>VYZV01041129.1:378855-535766 GCA_013401275.1 Pandion haliaetus | reverse complement strand
GGGGGGGGCGATGTGGTGTGTCTGTGTGTGCTTTTATATTTATTTATTTATTTATTTATTTCTCTTGTATCGGCCGTGGTCGGTGCCGAGAGGGAAGAACAGCCGATGAGGCGTAATTAGGAGCACTTGTAAGGCACGGGCATGTCTCGCTGATGAGGTCACTGCCGTGAGTAACCAGGAGTTACTGGGTGTCGGGCTACTGTATACTGTAAACACGGAGGGGTTGTTTCTCTTGATCCGCCGCCAGACAGCCCGGGTGCCTGCACTGGCACAGGCATAAACTGCAGCTCCACTCTTAATTGGCAGCCACCTCTAATTAAGGTCCTGGGAGCTGGGGACTTTCGCTGGCTTGCACCATGTGGCAGGGGCGAGCTGTCTGTCTGTCTGGGACGGATTTCCTCCTTATCACTTGTACAGGAAAGCAAGTGGGGAGCAGAGGGGTTGTTCTCGGGCAGCACGTGATGTGAGCGAGAAGCTGTGAGAGTAAAATCCCTGCGGGAGCTCCTAGCAAGCTGACTTTCCAAAATACCTGCTGGGCTTCTGCAGGCCGGTGAGGAGGTTGAACCTGCTGGGTACAGAGAAGGAGGGCCTCTATCTGGGACTGACCCTTTGGGTGTTTTATCCCTTTTAAGTGTTTCTCGCTGCTGATTAGCACCTGCACATCAGCATAAAGTGAGGCAGCTTTAAAAATGCATTAAGTCTGAGTAAATGAGTGCTAACGATTTAAGCTTCTTAATCCTCCTCAATGGAAATTAATAACGCTTTTGATGCACCCAGAGGTGTGATCAGAAAGGCAGACACACGCTGAGCTGCTCGATGCAAATGTGTGGATTGTTGTTCCGGAAAAAGGCACCGTGCATTATTTTATTCTTTTTTCCCCCCCCCCCCTTTCTTTAGCTATTTGGCTAACCATCATGAAAATGCCTGGCACTTTTACCCAGTTACACTCTGGCGAGTGGAAATGGCTGGGGCAGCTGACATGGTGATTTATGGTGTGAGCAATACAATCCAAACCCTGCTCTGCTGCTAGAGGATAACCTGTAGCTTACCGGCTTTTAGTTTCCCTGGTGTTGAAAGATTATTAGTGTCAGTGCGCAGAGTCAGTTTTAACCTTTGGTGTCTGGATGTCCTGATAGCCCCTTTGTTGTAACTCATACTTCTCTTATGTTATTGGGCTTCAGTGATCCCCTAGGAAGCTGATTGTGCTTGCTGGGGACTGTCATGTTTTTCTCACAATCTCAGTGCTTTAGGAACTTTTCTGATTCTTGTAGGAAGGCACTCACAATGCTGTCAGAGTGCGTTTCCTCAATAAGATAGGTGGGATTTGTGTGGGGTGGGATGTTGTGGTTCTCACTTGGCTCACAGCTGCCAAGAAGCTCCAAAGCCGTTCAAGGAGTTGTCCCATCTCTTTCTTGCCTTCCTCTTCTTAACAGACATGTCTAACTGAAGGGGTCCTGGAAATATGATTTCTTTCATCTGTAGAAGAGTATCTTTCAGTGGATGATGCAGAGAAACTGGTGTAGGACGTGGGTGGTGGGGGTTCACAGGTGCTACCCTGACTTGCTGCTGAGAAGAAAAGCCTTCTGCCTGCAAGGCTTGCCATTGAGCTTCTCGGGCTGGTGAAGGATTCACTGCAGTCCTTGTTAAGGAAAGGAAAAACAAAATCTGTAGAGGATTTGTGTAAACTTCCAGAAGTTGCTAGTTGGTAAATAAATGAGTATGTTACCACCAAGCTGCTTGCGGCAGGTCTGGGCTATGTGTTCTCTGGGACACATTCAGCACACGCAGAAGTGCTGTGTGGCCCCTGAGAAATGCCTTTGAGGAGCCCTCTGCTCTCCTGGGGAAGCTCTTGCAGTGTAAAGGAAGGGGACTTGCTCACTGTGACTGACCATTTTCATCCTAATCCACAATTGGCACTTCTAATCTCTGCGTGTCAGACATCAGTCATTTCAGAAACATTTGTAGGTCCCACTGCAACTTCTCTACTGCTCTTTTAGCATCTTAACAAAGGACCCTCACAAGATTTCTTTCCCCCCTTGTCCTGATGAGTGGCTGCCCCAGGTGCATGAGTGGCAGAAAAAGGAGAGACAGGACTGCAGGCTCTGCTCGTCTGGTTTTCCCAAATGAGCAAAAGCATGTTCTTGCAGCTGGGGTGGAGGAGAGAGCAGACTGGGGGGCGAGCAAGCTCAGAAATGTTTGGAGTTTGCTCTTGAAAAATATACGGCAGCCGTCAACAGAATAGCTCAGTGTTCAGCTTGCGTAGTTTGCAGTGTGTGTGAGCGTGATCGGATGTGGGGGACTACTAAGGGGATCCGGTGGGGTGAGTCCCTGGAGAAATGGTTTCGAAAATAATATTTATCCTGAAGTTAACAACAAAAGCACTGTTGAGAAACCTTTCCCGAGCTGCAGGGATAACGCATCGCTGGCATGGGTGGTTTAGCAGTAATTGGAGAGAGCAGGGAAGTGTATCCCGGCGGGGGAAATCACCGCGTCCATCCTGTTGATTGGGTGGCAGGTCATTAATGAGGGGCTCCTGGGAACTCCCTTGCTGTACGTCACTGGCAAAGTCCCATGGTCACGTCGGGTAGCTCCTTCTGTGTTAGGAAAGCTGGCTTTCCTCCGGCTTCCTTCGTCTCCCCTAATCACCAAGGTTCCTGCTGACTGTGCTCGGAGGAGCTCTGCCGTCATAACTTCTGGCCACATTTGGCTGCACATGTTGAACGCAAAAAGTGTTTCAGCAGACTCGCCGTTTCTAAAGCGCTTTAAAGCATTTGGTTTCTTGGCAAGGGGGTTCAAACTTAGGGGAAAAAACCAACCCCTCTCTGGAAAGGAAAGCAATTGATTTAAAATATACATTCAACACCATTGTCTCTGACTTTAAAAAGGCTGCTTGTTAGTAGATCTTTATAGCTCTGCTGGGATCTGCAGTCAGTAGGTCCAGTTGGGATGCAGGGAAATATTTATTCTGTTTTCCATTCTGCCCATTACACTTGCTGAATTCTTCCCACCTTTTGCTTGTTAATCCAGACCGATTTCTCACTGCTGCTCCCTCTCCTGGGCTCTGCCGAGACCACCTCGCAAGAGGACAGTTGTGATTAGTGCTCCTGCTGTGCCACAACGTGAAATCAAGAAAATGGTCTTTCCCAGGCCGGCTTTGCACAGTCAGCTGGGATCTCGGTCTCTATAATCGGTGCAGTAATCAGAATGGAGATTTTTATCCTGCCCGGCTCTAATTACATGCCTGCATAAGGTGAACCTTTTAATGAGCATCAAAAGACGCATTGTGTGTCAGGGAGGGCCTGTGTTAAAGGGACTAGGGGATTATTCAGTCATTCAAAAAATATTTGGTGAAAGTAAATGTGCAATAAATCTTCCTTATCCTCTATGTTGCCTCATTTTCCTTGCAAAGCCCTGAACCAAGCCCAACCCCTCCTCCCTAGGAAGTCCAAGCTGTGACTAGCTCATGTGGCACTGGTTTTTACTTACTGCCCACTTTTCTGAGCTTTCTGAGAAGGTGGACAGGGGTTGCACGTGCAGCAGTTGCAGGTGAAGAAATCAGCTGTGCAGAGCTGAATGAGACGGGCAGAGATGCCCCATAGCGTTTACTGCGTGGAAATCTTCTGAGAAGCCTTTTCCCTGAGAGGAACGGTAACTAACCCATTTAAAGACACCTAGATGGTATTTTTGTAACCCACCCCTCCCCATTTTTTTTTCCCAGTTGTATGGAAATTTCAGTGTGGGGGCACTTTCCTTCTGGGAACTGCTCAGTGACTTTTAAGCAGGGATAACTAAGAGGAAAACATGAGTGAGATCAAGTTTTCCTACCTTCCCAAAATGGACTTGCTGTAAGCAACTACTCCGTGCTCCTCAGTGCCTTGAAGCCTGTGTACCATCTTGCATAGGCACAAAGCGCTTGTAGGGCATCACTGTAGGAGCGAGCAGGTGGGTCAGCCACTGGTACAAACTCAAGCAGAGCATCTTCAGCATTGTGGGAAACCTTATACATTGACAATACAAAAATCTTTTTTGTGCAAATGAGGTTTTCAGTTTCAGCAGCTCCTCAGTCTTCAGATCCTAAGTTGTCTTTTCCATGCCACTTATCCAGACCTTCCCTTGTTCCTTCCTCAGACTTTGGAGGGTCACCTGCTCATTAAACCATTATTCAGGCTTTGCAACCCTGCTAGGCTTTGGGGTTTCAGTTATTTTGCTCTGCTTCTCCATTAGACCTATAGACTTCAGACAGGAAGGCAAGGTGTGTCAAAAATTGGCTAGATCTGGCTGAATTCAGACATAGGATTTGCGTTTCTCCACTAATGTTGCTCTCAGATGCATCGAGACCTGGAGGGGTTTGCTGAGCCCTCATTTGGTGGTGCAGTTTAGAGGGGAAACCTCAAGAGAACCCAATAAAATTGAGCCTGGCCCTTTTCTCAGCAAACCTGGTTTTTAGTGTAGTAGTTCCCTGAAGTCTTCACTGCCATGCTCCTATGTCCAGATTGAAATCCAACTTCTGCATTGCTTAAATGGTCTCTCCTGAAGGACAGTTCACTACTTTGCAGAACTCAAAAGGGGCAAACCAGACACAACCATTAATTCTATAACCACCTACTGTCACTTTTCATAAGAATTACTAGTAGATTTAAGTCTCGGGTATACATGGACTGGCCTTCTTCATCTTCAGGTGTATGATTATTCTCCTGAGAGCTCTGTCTTTTGTCAATATCATAATGAACCGTAAGCCAGTGGTGACGAAGGGACCCAAGGGGTGTTACGTTGTGAGCTGGTTGCGTTCCTGACTCAGGGTAGGGTATGGTCTTGGGGTAAAAGGCCAACCTGATAAGTGTGTAACCAGACACGTGCTCCCCAAAAGTAATGTAGTAGTAAGGTAAGTTGTGGGTTGAATACTTTAGAGGTCTGCATCGCCACTGGAAGTGGTGGCGTGCTGTCTCCAGCCATTTCATCTGGTGAAGGTGAATGAGTGGTTGTTATTTCAGTAGTGGGGTACAGGGTTCACAAAATAGGTTGTGAAACTCGAAGAGCTTCAAAGAGCTTTCACGGGGTTTAGGAGGAATGCCCTGGGCCCTGGACTTTTGGCTGCTTCCCTCCGCCCCAAGCTGCTGGGAGATGCCCAGGAGAAGGTGTTGGATAGAAAGGCTTTCCCCATTCCCTGCTGTTCAGGGTGAGGCAGTGAGGACCCCAAGGGATGCAGCGAGTGACCTGGGCACAAACCAGCGGGTTTGTCACTAACGGGAATGTGTTTCAGAGTTTTCCATGAGGCATCGCTGACTCTTTAAATAGCTGCCCACGGGTTTCCTGTGTTCCCTCCTGCCCTTTATTCAGTTTTTTTTGTGTTTGTTCCCTCCTGGGGAGTTTTACTAACATAAATTAAAGCTATAGAAAAAACTGAAGATGGGACTGAAATGAGTTGAATAGAAATGAAAAATAAAAAAGTTTCATAAAGTTCATGTGTTTCGGAAAGCACTGGGATGGCACCTGCCACCTGTAAAACAAGAGCAGCTGCTGGGCTGGGTCAGCTGTGAGTCGGTAACAGGCTGGTAATTTGCAGTTGCCACCCTATTGCCACAGAGGTATAAATCTGATAAACTCCCTTGGAGGCACTACAGTCACACCAGGTTGTATCGGCTGCAGAGGAACAAGTTATGGGTGATTAGCTGGCTAGGTGCGAGGAAGGCTGGAGAGGTAATGCCCGTTCCTCAAGGGGGTGCATCCTCCAGGAGAAAGAGCATTGCATGGTGTTTCTGGAGTGGCTTTCCTTAGAAGAGCTGGTCCCAGCAGTTATACTTTGTACAGGTGAAAACAGCTAAGGGATTTCTTTACTCAAATTTGAGGTCTCTTGGCATTCCAGCTGGAGTGCTGGTCTGAACTGGGACGTTTCTGTTGTGGGGATGTCAGGGCTGGTAGGGGCAGGACAAAGTGTTCTTGTGTGTATTTGAACCCACCAAAAATGCATTGACTCTTTACACGTTTTAAAGAGGAAAATAAAGTTTTGGTCGTGTTTAAAAGAAAAACGCTTTCATTTTGAAGATTTGGAGTGTTTAACTTTGGAACAAAACAGTGCAATGAAAGGTCAGGCTAGAACCAAGTGCAAAAATAGAGTTGTAGATATCTACAGAAGAATGTGAAGCTTTTCTGAGTTGGAAGGGAAGTCGAGCTGGGTGTTTAATTACCTCCCACAAATTTGCCCATAGTGCTCAGGTATTTCCTTCATGACTTTCTCAGGCTAAAATTAACAAAACCTGAAGAGAAACCACTCTTCCCCACCATTTCACCGCTCTGTTTACGTGAGAAAATTGGCTGGGGCACAACAGTGTGACCACTGTAGTCTGGAATAAGTGTACATTTCTTCTGGAAGTGAGGATCTCTGCTGGAAGTTACCCTGCAAGAATTCAGAAGTGTTTCTGGCCAATGTCCTTCTGTGGAAGAGTGCGTGCCTCAGTTCCCACTTCTGTAAAATGGGGTTAAAAATATTCTCTCTCCCTCCCAGGAGCATTGCCACACTCCCTCCACAGAAGTTTGTAAAACACCACAGAGTTTTTTCCACCAGTGTGAAAAATGCTAAATAAAAGTAAATTGGTACTATTTTAAATAATATTTTAAGTGCTTCATGCTACAGTGAATGACTACAAATAACTACAAAAACATATTATGGTAAAGATTCACAGTTATGGTCCACGAGCACTCCAGGCTGGGGAAGCTACTGCTTTTCAGCACTGGTGGCCCAGCAGCCACTCAAAACCCTGCTGAAATGGGGAAAAGAAATCCAAGAATCGCCTAAGATCTTCCTCGCACCATATGAGTAGACCCGCCAGCAGCACGGGTTGGATCTTCACATCTGATAGCACGCATCCTACAGTAATGACTCAGTGTCTAATGAATTTACTACCCTGGTTTGTATCATTACTAAGGTAATCCTTTTTAATTCAAGGAGCGTTTATTAAAACCAAACCCTTGCTGCTTTTGCAAACCTGCTTTGAATGGCGCCGTTTGCATTCAGAAACAGCAAAGCGAGGAAGGCTAAAACCATTACTGCCAAACTGAAGAATTTTTTCATAACCCTAAGGCAGCGCTGTGCTGTTTTTCTGCTGAAGAAAAAGCCTGCAGTGTTGGTTTTGTTATGTATTATGCAGGTTTTAGGTCTTTAAAGAAGTTAAGGGAAAGTCCCCGGTGAGGTCTTGGTTGCCTTATAGTCTCCATGGAATATAGTTGCTTTTTGATTCTGCCTGTAATTCATTGCCGTAGACATGGTCTGCTGCCTTCGTGTTTTGATCTGTCATCCACCTGTGGGGATTTGCTGCAAAGTTAGAAAATACTTTGCGTTCGTATTTGAATTAATCAGAATTCAGAATTATTCAGAAGATAGGAGGTGGTATGCCAAAATGTTAAACCAGCAGTTAAATTTTTTTAAGTAAACAGGTGTAAAGGCAGAAATGAAGTGTGTGAATATAACAGAAATTCTCAAACCCCATTTCTTCTGAACTGGAAATAAGTCTTTGCTGGCAGTCGGGGATGTATCTAACCTGTCCTGGGAGGCTTCTGGTTGTGGATGTGTCAGTCCTGTCAAGCACAAAACCTATCACAAAAAATCTAAGCTGGACATTGTTGTTCAGAGGTTTTTTTTCTTTTTGAACCCATTCTTGTCATCTTAAATTAGAGTGATACTTTCCTAAGTGAACAGTAGGTTGTTCATGTACTTTAATAATTTCTAATGCGAAGCAAGGTGATAAACGTGGTCCTTTTTTACACAGACAAGTGTGTTGAGTTCTTCCCAGGCGAAACAAGGCTCCTGGCTGTTGAGGACTCTTGAAAGGACATGGGGACAGAGAGGTAAAAAGGAAAAGATGCTTGTGAGGGGTGTGGGGAGAGGGCAGGGACTGCTGCCCTGCTGGTGAGCAAAAAGTTTAGGTTTAAAAAAAAAAGAAAAAAAGTTCATTTTGTTCTTTTCTTGAGAACAATAAGCCAATAGAGTTTGAAGCTGGTTGCAGAAAATAACTTTGGAAAGGTGTTAGCTGAAAGCCGCCTCTCTATTTTGGTAAATAAATGAGGAAAGTCAGAGATGTCGGTCCAGTCACAGCGGTGGTGGAGACGGCACTGCCTGCAGCCTCTGTCCTCCGGCATGCAGCGAGCAGGCTGCCTGCAGCCCGGAGCGGGGAAGAGGAGTGTGGCAGCATCCTGAAAATACACAGGGTTTCGCGCAAATGGAAACTGCAGCTTTGCATGCCTTAGACCTCAAATAACTGAATGAATGTGAGTGCTGAGGGGGAGGGGGGTGGCTTGGAGAAGCTCTGAGACTTGGTGCTTTTCTTTCCTGCTTTTGCACCAGGTCTGTGTCAGAACAAAAATTGCCTTTCGCAAGGCAGGAGACACCATCTGGAGTGGTCATTTTGTCCCGCCTTGCTAGGGAAGATATTTTGAATATTGTACTTGGGAAGCTGCTTTTGGAATACGGTCACGGATTATATCTCTATTCAAAGGTATGCTGTTGCATGCCTGCGTGTAGGGGGTACCTGCCCATGTGCCATCATCAAGACACCTACTTAAAAAGTGGTATTTTGACTCAATTTCCATCTCTGTTTCCATTTGCACGAGGGTGGCTACTCGGCGCTTGGGCTGTCACCATAAGGAATAGTCCCCGGTGCCAGTGAGCCCGTTTGTGCTCGATGGGTGTGTGCATGTTTAAGAGTGAGTGCAGGGGATGTTTTCCATTTAACAGTGTTATTTCTGGCACCACTGCTTTGTCTGTAATCACTGTGGAAACTGTTATGCTTGGGGGTTCATCAAGGAAACACTGTAAGTTCTTCTAGGGAGAAATACATTAAGCAAGTGGCTGTGATACTGGTTTCATAAGGGTTCAGTTTAATTGGGAACAGTGTTTTCAGGAGATTTTTACTGGCTGTGTTTCTAATGGAGTCGAGAAACAGCTAAAGTGAAATGACAGAGAAGAGCAGCCAGTATACTGGAAAAGGGGCAGTTTGATGTTTGGACTCTGGTGCTGTGTACAACACCAGATGGTGGTGTTTCAGGAAAAAAAAAGTCAGATTTTCTTTTGAGGAAGAAAAAAAGTTTGAAGATAGATGGAATCTTCCTGCAGAGTAGCAATGGTCTGGGCCCTGTCTTAGAGAAATATGAGAACTTATCCATGCAGGTCATTTATTGTGAGAGAAGTGTTTTAGGTACATTTATGGGTGTCCTACTCTACTGTGGCCACAGAGAGTAGACTGGCATGGCATCACCGCATGGCTGAGGCTGGATTTGGGATGCCGATGTGCCATGGTGCCGAGATGCCGGAGCAGCTCCTGTGTGCCGTGGCATGGGGGGAGGACTGCGGGTGGGAGAACCCCTGGACCTGCCACTGGTGGAAGAGCCACCTCGAGCTGGGAGCCAGCTCTCGGGGTCTCACCCTGGCTCTACATGCACAGGAGTTTCCGTGCTACACCTTTGTGTGCGGTGAAGCACGCCTGACGCGCAGGCGGGATTTGGGGAGAAAAGCCTACAGTACGTAACTGCAGGGAGAGGATGGCGTGCTGCTGGAGCATGCATTTCCCATGCCGTGTGGCCCATGGACCCAAGGCTGTTGTCATCCCATGTCCAAGGACAGTGGTAAGGACACTCATCTGCTGCTGCCAGCTCACCGCCAGTGCTGGGCAGTCTTCTTTTACTGTAATGTATTAGGCAGTAATAGTGTGATACGCACAGCTGTGCTTAACCAAGCAGCATGGTGTTCCTCACAGATCATGTGACATTTCTGCATGGATACAGTAACAACACTGTTCACAAATCCGGAAGAAACTTCCAGAGAACTTTTAAAACTCATTTTGTGGGTTCAGCACAAAGCAGAGAGGTCCTGAGCACTTGTGTAGGCCTGTGAAGCACTGGCATTTTGTGCAAATATTAGCTATTAACCCTCACTAAAGTACAGTTTGAGCTGTTAAATTTCCCCAATTTCTCCTTAGATGTAGAAATAAACCTAATATTTCTCCTCTGTTTGTGCTTGACATACTGGGGGGGGGTCTGTCGTTATTCCTTGTCAAGCAGCTGATCTGACCCAGTCCAGAGACTGGATTGTGCCATTGCTGTTGGTCAGAGCTCAAGAACCTGACACGCTGGATCACATCAGGTAACCTCACTCAGTAGCCTGTCTCTGAAGGATGCAACAAGCTTTGCAACACATCAACCGTGGGATAAACTTCTTCCATTCTGGTCATTCATGTTCATTGTCATTAACCACTTATTTATGATCAGAATAACACCATCACATGCTAGAAATTGGACATACTGGAGAAACTGGCTACGTGGTCCCAGCTTGAGGGAGCTTACCATTGAAGACAAAATTCAGAGGGAGAAGATGGGGGAAGAGAAAGGGTTACGGTGGCCAGGCAGTGAGGTGGGTTTGCTAGCTTTCATGTGTGCCCTGTATTTTATTTGTGGTACTTAAGAGCGCTCTTTTTCATTGGCATTTGTGGAGAGGCTGATACCGGAAAGAGGAAAGGAGGTTTTGTCTATGCTATACATATTTGATGTTTTGCGATTATGCATTTTAATAATTGCCTTAATAAGTTACTCAAACTCGCCTCTCACTTTATTTTAGGATCTCTGGAGGCATTCTGTTTTCTTAACACTCTTGAAGTCTTTACAGCACTCAGCAAATGATTTATTACTATTGATTTATATGGCACCCAGTACAAGCTTCATGGCAGTGGGTGCAGAAATTATGGTTCTTCCAGGACCACTTCACCCACCATTGAAACAGAGACTTCTCTGATTAACAGGAGAGTGGAGAGCAAGATGGACAGATTCGTACAATTTGATGACCTTGGTCATTAATTATTTATAGAGCTTTTAATTTTGCATCCATCATTCTAGCTCTGTCTCCCCTGACTTCCCAGAGTAGTGGCACGGGAGGTAAAGTATCAACAGATACCTTTAGAGGGAGAGGTTTGCAGCTTTGTTTAGAGCAGTGCAGCTGTGCCTGTGTTAACCCTTGAGACTCCAGAGAGGTGCTAATATCTACTTTGCCCCTGGGTATTTCAGGTCTTCGGACACCCTTAAGTTTTAAGCCCAAAATGCTGTGTTTTCCCCACAGTGTGAGCTGTAGGGCAGATGATTGTGTTAATCCATCCTGGCCCTGGAGGTGGTGTGTACATAAGCCTCTTCTTCCCTCCAGCTGTGGACAGAGAGGGGTTGCCATTGTTTTTCTTAGCATCCTGTATCACTTGCAGCTTGGCATGAAAACCCTGCTTTCCTTGGGTCTTGTGCTTCAGGGCTGTGAGCAGATGTCTGCAGGTATCAGGAGGGCAATTTTTCTAAATGCACAAGGAGCTGAGGATATTTTATCTTGTTTTTTTGGCTCTTTCCCCCTCTTTTTTGAAGGATCAAGGGTGGCATCAACTGGCAGAAGGACACTGAGGTTTAGGATAATCTGGCGCTATCGAGCATCAGCTTTCATGAATGCGACTGTTTCCTTTCTTGGCTGTGTTGTTTTGCTCATGGATTTGGGATCACTGCATATGTGATCCAGGAGGATATATCTGATGAGGTACCTGTGGGATTTTCTTCTTTCCTTACAGCCAGGGGCACTTATGGGACCTCTGCACACCTGATCATTGCCAGAACCTCTGGGGTAGATGGGAGCTTGCGTGTAAGCCCCAGAGCTGCTGAGTCTCCTACACTTGTGCTTGTAATTACTGGCTTTTATAGGAGCCACCAGACAAACATGCAGGGGAAAAGGTGATCTTGTGTTCCCATCCAGTCCCCAGCTGAAACTATGCAAGATCTGGGCATGGTGGAGTGCACAGAGCAGCAGTCTGGGACTGAGCAGACCTGGTCCCTCTGCTTCATCCACTGAAAGCACTAGGTCCCTCAAGCTCCCTGATGGCTCCAGCTGCTATAATGGGAGCAAGAATGGTCATTCATCATTTTAGGGCAAAAAAAGCACAAATCATTGAGGAGTCTCCATTAGCTGGACAGATCCTCCCACCAGGTTGGGATTATTCCTAAAAGGTCTGTGACATGGGAAACGAAATGGTGAATAAGGAGCTTTTTGTAGTAAAAATGCTTTCCTCCAAAGCTGGACAGGTGAACTGTTGAGTCTGGTTCTTCCATCTTCTGTTCCTAAAGGGATCCTGCATGACCCATCCATGTGCTGGACTTGTCCCACAGCCGACTTCAGGCTGGTTCAGATCAGGCACCAGTGCTGGGAGCAGCACTGCGGGGCCCCCACGCAGGGAAAAAATGTCAGATAACCAAACCTTTTACCACACACTTTCTTTTCTTCTTTCAGAGCTACAGTATTTTATTGATGAACTGGGCTCATTTGCACCAAAAGATCCACTTTTCTCTCCAGTCTGTTCCGTTTGGTGCTGTGGAGAGAGCTGATGGGAATCGCCACAATAAAATTTTAATTAAATGCCAGGCAATAATTTGCAGCGAGTAAATTGCGGTACCTGCAGTATGCTGTTGACATCTGTTCACAGACCCAGAGGGCCATTAGTGACTTTGAGAACCAGGAGAAAAACACAGGTCCACTTACCTTGTTTTTTATTCTTTCAGTCCAGGGCAGAGAGACCTATTATGTTTAATATTTTATAACAGTGCATTGTTGCCATCCTTCCTGTGAGTCATTTTTCCACAAGAAACCCGTGCTCACGGCGTTATTTAACCCCTTTAGAGGGTTTAAAGGTGGATTGTAAATCTGTAGAAATGGTCTTTTATATGCTGTGTTCGTGCTACTGCATTGCTGCACAGTGCCAGGAAGCAAAAGCTGCTTTAATATTCAGCCATCTGCATGCTCGGGGGAAGGCCGGCAGCGCAGTGGAGACTGGCACAGACATCCCAAAATCACTTGGAGGCCCAGGCTCAGGTTTGAAGCTCTGAGCCAGGCTGCACTCCTCTTGCGTGGTGTTGTTTTCCCCCATGTCTGGGTCTGCTGGAGCCCAAAATGGAGATGATGATAATGACAATCTGCATCCTGGAAAGGAGTGTTCCCAACCTGATAGTGTGAGGATGTTTGTCCAGCCTTGAGATGTTTCAAGTGATGGGATGACTCTTGGGGGAGGGAGTTCCTAATGTTCATTCCGCTCTTCCCTTTCCCAGTTTTGCCCCATCCCATGAAGATGTATGTGCCTGTGCAGGTACCTTTGGACTCTTACCTTTCACAGGCTTGCAGTTTTGTCCCTCCTAAACATCTCCAGTGGCTTTGCTAAATAGTACCTTGAGGTCTTTCCAGGTTTTAGTTCAAGAAAATGACTTGCTAATTGTTTTGGAGCATTCCTTGTGTTTTCTCTATGTTTCTGACCAAAGAACCTGAACCTGTGCAAAATTATATGTTGTTTTACTGATTTTCAGCAGAGCTCCTGCTATGCAGCCTCATAGGTCTGAGGACAAAAATATACATGAGTTTCATTTAAATAACTGTAGTGGAAACTTTCTATGGAAAGAAGATACCCCAAAAAGCCCCTGAAAGAACAAAGTAATTGCCTTACAGAATGACTTCCTTTTGCTGCATTGTTTTCCGTTTGCATCAGCCGTTTGTCTCCTTTGGGCTGTGCAGTTGTGGTTCTTCGGTGTGTCATCCAGCAAAAGTACAGCAGAACTTGTGTGCACAGAAGAGAATTGCTACTTTTTTTTTTCTCTCTCATGAGGCAACACCCCCCCCCCAGCTGTGCTTTGTACAAATTGGGTCGGTGACATGAGTGGAATTTAAAAATTACAATTAGTCTTGGACACTCTGCTCAAGGTTACACTTTTGTGTTGTCCTTCAGATGAGGATATTGAAGAAAGTGAGTGGTAGCATAGAAATTGCTAATATGTCGCAGTTTCTTGACCAGTGAGATGAAAATACTGTGGCATTTCACCACATGCAATGCAGAGATGCGCTTCTGTTGGCCATGCTGCAGCAAAGAGAGCTCATATTGTCGTAAGGTAGCTTTATCAGGCTGCTAAAGCCTTAAAACCTCCTGAAGGTTCTGGTTTCTGCTGTGGACTTCAGTGAACAAACCATTGCAGGGAACTGCAGGAGGTGTGATCCCTCCCCTCGCTGCTGATGGGGTGGGAAGGTTGGTGTGAGCTTTCTGGTTGCTCGCTCTTGGGAGGAACCTGGATATTCATATTTTGGAGGCTGGAAATTGAAATTTTTCATTTCACACTGCTGGGAAGATTAAGCAAAGATTTTTATCTTAATGAGTCATTAGTGCATGTGTTTGGCCATCTTATTTTTTACTGAAATCACTGCCTATATGATGTTTTCTGCTTGGACATGGTGGCCAGTGTTCTGCAAAGAGATTCTGTTTTGTTTTTTACACTCTTTTCTATAACTGATGACAGCCTATACTTAAGTCTCATGAACTGCTGGTTCAATCTCAGTTCATAGCCTCACTCCACTTCCTTTAGTTCGGCAGAGCACTTTTACTCTGCAGAAGTGACAAAAAGTTAGTGCCTAATGCTTCCCCATACCTGTGACTCTCTTTGCTTCTCTTAGTAATTTCTAAAGGCAAAAGTCATGCCTTTTAACATCTTGAAAAACTTCTAAAATACCATACTGAAGTAAAATAAAACCAACAAGCACCAGAAATGTGCCACATGAATAATTTTTCTGTTGCTCTTGATACGCTGTTGATACGGCTGTGGGAAAGATGAATGAATAGCTATAGAAATGGCCATAGACGCTATTTCATGCTTGACAGCAGATTTCTTTTAAGAACATTGTGTTTATAATGTGTATACAAAACTTGGGAAGTGGGGGGCTGCGGATCTCCTGAGGGTCTTCAAGTCAAGACATCACCATGCTCGTGGTGCTGCAGCTGTCTGCTCCATCCTCTGGGCTGGGGAGGCAGTTTGATGGATCCCTGCCAGGCTGGAGAGGTTCGAGCTGCTGGTCTGAGGAGGCATGTCCTGTCCTCTGCAGGAAGGTGACTAATGGGGTTGCATCCCACCCTTTCATACCACCTTTTTGCTGAAACACTTTGTTTGAACTTGCAGTAGCCTGCTGAGCAAATGCCCAGAAGATGAAAAAGACAAAACCTTCTGGTCTCCTTGGTCTTATAAGAAGCTGCCTGGAAGTTCATAATTCAGTTGATAGTGAATGACCTTATGAGAATATGGAGCCTGATACGGTCAGAGGTGTATATTTGGAGGAGAATCCTGAGAAATTTCCTTCTCAGCTGCTAATCACTGATTTCAGAGCACCGTAGACTGCTGGACTTGTTTTTCTTTTTTATACTTGTTTGTGCCTTGTAGTACATTGTGCTAAAAGTGCATCTCATCCACCTCAGACCACAGCTTCAGGCTTCTGCATGGCTTCTTGCTTCCTGCCTGGGAATGTGAAAATAAATGGTGATAGTGGGTTTAGAAGAGGTGCATGGAAAACAAAGAACCAGCCTGGGGAGATTGAGTTGCCCCAAAGCAAGAGATTTGTGCTAAGTGGCAGGCTGGTTTCACCTGAAAGCACCAGCTCCCCATGGGTGAACAAAGTTAGCCCAACCTGGCAGTGTGGTCAGTCCATCATTTTGTGGGCTTTAGTTTAATTCCCTAGAAGATGACAAGAAAGTCCTGGTTAGGCATGATCTTAATCTTGACATTGATGTTAATTAATCCTGATTCATTGTTATAAGAGTATGAGGCCAGGCAGGAAATGAGCAAAAAGCATTAGTGAGGAAAAAAAAAAAAAAATCTCCGATTTCACACTTCAGGGTGTGGGGAGGGAAAGCTTTGAAGATGCTGTGTTCTCGCTGCAGTATAATATATTAACTTTTTTGGTTTTGGCTCATGAAGTACTCTTTTCCCTCACCCTTAGAAGCATCGGATGTAATTAAGCTCAGGAGCAATGGCCCTTTCCAGCTCTTTCCTGTCAGCAGGGTGAAATAGTACATAAATGGTGGATTTTATTTTTTTTTCTTCTTAGTGGGTGAATAGCCACTACAGAAATTTAGTTCCTCAGTGCTGTGTTTCCTCCTGAGAACCACAGCTTTGCTAGTACCTGTTTTCAGCCACTAAACCAAGACCCTGGATGCTTTCAGTCGCTCATTTAATTGGCTGCATCTCGTCCTGTAATTCTGCTTGGGATGCAGCACTGGTGGGGGGAGACGGGATGAAATCCTGCCAGCAGTACTGCAGAAACCCACTACTTTGTCAGAAAGCAGAGCTAGATGGTATGTTATTGCCCTGTTCAGAGTCATTGCAAAGGACACTTGCTATGTCTCCATGCTAGACTAGTTGTGTGATTTACAAAGTTGTTTTCAACCCGGAATAGAGATTTTTCATCTAAATGGTTTTGCAAGCTTTTATTCAATAAGAAAGGAGAAGCACCAAGGCCCTTCCCTGTCTGAAGAGGGTGGCCAGAGCAGTGAGTTGCCTGATGTATCTGGTAGTGTGACTGTCTTCCAGAAATGCGTAGTGAGAGGTCATAGGAGCTCTGAGCCTTCTCTGGCTTAGGGAGCACAGCTTGGCTGGGATATGAATTTTTAACTTGCGTTCAAACTACTTTCATAGAGTCACTGCCTGGAGATAGAAAGCATACAGCCTTGTTAGAGAGGGTGATAACAGCTACTTTATCTCAAGTGCCTGGACTGCTACTTTTTTTTGTTTTTCCTTTTTTCTTTTAATCTGATATTCTTTGTTCAAAACCCAGAAGGCGCAGATGCCTCCCAGTTAAGACTGATGTAGCTTATCAGTAGAAGTCTGCCTGCTATTTCATAGGATGCTCCCAAACTAAATTGGGGTAAAGGCTGGAGCTTCAGCTTGTCAAAGACAGTGCTAAAGGAAATCTGTTTAGATGTTTATGCATCAGCAAGGTGGCAAGGCCAACATTTAGTCCTATTGGCATTTCAGCTGCTCTTTGTGATTAGAGATGCCCAGGAGAAGCCTTGGTGGTAGAGGAGTGACACGACAGTAATACTCTGCTAAAGCCAGGGCAATTTTGCACTGGCTAGCATCACTGTGTGCTTCTGAAATGCTCTCTTTATTTTTTTTTAACTTTCCTATTAAAATGGAAATTCACTTCTGTTAAAAGCATCTGTAATGCCTGTTCTGGCACTGAATTTTCCTAGCTTATCTACAGCCAGGTGGCAGCGAGGGCTTGATGATGCTGGGGGCTATCAGTGGCTTCAATAAGCCCATTTTGTTCTCTTAAGACCGTTGGTGAAGATCTCTGTGCAGACCAGAGACTGCCTGTTCATTTGGTGTGCAGAGGGAAGATTTTGTGGCTTGGTGGTGAGGCTGCACCAAAACTGTCCCCCTGCTACTCGAAGGAAGCTGTAAGACCCTTTGCCACCCCAGGTGAGGTGCCTGTTGCAGCCTCTGCTGTGGTTGTCAGCAACCTGCCAGGCTGGGAGAGCATCTTATTATAAATCTATTTTTGCACTCAATGAAAATTGCTAAAAATATTTGCTTTCACTCATCAGCCATCAAACTCCTGCCCTCCAGCATCATCGTTATTCTGTGCAGGTTACTTCTAATGAGAAATTAGTGCTCTGAGCATTTATGTTGCAGTCTTTCACCTGCGAATGAATATTTTGTATGCCATGTGGGAAGGCAGATTTGTTAAAAAATAAAACTGTTTTGAGATCCTATTATGTACTGCCACGAGCAGGACATCTGCAAATATTTGAGCAAGACCTCTACTGAATATACTTTAATATGTCCCTAAGCAGAAGGGTCATTTTGAGATTACGCCACTGGACAGGGCTCTTCTTTTTTTTTGTGGCAGATCCTCTCTATGACATTGGCATATGACTTGGTCTCTTCAAGTCTCTGTTTCTTCTCTACAATATTGACATAATAATACCTCTTCCCCCTACCTGGTCTGTGTAGATAGACAGCAGTTGGGGAAGATGGGCTGCCTGTGTGGATCATGCGGTGGATGGGGCCATGGCCTTAGCTGTCATAATGTAGTTAATTAATTAACAGCTAGGTTATGCAGGTTCAGCTGGGCAGTCATTGGGTTGATTCCTAAGGTCTTTTTTTACCCTTTGAAACAAAGAAAATTAAGACTTCAAGGTAAAGCCACCTCCTGCATGCCTCTTCCTGAGGGACAGTGCCTTAACTTTTCTGATCAAAATGTTGGAGAGCCCACAGCTGTCCTTGAATTTCTGTCTTAGTGCTTTCTTCTTAGTCAGGAAACTCTTCCTAGTGTCTAACTCGTGTTCTTTGGTGCAGTTTAAGACTATGACATCTTGTGCTACTCTTGACAGGCCAGGAAGATAGTTTATTCCTTTCTGTTGTGGTCCTCTTGAAGTGTTTGAAGACCATTATGATACCTCCCTGTTGCCTTTACTCTTTGGTCCAGATAAATGTGATTTTTTCACTGATTTTTCAGTCTGTGCTTTCCTGATCTCTGATCATTCTTGCTATCTGCATTGGGACTTTATCTACAACTTTATTGAAATGCAGTGTCCATTATCAGAACCTCAGTAGTGCTACATAAATGAAAAGTTCCCTTTGTGTATCTGGTGAACAGTACACCTCTCTATGTATCACAGTGTGATGTTTGGTTTTATTGCCGTAATGGGACTGCGTTCAGCTCCTGTTCGGTTTGTGATCCATGGTAATCCTGAGATCCTTTTAAAAAAAACCCAAACCTTTGTGAGCTGATATTTATTTCCCTTCTGACCATGTCATTGATTATTCCTGTCTTAGCACTGTTCACCCATCATTCCTGAATTGTCTTTTTCTTTTTCTCTTTTTTTTTTCCAGACCATTTCTACAATTTATCAAGATCATTTTGAATCCTAATCCTGGCCTCCGAAGTACTTGCAGCCTGTCCCAGCCTGTTATCAGCAGCAATTTTAGTAAGCATACTGTGTTCCATCATTCAAACCAATTATAAAGATACCGAATTGTGCTAGAGCTGGGACATCTTGGACACCCACTGGATACGTCTTTCCTTTTGGCAGTGTGCACTGTGGCAGCATCCTGCAATGCTGCATTCGCCTTTCAAAAGGTACGAAAGGCAATGCAACTCCCTTGGATGATGACATTTGTATCCCAAAGCAAGAGATTTCTTCAGCCCCTTTGAAGGTTTGTCATGAGAAATAAGTTTGTTTACCATACCGATGCCTGAACAAGACCACTTATGTGCAGGGCCAGGAGTTTGAAAGAGTAAAAGCTATGCTTTCTTGGAAAATCAGCCAGTCGACTTTTTCCTGTGTATTTGTTGCAGTTTTCTTGTTTCCTTCATTCTCAATGGAAAGCCCCCTTTCCGTTCACACCTCGTAGCTGCCCTTTTGGAAAATACTTGCCTATTAAGGAGTGCTTGGGGCTGAGACCGAGAGGGAAGGAAAGCAAACACAATTTGTTGCATGACTTACAAACCGAGGAGGCAGTTGTGGGTGATGGTGGGGATGTGTTGGACCTGCTGGGGGTGGCAGCAGGTATGTGTCTGAGTAGATGGTCTATGTTGTTTGCTTGGATTTTTGCCCTCTGGCTTGAACACTGCATTTCTGTATTGGTGAACTGTCACATAGGTTCGTTTTGGTGGAGATGGCGAAGGGTGTAGTATTCCAGGATTTACAAATTTCCATAGGGTCTGATAAATGAAGCTTTATAGACCAAGCTTATATTTATAATGCAAAGGGGCAGAGCCAGATGCTGCCTGCGGGGACCAAAAATATAGTGGCCAGCCCCTGTTTATGTCCCAGTAACTGTCGGTGTTTAACAAATAAGAAATGAAAACAAAAACGGTGGACAGACCCCAAAGGTAATTAGTTGCAAATGAACTCAGATGAGAATTAGTTTCTTGTTTCTCTCTCAGGAGGAGTATAAAGCTGGGGTTTGTTGTTAGCTGCCCCTAAATCTATGTGTTTGTCAGAATAGCTCTTGATTTCAAACCTCGTCTCCTCTGTGACATCTGTTTCTGCAAATTTAAGCTTAAACAGGAAAAATAATTTCTACTTGCTTTTCACCGCAGACTTCACAGATGTGATAGTGAATTAGGATTTCCAGCACCTGTGACATAGGACCAGAAATACTATTCCCATGTTGCTAAGAGGGAAACTGAGGCACAGGAGGCCAGTATTGTGTTAGGCTCATAGAATGAGCCTCGACGAGAAACACTGATTTCTAGTCCCCTCCTCTGTGACCTGTATGTCTTTCCCAAAGTTACAAGAATTTGAGAAGAAATGAAGTTCTGTGAACAAAGACTTGCAATTTGATATTTTCAAGGACTCTAACTACATAAAACTGATTTACTCTGGGGGGAAAAGCCTTAAATATCACTGTAGAGAGTACATAATGTGAATGATTTTGTATTTATTCATTGCATTTCACTGAGTGGATGAAACCTCTCCTGACCATAATGGAATTATTTGGATGTGCTCTCTAGTATGGTGGTGTTAAAAGCAGGTGCACAAAGGGAATTCTTTTTGGAGAGAGGGGAAAAAGGCTTACTGTACCAGTAAATGATTCTTACTGCTGCAGTAATCCTAATCAGATTAATTAGGATTAATTATCTGTCTGGCTTTTATTTATGTGAAATAAAAACAACGTGTCTGAAGAGTTTTGTTTAAAACCTTGAGTTTTAAACTTTATGAGTTTTAGTAGTATTTTTTACTTGTTTCACATGCAATGTATTATGAATAAATAAATCTCTGGCTGGTTGGGCTTTTGGGGAGAATTATATTTCATCCAGCATTTAGAACCATCCATTAGTTCTCCATCTCTTCTTACATCTTTTGTTGTCAGTAAATCCCTCTCCTGTCACCTTTCCCATATTGCCCATCTGTAGGTGGCCCAGCTACCCCCGTCCTAATGTCTTCAAACAAGTTTCTTCTCTTCTTGCAGCTTCTTTTTTGAGAATTGTACCAAATCTCCCCTCTGACAGCAGCCTAGTTCTGCTCCTGATCTTCTGGTATGACCAAAACCCCACATCTGTGGAGCATCCTTGCCCTGTCCTACACGTGGCTTTTTCCCTCTGGAACAATCCTTCCGCTTGTGTGTCTCGCCAAAAGCCGTATCTTTTCTCACTTGCGTATGCCACTGACTTTTCCCATCACTTTTTTTACTGCTTCTTTCTCTTACTGTTTTCCATTTCTGAAAAGCTGTTCAGATTTTCACAAAACAGAACTGTATGGCATTGCACATGTGCTTGCCCATATGTATCCATGTATAGCGAAGGTTGCAGAACAGTATCTGTCAAATGAGGTAATTTTCCATCAGATTCATCCCTCTATTCTCATTTCATATTTATTCCTTGGAAAGCTTCAATCAAAATATTAAGATGGCTTTGAGTTTTACAAGTCTGAAAGACCAGAAGATTTTTCCTGTAAAAATAGCTGTGTGAATGCTATGACCATTACTCTACGTCTTCATCAGTTAAGTGGGAAGGTTTGATGTCATGGAGCCACAAGCAGAGGCTGCGTGCACTGGCAGAGGTTTCTCTGCAGAGTCTCTTCCTCATCACTTTCAAACCTTATGTGACTACTGTTTTCCCTTTTGGTTTAATTCAGCTTTTCAGCTTTTCTTTTCTTACTTGGTTTCACAGTGCCATCCCATCAACCTCTGGTATTTCCAGGTGTATCCATCATGTTTGATCTTGCTAGGATTCAACAGGGTCTTCATTGACAAATTTTCCCATGTGCTTTCACAAAAGGGCACAGGGCACAAGGAGGTGCAGAGTGGACACAGCACAGCCTGTGGAGAAGTATTTGCTCTTGGCAGAGATTTTATTATCCTCAAGGGTTTTTGGTGAAACACCTGAGGATGTGATGTCCCCTCAAGTCTTTTTGTCAGGAGTCAGCTGGAGTCTATTTTGGGGAAAGGGCACCCCACGGTGTTGGTGCTGGGGGTGCATGTGTGCAGGGATGCATGCTGCTGCCAAGGGCTGTTTCCTTTCCGTTACTTTGCTGGTGCAGAAGGGTCTACTGGAGGTGCCAGATCAGGATACATCCTCAAGTCTTTGCATCAAGGCCTGGTTTCACAGCGGTAATGGCATTTCAAATCAAGAGTCCACATTGCATCAGAGTCCGTTTCAGACCTGTGGCTGACTGTCAGAAACCAAAACCCTTCCCCAAAGTTAGACGCAGCTTTTTCTTTTCACTTTTTAGTGGGAAATATGCTATTATTTCCAAAATCTTCTTTGTCTCATCCCTTCACATTCCTCTCTTTAAGCTCTGGCATCTTATTATGTTGGCAGTGAGGCGTTAAGACCAATTTTAGACTTACTCCCCTCCTTTTACAGTTTCCTCTCAGCTTTGTGCCATGCAGAAGTTCTGGTGCAGGGTGTGAAGTGCCTTTCCGCACAGGAGTGTGTATCACTGCTCTTATGTCATCCTTTACCAAAATAGAAAGGTGATGTTTTTCAACAAGGTAACACATACTCTATTTTAAGCTGCTTCTAAAAATAAATTCCTGCACAAGCTGGTGTTGTGGCAGCAATGTTTTATATTTTAATTGGGGCTATTTTCTTAGGATGATTCATAGAAGGAAGATGAGCTTTACTAGTTTTACCCTGGGGCGAAACAATGTAGGTGAGTTGCTGATCGTACATGAAGGTCTACACAGTCGCGAGAACTTCTCTGATTAGCTCTGTGGTTCCTGGCTTTTCCCCTAAGGCTGAAGTGTTGCGTTAAACACTGCACAAACTCTTTCTCCTGGAGGTGTCTGGTAGCTAATACAACACATTCTGTAGGTGGACAGTTTCCCACAGTGCTTTGGAGAGTTGGTGGCATTGTCACATCGGGTGAGAAATAATGACTAAGGGAAGTAATGAGGAAAGAGATGGTTGCTCTGGGAAATAAGGTGGAGATTTAAAACTTGTTGCGTGTGCTCAGAGCTACAAGGAAGAAGTACAGAGCCAGACATACTGGGTGAGGTGGAGGAAGGCATTGCAGAAGTATCTAGAGAGAAGAAGATGACTCTGCCTTCCCACACTGTCATGGAATAGCTCAACATCTTGGGGGGAACAGCTTCCTTGCTGTAGCTCCCAGCACGTGGGATAGGTTTGTTCTTTTTAACATTAAGAACAAGTCTTCTTTGCTGAGCTACTTCATGGTCACCCTTGCCCAGTGAACCACGTGAGCAGGTCACAAAGAAAATCTTTGGCCTCTTGTCCAATGCCAACATGTGTCATCTCCTGGGGTTAGTGCACACTTAGAAATGATTTAGGGATGAATGTGAAATAAGGAGAAAGAACAGAAAGAATTGAAGGGAGCAGAAATGGTTCAAGTCCCTCGAGTAGACTATTCAAATGACTGTCAATAACGGTGGTTCTTGTATGTCCGTGAGAGTGGCAGGATCTCAAGGTGGTTGTCTTGAAGTGCCTTTGAAAGGTCAAATACCTCGAGAACAGTGATCTCCACCCTACCAGCTTTGGGACAGCAATACTGAACAAATAATCACCACGCTGAAGGTATGCCATTGTTTGGTCTTCCTGTCAATTTGGAGCAGAGCAGCAGTAGGCTTGGCTGTGTCTGCTCGTGGTCCATGTCAGCAGGTCTCATAAGCAGTAGGTGACACAATGGCCATGGATTTGCCACTGTGGGCCTAAAAGAGAAAGTGCTGCTTCCTGTAGGGTGTTCATATGAACGATCTAGGATTGTGGAAGACGTAAGGTAGCCTTTACTCCACGCAGAAAACTTGCTCTTGTGCTGCCAGCAATGTGTCTAGCACTAACAAGCTCCCTGCTAGAAGCCAAGCTGTACTTGGCTCCTTCCTCTTGCAAGAACCAGCCAGCGTGTCCTGTCCTCTTGCTGGTGCACCTCAGCAAAGGGAAACACAAGTTGAAGAAGACGTGTTTGCACCTGAGATGCCCAGTCATGTTTCAGGGTGACATTGTACCAAACTTGATGCACGCAAGAGAAGAGCCTGTCCCACAGAAGTTGCAAACATGGCTTTTCTTCTCCTCCAGACCTCTGCTGTGGTGCAAATGTATTACACAACATTAATAATTCATGGAGAGAAATAGAGGAGAGTTATTACTTAAAGCAATGACTGTGCTGGTATCCTTGTGTACCACAGATGGCCAAAAAGCCCTGGCCATGTAGAGATGTGCCTGTCTTGCTGCTAAACAATAGGAAAGCAGATCACAAAAATGAAAGGTTGTATGATGATGTACATAAACCCACAGTCTGATCCGGTTCTCTTTGAGGTCAAAGCCCTCTCGGTATCAGAGGATTGGATGCTAGTCTGTAATCTTCCACCTCCTCTCCTTCTCATATGACTATGCCTTTCAGAGCTTGATAGCACCCTCAAGACCTCTTGCTTCCTAGAGCTTTCTATGGTGGCATTAACCTGCAGCGTGTTGCAGTGGACAGTCTCCCTCTAGCCCTCCAGGAAGAAGTGATGAGGCTCCACTACACAATTCAAGGGAAAGATCGCTGCATGGGGAATGGGAGAAAAATATCATTGCTTGCTTACAGGGTGGTTCTTTAGAATGGAAAAAGGGAAGCTTATCATGATAAAAGGAGGCAAAACAGGACGTCTGGGCTCAACTCTAATACTGGCTTCTCATGCAACACTTTTCCAGGATCTTGTGTTTCATCTGTAATACAGGAATTATGCATTTCTATTTTTGTGGGGCTGTCTAAGATTCGCTGGTGTTGGACTTGGTATCCTGGGTTAAAACATGCTGCTGGATAACTTTGTTAAGTTTCAAACTGGGAGTAGGGATAGGAGCAGAGTGTCAAATTAGGCCTAATTCTGATCTCATTTACTGTGCATTTCAGTAATGGTTGCCTCAAAGACAGCAGTCACACCAGTGCAAAAACAGTTAAAGAAAATCAGAATTGTTATCAAGGCAAAAGTATGCAAGGCAGGACCTTTGCTGAGGCTGAGCAGAGGCGTATTGTTTTTACTTGCAAGTATACAGGCTTTTTAACCTGGTGTTTCCTTCATTTGTCTTCATTAAGAAAATGACAATTGGAGTGAAAATTAAATACCCCTTCAACTGTTGATTAGATCTACCCAGCACTACAGTGCAGCTCTTTCAAATAAGTTTGTTCCTTGTGTTGCCTCACGGTGGAGGGAACGAGATCGTCTGCAGAGCATCAAAGCCGGTGAGTGGGTGAGATAATGAAACCAGTGAAGAAGTGGGAAGAACCCCATGTCACCTGTCTGCACTGAAATTTTTAATAGCTCACCAGGATGTGGGGGGCGTCAATGGCAATGTTTGTGCGCCCGGTGCTGCTTGGTCAGGGGTTGAAGTGGTGCAGGGACTGGGGGAAGTCCCGCTGCCGCCACCAAAGCGTTAATCCCAACATAATCGTCTCATTCTCTTTCGGAGAGGAGTTTCTCCGTGCAGCCTGCAGGGCCGTTGGGTAAGACGCGTGATTGTGTGTTCTGGCAACCACTTTGCAATGTGAAATAAACACCCTTTCGTATAATAGCATTCATTGAGCGTTGTGCCTGGGAACTCATCATGACACATGTCAGCCCGGGGCTGGGGAAGCTTCCTCCTTTTGGAGCTCAACAAAATATTTATACAGTGTCTTCTAGTAAACCAGTTCCTCCATGCTGCTGGGGGAGGTGGCTCCAGAGCTGGTCTTAATGGCTGACCTTGCTCTAAGTCCCTACTAAAATAGCGAGTGCAGCTTGGCTCTGTTCAATCTGCTGGCCAGATGGAACAGCTACCAAATTTGCTTCCCTGTTAGGTTTACTTTTTAAATTGCTATAATAGCCCTGCAGATTTATTGTTGCTTTAAGTAACTGGAACATAGCTTTAAAAACAACAGCCTGCATACCCAGTCGTCAAGCCATGCACTGGGGAGCTAATAGGGAAACTGCAGGGGCTGATGCTTGCGTTGTGTTGAACTTTGAGTCTCGGGGACCGTGCACTCTGTGATTATTAAGCCCTGCAGTTGCTAAGAAAAATATTTTTTTTTCCTTGTTTGCAGTATTTAAGAATAACATTTTAAAAATCTTGGTGCTACAGAAAAAATAATGTGAATTTTGCTGTTGGCAGATAGCCAGATGTGGGTACTGGAATGTCAACTGGTTTGCAAAGAATAGAAATATATCTCTTTTTTTTTTTTTTTTTCACTTTGACCTCCAGTGTCGTAGGGTCTCTATGACCAGAAAAAATTATGATGGTTTCTGGCTCCTGACCATTGCTGCTCATCAAAAGTTGTTCCACAGTGTCACAGTCAGCCTCTGCAGACCGCAAAACCAGTTGCAGCTAGAAAGCTTGTGTAAGATGTATGGAAGGCTGATTGAAAAAGAAGCATGTTTCCAAGAATTCTCTGTGTTTTGGTTTGTGTAAGGTCTAAAATTTAAAATATGTTTCTCTTACCCCAAACAGATCTCAAGTAGCAATTGTAGGTGGGGAATTACAACATATATGGCTGGTTTTAGGAAGGGCCCACAAAGATCTGTTCTTGGCTTGTGATAGTCAGGGTATTTCTCTTCGAAGAGCAAAAACAACAACAAAAAAAGTCTGCTATTTAATTTTGTAGATACAGGTTTTGGGCAATGAAGCTAGACAAAGTAAGCCTAGAAAAAAGGAACAGAATCTTAGCAGAGAAGAAATCGATCACTGGAACATCTTAACTGAGAACTGCTTCTTCTACCACCATTTGTAGTCTTTAGATGAAGACTGTTTTCTATGTTCATAAGAGATACTGAAACTCAAGGATAAGGAATGAGTTTGATGCAGAAATGTCTGAGAGGTTCTGCAGCCTGTGTTTAGCAGGAGGTTGGGCTTTATCATTTATCATGCTGTCTTCTGGTCTTAACATTTGAGGATCTCTGAAGACCATGTGAGATTGTGGCATCACATTTTGAAAATTAACCTTTTAATCTTCCTGGAAATGCTTATTCCAAAAAATCAAGGGCCTTGACTACAGTATAAGTGTTTTCCTGAAATTCTCTATCTGTAGTGCCCCATAAATGTGAGCATGAATGTTGTTTGCTCTTCAATCTAGGGCTAAGAATAGCAATTCCCAAGACAAATGCTGGACTAACTGCACGCCAGTTCATTGCTTTAGGACTTGACATCACGGAATAGCCTATGGACCCCCGCAGGCCATAGTATTTGGTTTGTGAGCTGTGCAGAAGCTCATGGTGAAAACAAACAAGCTCTTGTGCAATTATCATGCAGTTCATGTATTTCTAATTTAACACTTTTGCATCCAGGCTTGAACTTCCCTCTTTTTTGGATGATCATTTATTTTATTTCTGGGATCCTTGTCTTAAACTCCAGGTTTGGTTGTAAGGATGTCACTTACTTTTGCTGTGGGAAGGAACAGTATCTTCCAGACTGACTTTTAGGAGAAAAAAAAAAAGGGGGCGGGGGGAGGAAAAAGCATGTTTCTCTCTTTCTGGGTGTTTAGCCAGATTGCTACTTTCCTGCCCAAGCATCCTCTCTCTGCAACCAGAGCAGGGCCACATTTATGGCTCTCCTCCCCCGCAATCCTGTTGTTCATGAATGAGTGCAAAAGACTCAAAGAGGAAAATTTGCAAAGCAGAAACCCAAGGTCATAATTTCACGTTCCTCAGAAAAGGGCTTCTATACAGATGGCCAATTAATTGCTTGGGTTCCTTCAGCTTTGGACCCTGTTGGCTTTGGGTGAGCAGGTCTGGTAGGCTATATGAAGCTCAAAGGATGATTCAGCATCTTCGACCCCAGCTCAGATAAGGTGGTTGTGTCTCCACCATTCTTGCAGCACCACCTTCTGGTCTGCAGCCCAGGACAATGGAGGAGCATGGGTGATGCAGCAAGCGTGTTGGGAGGCATGCACAGAGCTGCTCTTCACTAGCTGCAGCCTGGAAGTGGGGTAGTGAAACTCCTGGGCGGCTTGTGGCCAGCTACCGAGGTGGTGGAGGAGTTGGGGGGAATTCTAAGCAACCTTATGACGTGTTTTTCTGCAGGGTTTCCGAGCCCTCAGGGTGCTGGGCTGCGACTGGGGTGCTGTATGTTGCGCACCGGTAAGCCAGCATGCACAGGAGGTGTGGGACCACATCCTGCCCCCCACTGCGGGGCACACCCCATGCACCCAGAGCCGGTGATCGCAACCGAAAGAAAACGTGCAGAGAGAATTACTGATCTTGCAGACTGACTTGCTGAGCAAGGGGCAAGCGGCAGAGAAAGTAGAAGATCCAGTAGCTACCTGCCTTTTACACCGTGCCGTGGGGGCACGTCTCCTGCTGCACCTCGTTTTCCCACCCTGGTGGCGCGAGAGCTGCTCATTTCTTTTAATGACTTGCTCTTGCAAAAGTCATAGCATTATTGATCTGCAACAAGGCTGGCGTGGCTGAAAGCTCGACTGGGTGTTTCCGACTGTATCAGCTGGTCTATTTAAAGACAAGAACTCTTCCTTCAAACCTAGCCTCGCTGTTTGTTACAGTAACAAGAGTTCCCCCAGTTCCCCTCCTTAACAAGATGCGACTGGGGCCTCTGTCCAGGGGCATGCAGAAACCTCATCCAACATCTTTTTTGAACCTGTTGCCCACTGTTTTATACTTGTACTGACATAACTGTCCTGTTCAGCTGGCGAGCAGACAAAAGACAGTCTCTGCTATCTGCCTAAAGCCAGTGAGTAGTGTCTGCAGAGACAGCAGCCATAAAACAGACCTACACCAGTAAATGAAGGTCTGCTTCATTCCTGTCAAGGCCTGTAGCTATTCTCTTTTTTTTTGCCTGCTAATGCTCAGGCATAAAGCAGGAATGCTGGCCCGTTAATAGATTTTTTTTTAATAAATTTTTTTTTAACCTTTCCTAAAGAGGCTGGAGGCAATTTCAGACTTGTCTCATCTACAAACATTGTTTTGCACATTGAGGGGAAGGTAGAGACAGAAGTCTGGTTACAATACTTGGTGCATCTGTACAGGGTAGTTTTAACAGGCAGTTGTCTGTCCATGGACCCAGCAAAAATAGCTTGCAGTGAATAATAGAAGTGGTCTTTATGTTAAGGTGGAGGTAGTTGTGGCTTGTTCTCAGTAGCCCTTTAAATAAAGAGTTGCTGGTTAGAGGTTTAGTACTGTGCTTTGTAGATGGTATTTTGCAAAAAGTTGTTGCTACTTTGGAATACACCAGAAGAGCCTGTTGTGAATCCAGACATGAGGATTACTAGATCTAACCAAAGATCTAGACAAAAATTGAGGTGTCAGTAGTGTCATAAACTTCTCTTGTTATTTCTCATGCTGCTACGGCATAGTCAGGAGACGAGATGAAACACTGGCTGAAGACCTGTTTTGCCAACAGATGTCGACTTGATGGCTTAAGTGTTGGGTTTTTTTTAAAGTAGCCACTTAATCTAAAGTTCAGATGTGTAGCTAGTTGTGATCTTTGACCAAAGAATTTCTTGCCTGCATTAAAATAATGAGGGGTTTTTTGTGATCTCTTAGCTGTTTAATCAGTTAGAGATTTCATCTTAGTTGAGGTTTTTTTGAAGCATTCTTCCCTCTGGAGGCTTTGCAAAGCAGGAGGCTTTTTGGATCAGTAGCCGAGGCACATGAGTAGTTTCTGGATCTGGGTTCTGTACAGGTTTAAGACATTTTATTTTAATTTCTTAGAAAAAGGTAACCTGCTTTTAAAGAAAACAATCAGGTTGGAAGTGTTAATGAAAATCTTTGTCCATTTTTTCTTGCCAAAGTCATTTAAATGCCTTTAAAAATATCACCAAATAAACGTTTTGAAGCCTAACTAGTTTCTGTTGAGCCCTGTGCTAAGCAGGAGGAAAATGATCTCAGATATCCTGGATGACTATGCACAGAGATATATCCACCTGCTTTGCTAGGGGTGTGGGACCAAGCTTTGAAAAATATTTATTTGCCTTGAAATCTTTAATATTTGACCTTCATATCATTACCATTCCAACTCAAAGCCCTGATGAGCTCAGTCGTGAAGTGCTGAAAGAAATTTTAAAAGTCTCTCTGGTCACCAGCGTGAGCTCATTTCTAATTAAACAGAAACTCACACTATTTCATTAGAATCATTACAATAAATGTACACGTAATTGGTTGATTCTTAATTCATTAGCTATTAGAAGCAGATTCCATAAGTCTATTAGGATTAGAAAGTGGAGTTTGTGTCACTGGTCTCATTCTCCTGATGTACATTAAGATGTCATTTTGCTTACAGCTTTGATGTTAGGATAATTTATCCAGTCTGTGGATATGATAGCAGCATATACAGTTTCTGCTGAAATATTGCCAGAAGGTTAGACCATACATAAGAACCCTTTCCCTTTGATTTGCGGTAAGTTCTGTAACTTCCCACCTGCTTTTGACAAAAATGGTGACTCTCAATGTCACCTCTCAATTCACCAGCTCCATCTGCAGGTACCTTCACTGGACAGCTTTCAGCAGCCAATGAAATACTAACAAAAGTCACAAAAATTGAGCTGCTTCTCACGAATACCAGGTTGTCTAAGTAACTGCCGTACAAAAGTAAACAGGTGGATGTAGCAAAGAGAAATCTCACACATTAGCTCTTCCTTTGACATATTCAGGTGGCCCCAAACGAAGATCACCAAGGCCATTCCCATGCTGTGAAGTCTGGATGGGTTTGCACAGTTGATTGGGAGTGGGATGAGGCTGGAAGTCTCATAGAGCAGATTCTTCTGGGGTGGATCCTCCTGCTCATCCTTCGCTCCAAGTCCATGCATGGCCTACAGCTGTTGGACTCGATGGTGTCATGGACTGGCCTGGCTTTATACTCCAGGTCTGCATCCTGAGGTGTGTTCCTGTTTGGAGCTCTCAAACCTTTACAGAGATAAAGGGAAGGAAAACGTAAGGAAGTGGCATTGTCTGAAGCAGCCTGCGGACTCAGAGCAAGGAAAGGACAAGGTAGCACCAGGCTTCTTGGTTTTTAAATTGGCTTTTAAAACTAGGAATGCCTGTTATATCTCCGGCATAGGCAGAAGTCTCCAGGTCTTCATTTTGGTAAAGAATTGTTCTTTGTATTGCCGCATTGTTATATGCTCAGTAAATTTGTCCCAGAGAGCAGCTTCCCCATCCAAAACCGCCTTAGCTCTCCAATAGAGCCACAACAGTCCATTGGAAGCAGCAGATGCCATAGTGAGTATTTGGTCTAGCTGCATCCCTATGTAGGAGTTGGGGATGGGGAATTTTTGATTGATACTTTCATCCAATTGGATTTAAAAGAGTGGAGACTCTCTGGTGTGGAGAAGATCCTGTCTAGAGTGATGAAGATATGGAAAATCTTGCTCTGGGTTTTGTCTCATTTCCCCAGTGAGTGCTGGTCCTGTGGATTCCCGAGGAACAGGTTTATGAGGGGAAAACCAGGAATAGGTGGACACACAGCCAGTGGCGTTCCTACATAAATATTTGCATTCATCTACAAGAAGTATCTGTTAATAAGAGGCCAATCACCTGGAAATTAACCAAAACACATTCTGGTTCTAATTCAATGCCACTTTGTTTCATTGGCATAAGGTGTATTTTTGTATGTATATACAAGGGAGTTTTATAGAGCTTGTGATGACAAGGAAGCAAACACTGTCCAGACTTGATTCTTTTCTTCCTACAAAGCTAACAACATTCCCGCCAAACTCAGTCATGTTTTTTCTTTCTTTCCTGTTAAACAAATGTGTATCTTGATTTAAAATTATTTCTGCTTTTTGTGACTTGGCTTGGCCTTTACTGGCAGTATGAGAACTCTAAAACGTGACATTTCCCTCTGAACCTCCATGCCATTGGGGTGAGGAACACCAGGGTCTTCCAACGGTGACGTGTCTTCACACCCTTCATAGCTGTTTGCAAAGAGCTGTGCAGCTTGTAATTTGGAATCGCTAATGTACATATATGTGTGTGTGTGCGCACAGACATCTGCAGTATATATTTATTACCCTTTCAAAGTGAGATTTGAGGCACATTGCTGGGGAGGAGAAATTGAATGAGCTGCACCATCTATTGCAGCTGGTTCTGAGTTCATTGGTAGATCTGCTTCCATCTGCCCAGCTGCCAACGCACGGTGTTTCGGCAGCTCTGCATTGTCTGTGAAAATATTTATCTTGAGAAAAGTTGTGTTAATTAAACTGACTCTTCTACCAATTCCCCTGCCATGTAACAAAAACACAGCAAAGTCTTTATCAAGGAAGTTTTCAAGATGAGGGTGGCATTGGGGACAAGCAGGCAATTGCTCAGTGTGTGTAATATCGATTTTTTTTTTTTCTTTTTTCACCATTTCTGTGACAAAATATAAATGAATTTCAATGTATGCTCCCAACGAGTCAAGACTGTTTCTGTAAACAGGAGGTTGCCAGTCTGGTGATAAGATCAGAAGGTGGTTTTGGCTGTAGGGAATAAAAGGACCATTTTCTTCTCTTTCTGGCTTTCTTTTCATTGAGGATAGGAAAAACTCCATTGTCTTTGGTCCTGAATTGGTGGGGGAAGTTTCCTTGTTGAATTTTTTCCACTGAGATTCCAGGGTTTTTTTCACTGTCACTTAAACAGAAATCTTTCAGCATCTCCTCTTTGTATTTGGTTAAATAAGATACAGACAGGAATAGTACAGCATTGTGTATTGATGCTGTGTCCAGAAAGTAGTGCACTACTTTGGAAGAGCTCTTACCGATTACTTTTTTTCTTGTCAGGGGCTGCAGACAGGTGCAGTAATTCCCCCATCTACATCCTGCTTTTGCATCATCCTAATTCAGAGAATTAATAATGTATTTGTATTTCTATAGTATCTTCTATCCTTACTGGATATCAGAGCACATAGGAACTTGGGTAACTCAGTGCATCACTTCCAATGCTGGAATACTGTGCATGGGGAGAGGGCAGCTGCGCGAGAGCACGCAGCAACCTTGCACAGTATTGCAGGGCAGCAAGGAAAGGAAACCTTCCTGTCCAAGAGAGTGCGGGCATTTCAGGCTGTGGTTGCCCAGAAGGACTTATAGGCTCTTTGATGATTGGTCCTCGGATTTCAATCACAAACTTCAATCAACCTCCCAGCCTGGGGGCACCGATGTAGCTGCTCCTCGTGGGTATGGAAGACGTCTGCCTGGATTACCCTGCACACCTCCTAGCAAAATACCAGAGTCTTCCAGATCCTGATGCAGCCAGTGAGATCTGGTGAGGTCATGACCTGAAGTGATGCAAACTCTTTGCAGCAGCAGGGATTACCCACCACCTGGCATGCTGTGATCCAGAGAAGCGAGGCAAAAAATACAAGCTTGCTTTTTGCTGCATGGAGAAGCAAGCTGCTTTCTTCTGGCTCCGAGCCTCTGGGTGAACTGCAGTTATGCAGACTGAGTAACTCACCCTGGGTAGCGTGGAAGTAGCATGACTTCTGGGTGGCATGAGAAATGGGTCTGCTCTGACAGAGCTCCTACCAGAGTTACGAAAGCAATAGCAAGAGCCTGCAATGCGAAACTCCAATCCTTTGGCTCTGTCTGGCTCTTGTGCTTTCCGGGTTTATAACTCAATCCTTTTGCTGGAGGCAACAGCAGCACACAACCTTTACTGAAGCTGGGCAGGCAGGGGAGGTTGCCCACTGCTGTCTGCTTCCCATCACCAGGGATGTCATGCGGGTGTGCAGTGTGGCTGTGCATTTGCTCTGTTTTATGGTGGCTTTTGTGGTTGGGTTTTTCTGAGGGGAGGGCCTAGAATTAAGGACAGATGGGTTCATTCGGACATGCCTTGATATCTCAGTTTATTGGGCAAAAGTGACTTCTTTCTGCTCCTTTGTGTATGATCAGTGCTTTCCTCCTGTCTCCTCCCTTCTGTGCTGCAGCTCCCTGGGACGATGGTTTAGCAAGGCAGGGCTGTGGGGTTGATTCAGCAGTGAGCTCCTCAGCTTTTGTCCTGTGTCAGCACCGTGTTTTCTAAAGCCAGAGTAATGGCAAGCTTCACGGCAGGGGTACTTTATCAGCCTTGATCCCTGTCTCCTTTGCTTGAGGAGGGAGAAAAAAATCAGCAAGCTGAGAGGGCAAAGCTTTTCATGTTTTCTGTGGAAACTTTCTGCTGAGCATGTGTTAGTTTTGCTGAAGCTGTGCGGGAATGCTGTGGTGAGCAGGCCAGTCAGTTGTCTCTGTGAGGAGCTCTGGAGGTTGTGGCCTGCATGCTTTTGGCTTATTTCAGTATTGTACATGTAGAATGTGATACTCCAGATTTTCCTGGCTGCCTTTCAAATGCTTCTCACCTTTACCAGTGACTGGCATTTAAACTCTGGAAGGATGCATCCCTTGGCGCATTCCAAGTGTTTGCTAAAACCCTGTAAATTTACTTTGTTTTCTCAGAGGGAGAAATGACAAAACCCCATAGATATGTAATGATTTTTTTTTTTAAAGTATAAACCATGAAAACATTAAAAGAAAAAAAAAAGTAACTATGTATGGGCTAGCCAAAACAAAGTACGAACACCAGAGTTGGGCTGTCAGTAATATATTACAGAAATGAACCTGCCACCCGTTGGTGACTTATGGCAGAGGTCCCTCTCCATCCCATCCAGACAGGATGCAAGATGCAACATCTGCCAACGGCGGAGCCTTGGCTCGGGCAGTAGTGGCTCCCGCTTCCAGCTCGTCTGGTTTCTGGTTTGTTTCCCGTGTGTCAGCCAGTAGCGGCTGTCAGAGCATCTTCCTCTGCTAACAGCAGTGGAGTACAGAAACCAACGGAAAGATGCCCTTCTGTCTGCAGGGCCTTGGAAGTGCGTGTGTGGTGAGGGTGAGGGTGGGGGGAGGTGGCTGGATCACAAGGCAGACCATCGTGTTGCCTTTAGGTGTTAGATCAGGGATTCTGTTTGCCACCTCTGAGCTGCTCCCCTTGCAGGCTGGGGGACAGTGCATTTACGAGGCATGGCTTGCAGCCCAGTTCTACCATCTCAGGAACATGTTGCTTAAAGAATACCCGTTTTTTCAGATCTGTTGTGTATCTGAAGGGCGGAAAACTGAAACTCCTATGTAATCTTGCACAAATGAATTCATCAGGAAAAAAAATTAGTCATTGGAGGAAAGGGCGTTAGTTTGGGTTATGTATATGCTGACATTGAAAGGATGGCAAATCAAAACCTGTAAAACCTCAGCAGCTATTTCTGTTTTGACAATTAAAGCAGTGAGTTGATTGAGCATTGTGTGTTGTTGCACAGTTTGATGTGTATGTAGATATACACAAAGGTGCAAATGCGTTCAGGAGTGGATGCTTCATTGCCCCATTTTGCAATGCCTGTATAAAGAGAGGGACTCTTATTGTGGGCTTGGAATGTAATTCTGCACGGGGATGAATGAGAATGCAGCTCGCAGCCACCGGCGACCTCCACTCCCAGTGAGAGATATTGTTTGTATAGAGACGTTTTCTGTAGCATTTCTTCTCCTCGGTTCTGTATTCAAAGCAAACTGGAAGCTTTTTGTGATGTCAGCCTGAAAGGTCACTTTGTCATTTTAGTGAGATGATACAATAATCTTGGAGTCTGTTTTAATTTTATTTTGCTTAAGTTTTATTGCATTTTGCTTAATTGCTTCTGCTTTATTGTTAATGAGACAAAAAGCAGTTTGTGTAATAGCTTGCAAAGTAAAATTATCAAGGAGCAGAGATGGAATTTGTGTGTTAAAAGTTTCTTTTTATTGTTTTCATTGCCTTCAAATTCCTCATTTGGTTTGTTTAGTCCTACAAACCTGCTGTACCCTGCAGGCAACATCACTGACCCATCTGTGTCCTGCAAGTACATCCTTAGGGCAAACTCATCTGGACCATGGCAGAAGGATGAGTTCTCCATGGGGCAGGATGGTACGCAGCCCATACTCACACTTGGTCAAGGCAGCACCTCGCTGCCTGAACACTCCATCAGTCCTTTGTTTCTGGTCACTTCTGCAATCAAGCCACAAGTAACCCTCTCTTCTTCTATTTATGAAAGACACCAACATTCCTCATTTTCCCTATTGTGGAATGGCTTCAACTCCTGCAGTAACCAACTGTCAGAAAACCAGAGGCTGAGTTAAACAATACAGCTAACAAGCCCATGACACTTGTTGTTGGTTGGGCTTTTTTTTCCAATTTATTTTTCTTTGGTGAACCCTGAGAGGAACACTACTCTCAGGAAGCCCATGAAATGCAAAATAAACTGGAAAGGAAAAGACATTAATTCAGCCAGTGAGCATCACGCAAGAAGCTAGGACATGCAGGCTTGTGCCTGGCATTACCCCTGCTGTGGAGAGCTGTGGAAGGCTAAATGAGTTATTACTAGCTCCAATCTGAAAAGAGCAGTTACAACCTTTACACAGAGCTTTCTCTCTGTACTTATGAAGCAAAATGATATAGGAGTTATGTAGCCTGGCGTGGGGTCTAAATCATGGGTGGTAAAATCTGTGTATATAAAACACTGGAGAATACTCTACAAGAAATGGGAATTAATCTCATTATTACACACAGTCATGATTTCCTTGCTGCTGCTGCCTCTTTGCTGTCATTCAGTACTATTTTGCATAGTGATTAACTGACCATCTAATTTACGTAGCTGCAGGCTTGCCTGCTGGGTAACCCCTTACTCCATTAATTGTTCTGCTGAAGTCAATGAGAGAAGAGGTTCCAAATTGGTCTCTTATGGACAGTGCAGTCCAGGTGTGTGAATAGGAGCCAGGACCTGGGACTTGCTGTGTATCATTGCAGGGTAAAATGAAATATGAAAAGTGCTGGGACAAACTTGTTTCCTTTTTGGTAGATGATTTGGAGTCCATTTTTTGCACTGAGTGCTAAAATCACTGCTGTGTTACTGTGATATTAATTTTGGTTCTCAAATACAGATGATGCACTCTGCCTGCAGCACGGCGGGGTTCTGGGTCTGGTATGTATTTGCATAGGGCTTGACAAGATGTGTGCAGTGAGCCTGGACTCCTACGCATGCAAAACGGCAACTTCATGACCTGTGCTCTATCTGACTTGCTGCAAGGGTGCGATGGGTCTGGCTGGGACCCCCTCCTTGTCCCAGCACCTGCTTACAGGTCTTTTCAAACTGGAGCCCCATGCTATGAGACAAAATTGAGTATGATGTCTGAAAGTTGGCCTGTTATCTGCTTGTTAACATTTTGGCAGCCTGACCTCCATTGTGGTTCATCTGTCATTGTTCAACTTCCCGTAGTGCACTTCCTTCTGCTCCGTCCCAACCCTTGAGTTCACCAGGCAGTGAGGGGATTCAGTTCCTCAGGGCAGGACAAGCAGAGTAGTGACTAGCTGCAGATACAAACCTCCACCCTCCAACTTCAGAGCAACTGTGCCTACTCTTTTACCAGTAAATAAAAGGAGCCAGGATCAATTTTCTGACCCTGCGGGCCAGTGACATGGAAGAACCTCACTCCATCTCGGTGTCTAGGCTTTGTATGTGCTCTCTGCAGAAGGGCGAGCTTTGTCTTGAAGCAAGATTCTGCTTCTCACACAGCAAAATAATGCGAGACTCCCTATATCTGCTTGGGGTTTGCATCATACCTCCACTATCCATTGGCCAGTTGGCTTTTGCGCAAGGCAAATGGAGAAGTGAGCAGCCAGTGTGCAGTGACTCTTGTGCTCAGCAAGACTGTCCAGACATGGCTGTGTGCTGCCCGTAGGAGAATATCCAGGCAGTCTCCGAGGCAAGGTTCATTGATAAGTTGGGGGAGGGTCAAGTGAAACCGTTTTCAGCTGATCTCTACAAAGACTGCTGGCGATAAGACCAGGGGCTGTGGTATTGACTAAAAGCTCATTCCCCACTGATTCACCCTGCAATTACGCGACTGAGCAGAAATCATAAACTCCATCTGAACTGTAGTTGTCCCTTTCTTTTTTTTCACTCCTGTGGTTTGAAACTATGTAGAAACTTTTTTGGAAGGTTTCTCAATACATGAGTTTAACCATAAGTCTCAGCAGGGGGAACATATTATCAGGGAAAGGCAATTACTGCTTTAGCGGTATGCAAGATACATTACCTTGGAAAGAACCACCATCTCGCCGATAGCTGGCTTCCCACTCTAGGTTTGGCAGCTCTGGAGTGTTCTATTCAGATGAATTTTGAAAGAATCATTACGCAGCAATAGTTGCAAAATATTAATTTACTAATGACTTTCTTGCACCAATGAGTGTGTGAGAAGTGAAAGCAGCAGAGATTTTTTACAATCTTCTGGAGGAGATGTGATGATGATGCACATAATCCCTCTTCAGTCACAAGCATCGAATGGTTCTTGAGGGTCATCTTAAACATTGCAAGAGAACTTGGTTTTCTTGAGTATTGTTTGCAAGAAAACGGGATTGGTTTCATTACAAATGTAAAAAAACCACCAACAAACCCTCTGGAATATGAGAGTGGTATATTGGCATGCCCTTCCTGTCCACAGGAGCCTGACTTCAAATCCCGGTTGTGCTTAATGGTGGAAATGGAGCAGCCGTGAGCTGGTCCAGGCAGCGCACACGAGGTTGCGTGCAAGAGCTGGGTCTGCCTTAAAAACCATACCAAAGGTTTGCATTGGATGGGGCAGAGCTGAGTATTGGGCTCTAAGGTAGGAAGAAACTGCTGTGTCTGCTGCGTTTTTTGAGTGTGACCAGGAGGAAGGGAGTTCTCAGCTGCCTTTTACCATATCTGGGTTTGTGGTGCGGAGAGCCTTGCTCTGTCCCTGGCTTTCTGGGAGTGATGCTTGCCAGGCTGCACAGGGCTTGTTGCTTTTTTTTCCTTCTAGTTTCAATGGTGATATTTCTGGGAATATTTAGCTCTAAAATATGCAGATTTTGCAATAATTACTCTGTTCCGACTCAAATGCTTTTCTGGAAAAACTGTTTTAAGTTATGAAAATAGATTAATCCTTTGCACATGCCTTGCTGGCAAAATGCAGAGTTGCTTTTATTTGTCTGCCTTCCTTGTGGTGCAGATACCAGTGCACTTTGCTGCCTGGAAAGGTGAGGAGGGAAGCTGCTGAAATCATGTGGGGTATAAGTAAAAGTTAATAAGCACAGCACTCAATCCCAGACTTTTTCATGAGCACAGAAAGTCTCCTGGATGTTTTCCCGTCTGTTTCTAGTTATATGGATCCCTGTTTATCTCTGTGGGTCTCTCCCTTCCCGTAGTATCCGAGGGCCTCACGGACATTAATGGATGACTCACAACACATCTGTGAAATAAGGAAGTATCCCCGTTTTAGAAATGGGGACTAACGCGGACCATAGATGATATGACTTGCCCAGTTTCACACAGGAAATGTGTAACCAAAGTAGGAATTGAACCCAAGTCACTTGAGTTTAGCACTGGATTGCCTTCTCCCCTCGGCAAGTCCACAGCAACTCGGCAGATGTTGCACGTGTGAAATTGGTTTAAGAATCAAATGCATGATTCATGGTGGTAGATGCCTGAGTTTGTAGCTTTAAAACAAAAACCTGCTGCTTCCTAAAAAAAAACAGGAGAAAAAAAAATGCTTATTTTAAAAAATTATTTATTTTCTAACAATCAGCTGCCAATGAGAAAGAATAAAACTTGCCCTCTGTGTCTGCCCCTGGACAGAAGGGAGATCTGGCAGGTGTATTTCAGCCGGGCAGGGTTTGAATGCGCTGAGTGGTTCAGGCAGCAGCAAAGTTCAGACACATCGAGCAAGCAGCTTACCCCGGGGACACGTCCAGCCTCCTGCTGAGCTGCCCTTCCTGCTCGCCTGCACCGTGGTGGGTTCTTCCCCGGGACAGCCATCCCGTACCTTTGTAATCATACACTCCATCCTCACAGACAGCGCTGGGCAGCCCTTTCGTGCCTGCGGCCTTTCCCCCGCAGCTCTCGTCCCTTCCCCTCCGTGCTTTGCCTTTCCTGCTGCCTCCTTGCCCTGCTCTGCCAGCGGACTGGGGGTACGTGGTGGGGTAAGTATGGCGTGGGACACCAGCTGGAAGCAGGGTTAGAGGGGAGGGGGCTGCTGATGGAGACAAACCGCCTGAGTGATATTCACACTTCATATGGATACAACTTGTTTTATCAAGCCGGAGGAGCACAGAGGGAGAGATCTTTTGCCAGTCCCAAGTGTTGCTCTGAGCAATGGAGGATGTGCTTTTTCTTTCTGTCACTACTTCTTCAATCAGCTGTACCCACTTAGGGAAGCAGCATTCGCCCCAGAGCACGGGAGGAAGGTGAGCTGGGGGTCAGCGTGGGGGTCCCCTTGCCCCTGTGCACGGGGCTGTTCTTGCCCCATGTTAGCCCCACATGCCCACTCGGAAGAACTTCAGCTCCTGTTAGAGCAGAGTCCTCCTTTCTCCAGCAGAAGCAGATGTTGGAAAGAGGAGTGCTGCTTGTTCATGGCCCACTGGGGAAGAGGAGAGGAGGACTGAAGAGCCCCACAGCTTCTTAGCCCCTTCAGTCTAAGAAACTGGTCTCATAATTGGCTTGATGACATTGTTGGCAGTGGTTCAGGGAATTTCTTACTTGGGGGTGACCTGAGGACTGTCTGTCCAGAGCAGGTACCATGGACATGATGATGCTCTGTGGACTAGAAATGGGCACGGGGACATTAGGAGCTTGTGCAGAGCCCATAAGCATTAACTACTGCTGTAAGTCTCTTCCTGCAGCAGTGCCCATGTGCATCTGCCCTGCTTTGCTCACATCCATCTCACCTCTGCCTGTGAGCGCATGTCCTCTTTCTTCTCTTAGTGTGTAAGCTGCTTGTGGCAGCATTTATTTTCTGCATTATGTGACACTGAGCGCATCATTGGGACTCACAGGTGGATAAATGGTGGCTTGTAGAAATAGCTGATTGCTGGGTCCAAACCATTCATCGACCCTGGGTAGGAGCAAGAAATACCTTTGTGACCCCATGGTCTCTTGGTGCATGAAGTTCAGCAGTGATTCTGTCTAGCCCATGGCTCTTCACCCACAGAGCACAACTCTGAGCACTACGCTGAAGGTGGGAGCAGAACCCAGGGTGTGCTCCTCTCTCCACCATCACATAGGTGTGAAGGTCCCATTTATTTCTCCTCTCTGACTTGTGACCACTGTGCTCCTGGCTGCAGGGTGGGCCAGCCCTATCTGGAATGACAAAAATATACCACACTGGTGATGGGGCTGGGACAGTAATCTGGGACATGGGACGTAGCATCCAGCTTCCTAAGGGTCAGGAGAGTCAAGTCTTGCATTTTGTCACCATGTGCTTCACGGTGGTGCAGGGAGCACCTCTTCTTTTATGGATGCTGCGTTCATAACACAGCATGGAGGCATCGGCTGACTTCAGATACCAACAGGATTTAAGTGGTTTGAGTTGTTGTTTGAGCCTTGGCTGGATTTTAGGAGGCATGGCCCCAAGGGAGGTGGAATTTCAGCCCTCTTCCCAGCCAAACGAGTGCTCCTTGTGGCCAGGGTTTGTGGTGGCTGCAAGGTTCAAATGGAGTTTATGATACTTCACCAACTCGTTTCCACTTTGAGCTTGGGATTTGGGAGGAGACAGGGCTGTGTTCAGGCACTGCAGTGCCATCCATCTGCTGCTTTGTTCTTCCTGAACTTACAGCTTCTGGGAGTCTGGATGGAAAAACTGGAATGAAAACCTAAGTGGTGAAAAAAAATTACCTTTTTCTTATGGCTGTGGTTGGGCATGCTCCTCAGGTGAGAGGAGACTGCTTGCCAAAGTGTTTAGTTTCCAAACTCATTCTTTTTTAGATGTTTGTATGTCCCTATCTGCCTGGTCAGAATTGGTGTCTGTCTACAGAGGTGCATGTGTCCATCGGGATGTTCTGGCACATGCCCAGGGGTTCTGCTGTCTGGAGAAGTGGGTTGGTGAGGTGGCTTCCCGCTGTAACCTCATCTTTACACAGCTCGTATTGGCACAAGGAAATGGCACCAGGACTTGCAGCACTGTGTTTTCAGGGGGAGGAAAAGGGGTCTGTGGTAGCAGGAGGTTGGAGTGATAAGGAAGGTGCAATCCAGAATTGGACATGATATGATAAAAAGGCAAGTTGGCAGCAGGCTGGGGTTGAATGCAGGTTGAGGAAGGTGGCAGGAGTGAAGCTCAAAACTTTGGGAATATTTGGGCACATGAGCTTTACAGTCAGAGATTGTCCTGCAGCAGCCAGTTGTGGAAGGAGTTGTGGTCTCTGACAATGCAGCCCCTTGAAGCTTTCACAAATTTGTCACAAAGCCTGAGAGACCTTAAACTGCTTATGAAAACCAGGGTTTCTGTGCAATCAGAACTGTGTTCTGGAAGTGCTTTAGTAAGCAGTATGTGCTGCCACCCTTTGTTCCTTCAGTGGTTCAGAAACGCAGTGACCATGTAGGAAAGGAAGAGAGACGTGTTTAGTCCTGATTGTGTTATTCTCTGAGCTGAGCTCTGGTGGCAGGTTCAAACCCATCTGCTGCAGAGTGGGTTGCACAGGTGCCACTGGACACAGGATTTGTGATGGGGACATCAACTTGGAGAAACTATACCTTCTCCTGTGGAATTGCAATGCTTGTCATCTGTGAAGGAAATGTCTTTTTCTTTGCATGCAAAGTATAGTCGGAGCACGGTCCGTACTCAGGGTAATTTTTTAAAGTAGATCTTAATTTGGAAAGTTGCGTTCCTTTATCTAAACCTGACCCATGTGCATCATGTTAGGAGCTTTGTGGATGGTAAGTATGGAGGAACTGAATGGTTTACTTAAAACTAAAGGCGGTCTAAATGCAAAACTCAGGACTAAATATGAGCTGTGGAGGAAGGGCTGCAGCACCTGCATGCTGATCTGAATACTCAGTATCTGAGCAGACCTGAAATCCATGCCAGGGTGTGGAGCTTTTGTCTTGTCTGCACTGCATCTGCCCATGGCCGACACCAGCCAGGCTGTGGTTTCCCTTGCAGCACCATCCAGGAGGAGGAATACCCCATAGCAATGTGTTTTCTACAAGCACGCACATCACCATCAGGGTAAACGTGCTGAAGGAGGTGAATGCAGTCACCAAGGGTTTCTCCAGCTGTTGGGACTGAGTTTGTGTACTGTTTCGGTTACCAAGCAATCCTCTCCATCAGGGCACCTGATGTAAGTCCTGTGTGCTCACTGCTGAGATGGCATTTTAATAAATGTGCATTATGATTCCAATGTGCTCTTTCTTTTACAGACTGAATTAAATCGTGGGCAAACAAAAGAGAGACACCATCAAAATTACAGACTACCAAGTCCACTGTAAGTAGTCTCTGTTTTTTCCCTAGTGACTTATCCTGGATGTGTGCACTGCCCTTTGCAGTGGCCTCAACCTGGGAACAGGATTTGCTTTTCTGCTTGTCTGGTTTACTTTGCTTTTTCTTCAATATATTTCAGAAAATTTTGCCTGGCAAGTCGTCCCAGTGCTGCAGTAGAATTTTATATTACTGAGTCTAGTTACAAGAGGTAATGACAGGAGATCTACTACTGCTGCCCGCTGTTTGCATTTTAAATCACTCTCAGTCATGAATCACTTTGAGCGTCTAAGGTGGCATCTGCCCTTTTGTTCAAAGCTACAGTTGGGTTCTAGTTGCAAAGACCATGATGTCCAGGTAGCAGAATGCCCTACCACCCTGTGCTTTGCTCATCACCTTATCTGCTTTTATAAAGCATGGACTTGCAGTTTTTTTGTAAGAACTGAGGAACATCATGGGCTACTGAAAAAAGGGATCTGTTTTCCCACAGATGTGTCTCTCCAGACTGATTCATCTGTAGATTAGAAAGGGCTAAATGCTGAATGGGCTTTTCTGGAGACAGGACATTTTAGAGGCTGCCAGTAAGAAGGGAGCTGTACCTGTTCCCCAGCAGTTCACTCACTTTCACAAAACTTGTAAGATTTTAAAATATATTTAACATATGTCAGATATGTTGGTCATTGGTTAAAATTGGCCAAATGGCTGAAAAGTTATCACAAGGAATAAACAGTCAGATTTTCTGCTAGCACACCAGGCATTCTCATATAAGCCTGGCATCCTTAAAAACAGGCTAAAATTTGGTGTATAGAAGAAAATGCTGTTATGGTTGGAATAGTATAGAAAAGGCAGAGTTGTAATAGCTTCCCACTAATCACACTGGATCTCTGTCTGGCTGAGACAGGACCAAACAGCAGAGAAAATCGTTTCATCTGCTTGAGTATTGCAAACAGCAGAGTTTTGCCACCAACAGGGTTTTAAGGATCCACTGTAACGAGATGTTTCAGTGTCCTGGAAACAAAAGGCAAGCGACAGAAAGCCAAGCACTGCAGTTTTCCACATGTCACTTGAAAGGAATGAATTCTGGAGGCCAACCACAACGTAGAGAAAGGCCTGATGCCTTCAAATGTCTCTTCACTGATGTTCCCACCTGGAGCTCAGGTGTCAGGTGCAACCTGCAGCATTTTTCTTCCCACTTACAGGGGGGTCTTAATCCCAAATCCAATGATAAAGAGCTTGTTTGGGTGCATGGCTGCATATATGTGGTGATAATCCCAGGCACAGAGGGACCAACCTGAGGCTTGACACTGGTTCCTCAAACCCTTTAGGAAGACTTAGGTGAGGCTTAGGATTGGGAGAGACTGTGCCAGGGCCTCTTTGCAGGAAATAATTTCAGCTGTAATAAGGTAATTCAAAATACCAACTGTTGTGATTTTCTAAAAGAGCATTTCTAAGCATTTTATCTCAGGCTTTAGGGTAAAATTCTGGTTCCATTAAAATCAGAAGGAATTCTGTCATTGATTTCTTTCATCAGGGTGGCAGCCTTTGTTTCCATCATTGCAAATGAAACGCATTTCTGTTCATGTTTGCTCCATTGCATTTCAAGTAAAACCCTAAGAAATGATGTTTGAATAGAAATAATAGCTGGAATCCCCAGTTTTAGTGCCTGTACTTTGGATTTGGCCACAGACATGCAATGTTAGCATCTGGAAACCATGTGCCATAAAATCCATGTGACTTTTTTCTTAAAGATTTGCTGATGTTGTGCCAATGTCATGCACTGCCTTGCTGTGCATTAGCTGCTGTTGTGCTGTTCTGCAGAGAATGCAGTGCAGAATACATGCTAAGTGAAAGTGATAAGCAAAATAGTAGAGGCATGACACATGACACAGAGAAGAAGCTATTTGGGTCATGAGGAGGAGGAGACGAAAGTAAAAGCAAAAGATGTGGCTTTTCTGAGGAAAAAGGGGAGAATTGGGAAAGTTTAATGAATATTAAAAGTCTGAAGTCTGAAGATAGATTTCGAGTGAGGTAAAGAGAATAGAAACTGGAAGGAAAATGAGGAAGATAAAACAAGAGTGGGTTTTCCTACCCGCATTAGTCCCATTGCATTTCCAGAAGGAGCCAGTTGGAAGCTGTCTGTATACAGAGGAGCTCTGTGGAGGGCTGACTCGTGCCAGGGCCCTTGTCTCTGCCAGCTGGAGGGATGCATCAGGCAAAAGAGGGAGGAGCGGGAACAAGATCCCTTATCTGATCTAATGCAGTGAGACGCTCCTTAGCTACTCTAGGTTGTGTCTGAGCTGGGCAGAACAGTGTTAGGCATCTGCACCCAGCTTTTTGGAAGCTCTCATTCCCTTCCTCCACCATGCCTCTAAGTTCATAGGGGAGAAACCCTTCTACAGTTTTTAGCTGGGTGGAGTTTGTTTTTTCTGCCACTTTACTTTGCACTGTTGAATTTTCCTTGGGAGATGTAATCTGGAGTAACTGCATCTAGCTAGGAGGATTATCTTTTGCCTTTGCCATTCCAGGGGTCATTTCCAGTAATGGAAAAAATATGTAGAAAGTAGCCTGAATTGCCCCAGAATGGCTGTGCTCGCTGCTGTAGGCAGCAGGTGTGCTTGTTTGTTGACCAATTCTTTAAATGTTAACTTTTGTGCAGAGGTTCTAACAAAATCAGCTGGGGCCCATGTGTTCATCAGAGGAGGCTGAGGATGGTCTGAACATTTGGGATGATATTGAATCATCTCAGGAAGCTTCCTCACAACCCTAATTATTATACACTTAATAGTGGATATGGAACCTATAGGGGAAAACACCATTAAAAATTTTTCAGGCATTCTTGAGTTGGGAGTTCTTAAATGTGAGTGCTTGAGCTTGTGGGAGGCAGTGTTCACTTTGCACTTGCTGAAAAAGCCTCTGCTTAAATCCACTTTACCAAATTAATGTGCTCTGTGTGTCATGAGTGGGGCAAAGCACAGCATCTTGGGCAAAAATCAACATAATAAATCAGTTCCACAACTCTCTTCGATCTTGAGTAAGTCCTGTGCTGTAAGTACAGTGCTCTAAGTCTAGCCCAGACCATGGTTGGTGTTAGTCAGCATCAAGGAGCCAGCAGTCTCTAAAAAGGGGGTTAAATGTAATGAATTACTCCTCATAGTGATGAGTCCATAAACATGAGGCACGATTCTTAACAAGTTGGGGCAAGTTTAGGTGCTCTGCAGGTCCTGGGAAGGTGTGAAGCTCATGCTGGTGGGGAGCAGAACCTATATTTGGGGAAAACGAAGGTGAAGTTTAAAGATAGGACTGATTTTCTGTACATTTACCTAAGATGTGGGTGTCACAGCTGGCCAAGTAAGCCACTAATCCAGTCAACAAGAGATGACATCTCAGAGCAAGTAATCTCACTGAACTGAGAGCTTAATGTGGGATGCATTGCCCCCATTGGGTCCCTCATTGGCTCCTGCCTCTTTCATTGATAGTATAGGGAGTTGTGTCTAAGGACTTGAACCCTGACTTCTGGCCATCTAAGGTTAGGTGAAATCAATCCTGTCCAAACAATAGACAGTTTTTAACCACTTCTGTAAAGTCTAGTTGGTCATGATGTGTCCTAGGCTGTTACCATATCTTCAGACACTGCTAAATTAAACTAAGTTACCTTACACTCCACGTCTCTCTTTTCTCATTGAATGTGGAGAGTCCACAGGGTTGTAGGAATGAATAAGGGGTGGGTAATCCTTGGAGGACTTCATGTTGAACACAGCCAACCTCTTCTGCTGGCTCTTCACTATTGCCCCTCAAGATGAAATCAGGCCATTGTGCAGCTAAAATCTCAGTCCCCTGTGCTTCCCTGTTTTGCTGGGTTTACACTTCAGCCCCATCCATGCACCCTCCCCCTGCGTGGGGCAGGATCAAAGCAACAGGGCTTTGAGCAATTTCCCATAATTAAACCAACGCAATTCTGTCATTGCAAGGCACTGCACCCTAAGGCTAATAGCTTCGTAAACAGGGAAGATAGTTCTTTTCTCATTGTAAATTACATATATCAATTTGCTTCACTTAAAAGCACCATCCTTATTTTCCTTAGGAGTATTCCACCCATTTTCTATTCCATCTCTTGGTGATGCTGTCTTATTTCAGTGGAATCAGAGTATTTCCTCCCCGAGTGTCTCATTAATAGCTGTATTTGCTGACAAGGGTGGTAGGTTTAACAGAGCCTCCCATTCAAATTCACTGTAAGAAGGGTTCCCCTTTACAGACAGCCAATTTCGACATCCCGCCTGTATGAAATACATGCATGCTTTAGAAGTTGGATTTGCACCATTGTTTGGTAACAAAAGGCAGGAAATTAAAGAGGCAACATTTCAGTAAAAGAGTGTGTGTGCTTTCTCTTTACCTGCTCTTCTTGTAAATGACACTGAAGATTGTTGCAAGCTTAAGAGCAGATTTTATGCAGAAAAGATTTGCTTTTTATTTGTCAGTGAATGTATGTGCTGCGTTAGGCAGTGCTTTGTTATTTAGTCAGCTTTACTGTGTAGTCTGTTTGGAAGGGAAATATAATTATAAAAATTGTAAAACCATAAAAGTTTGCAGGATTTTAGAAGGAATTCAAGTTTGAAACCATTTTATACATTTTTCTAAACTGTGTTTCAGGTTACTGTCTTTGGTTACTGCTACAGAGCCAGGTTATGTGTGCATTAAACTGAGCATGAGTCCCTGAGGTTTGACTTAGTACAATTTATATTTAGATTACCATTAAAAGTAATGTCTCATGAATGGTAGGCATTCAATCAGTTATTCTGAATTACTTCTGTCCATAATATTTACTGTTATTCTCTATAGAAATAGCAGCATTTAAATACAAATACATCTTAAATAGAAATATATCTTAAATCCAAATGCTAAAGTAATTTTTTTCTGTTTGTTTTCTTTTGGATGTAATTACAGAAATGTGGGAAATACTTTTCCAAGGCTTTTGAACTCAAAAGTGGAACAGAAGGAAGACACAGGGAGACATACACCGTTCAGTGTTATTTTCCTTGCACAGGAAAAGAAGATCATTATGAGATGAGCACTAAAGTCTCAAGTTTTCAAAGGTTTGCATAACAAACAAGAGACACATTGTGGGTTGCATCTTGACTTTGAAGGCTTGCCACTGTCAACTGAAATAAAATGGCAAGGTTTAAAGCCTTAACCAAGTTCACAAGGAAAATATTTGGACTAAAAGTTTTGGAAAGTTTTCTCTCTTTGAAGTAGTTTGTCATGTGTTACCAATGTGAACTTTATTGACCTTGAAACATTTTTTTTTTTTTGAATCAAATAGCAACTAGTGACACTTTAGTAAAATCTTAAATCAACAACCATCTCCTGGTGGCTCCAGCTTCATAGCAAATGCAGGCAAAACAGGGAATCTACAGAAGAGACCTTTATTATTCGTAAATGAAGCCTGCCAAAACCTTCCCGAAATAGCATTCAAAGACCCTTTTAAGGTCATGGATCCTGAACAAAGCCAGAAGAGCACAAAAAAAGCTGAGGAGAGTCCAAGAAAGAGGCTTCCCAAAGGAGAGACTTTCCAAGCCAGTATTTCATCCGCAGCTACGTACCAGGGCAGCTCTGCTTCTTCGCAAGGAACCCCTCTCCGAGATATCATATCACAGCAGCACTTTTCTGGTTCTTTGTCGATTCCAAGAGAGGAGTCTCAGGAGAAGACTGGACATCAGAAGCAACCTAAGCCTTCCTCTTTTGAACATCCTCCCCATGTTTCGCAGCTTCAGCAGCACGCACTGTCACCAGCATTTATGTCTCCTGGGAAACCAGAGCATGTCCTTGAAGGTCCCACGTGGCAGCTAGTTGATCCAGTAAGACCAGGTCCCTCTGGCTCCTTTTCATCACCTGGGCTTCATTCTCACCACAGCCAGCTCTTACCTTCCCATTCACCGATCATTCCTGGAGAGGACATGCCGTCCGTTCAAAAGGTCTATATCCCTCGCCCTTCACAGATTTCCTTAAAACAAGCTGAGGAAGTGCACAAGAAGGAAAAGAAACCTCAGAAGCCGGGCAAATACATTTGCCAGTACTGCAGCAGGCCTTGTGCGAAGCCAAGTGTGCTCCAAAAACATATCAGGTCACACACGGGTGAGAGGCCATACCCTTGCATTCCATGTGGCTTTTCTTTTAAGACTAAGAGCAATTTGTATAAACATAGGAAATCTCATGCTCATCGAATAAAAGCTGGACTGGCCTCAGGGATCGGAGCAGAGATGTATCCATCAAGCTTGGAAATGGAAAGGATTGGCGGGGAGGACTTTGAAGAGCCAACAGAAGGAGAAAGCACAGATTCCGAGGAGGAAACGGGTGCGATGTCGGGCCATTCTGTAGAGCTCTCACCCAGGCAGAAGCACACCCTGTTGTCCAGTAGTTTGCTGAGTGGAGGGAGCCAAGGCTCCAGCCACGACCGATGTTCTTTGTCGCATTCCAGTATGTCTCAGTCTCTTGAGGACAGTACCCAGTTTGTGGAGCCATCGTCAGACCATGCTCTGAGCCATAAATCTGAAGATACCCATACTATAAAGCAGAAGCTTGCACTCCGCTTAAGTGAACGGAAGAAGGTCATAGATGAACAAGCTTTCCTGAGCCCTGGGAGCAAAGGCAGTACTGAGTCAGGCTACTTCTCAAGATCAGAAAGTGCGGAGCAGCAGATCAGCCCACCAAATACTAATGCAAAATCTTATGCAGAAATTATTTTTGGGAAATGTGGTAGAATTGGGCAAAGGACTGCAGCATTAGCTGCAAACACAACCCAGGGGTTTCCGCACCTGTCTACTGAAGAGAAACCTAGTATGGTACCGTTATCTGTGCCTAGAACACAGGTTATTGAACACATCACTAAGCTAATTACAATTAATGAAGCTGTTGTAGATACCAGTGAAATAGATAGTGTTAAGCCTAGAAGAAGCTCTTTATCTAGACGTAGTAGCATTGAATCTCCAAAGTCTGGTGTATATAGAGAACCGTTTCAGTTTGATATCAAGTCTGGTTCCAGTAGCCAGTTGGATGCCTCAAAAGTATTGACATCCCACAGTGAAAAAATTAAGCCCGAACAATCATTGTTGTCACTTCAGCAATCCCACAGTGCCACAGAGACAGTGCCTCTCCTAAGAAGCCACTCAATGCCTTCTGCTGCATGCACTATAAGCTCCCCACACACCTTTAGAGGTAGCTATTCATTTGATGATCACATCATGGAGCCTGAAGTCTTAAGCCGCAGTCAAGCGTTTTCTTCCCATCCTCGAATGCTAAAACGACAACCAGCTATTGAGCTACCTTTGGGAGTAGAATACGTCTCAGAGGAGGTTAGCTCTGCAAACAAAGAAACTGTTTCCAAACCTCCTGAGGAGCCTGAAACCAAGGAAAGCGATCTTACCAAAAAGTCACGGAAGGGTCCGAAAGTTAAAGGGTTCATGTACGAGTGTAACGTATGTGGTGCTCGGTATAAGAAAAGGGACAATTATGAAGCCCATAAGAAATACTACTGTTCAGAACTGCAGCTCTCAAAGCCTCGTTCTTCCACTTCCCATACCTCTTCAGAGACTGAGAAAAGTGTTGCAGATCCTGACACGTGGCCCCAGATAATGCATTACAAGCTAGGGAGCAGTCTGGAGCTCACCCCGCTCCGAAAAAGACGAAAGGAAAAGAGTCTCGGTGATGACGAGGAGCCTCCAGCTTTCGAGTTGTCTGACACTCCCTCCTCCAGTACTGGGCCAGGGACTCAGTTTGCAAACCCAGCATCATCTGATGTCACTTTAAACCTAACCCGTGAATCCATTAAGTCACCAGCAGATCCGGGTAAATCCACACCTTCTGATGTCAGTGCCAGCTTTCATTCCAGGAATACCAAACCGGCTTCAAGTGTGGAGGGCAAAGAGAGAAGAACAACCTCAAAGGAGATCTCTGTCATCCAGCATACGAGCTCCTTTGAGAAGTCTGACTCTATCGAGCAAGCGAGCAGCTTGGAAGGAGAAGACAAACCCTTGTCACAGTACTCATCTCAGCCGACACCCCAGCACAGCCGACCACCTCACTCCCTGCAGCCCAAGCTGGTACGCCAGCCCAACATCCAGGTCCCAGAGATTCTGGTCACAGAAGAGCCTGACAGACCAGAAATGGAGCCAGAGCCTCCTCCAAAAGAGCCAGAGAAAACGGAGGAATTTCAATGGCCGCAGAGGAGTCAGACCCTTTCTCAGCTCCCTGCGGAGAAACTCCCACCAAAAAAGAAGAGGCTGCGGCTGGCAGAAATGGCTCAGTCCTCTGGAGAGTCCAGTTTTGAATCAGTCTCTCTCACCCGAAGCCCAAGTCAGGAAAGCAGCATATCCCATGGCTCCAGCCACTCTGTCTCGTTTGATCGTGAAGATCACAGCAAGTCAGAGTCAACTAGCCAGCCCTCTGAATCCCACCCAAAGCCTCCTGGCATTGGCTCACATATGTTGATGGTACCAAGCCACCATCATCATTCCAGGGAAATGCGGAGATCTGCTTCTGAGCAGACACCGAATGTGTCCCATCCTTCCCAGATGTCAGAGAGCCGCAGTAAATCATTTGACTATGGGAGCTTGTCATCCACTCCTGCCTCAACCCCTGGCCCCTCAGCCTCCTCAGCTCCACAGGAGAGAAGGAAATGCTTTCTAGTTAGGCAAGCATCCCTCACTAGACACCCAGAGCATGAGCCAGACTCAGCCCCAACAGGCCGGCCAGAGACAGAAGACCCAATTCCTTCTTCAAGTAAATCTCCTTCATCAAGTTTGCCCCATCAGCCTCCATCTTCCTCCCCTTTGCCCTCTCATGGTACTTATCCAAGTGAAAAGAGTCAGCCAAAAGACAGCCCTCAGCCAGCATATACCCAGCCATACACAGAAGCTCTACAAGTGTTTCATCATCCTGTACCACAGCTAACGCTGCATGAAAAGCAGTTCATGTCCCCACAAGTTTCTGTCTTTCCCTACCAGCATCTCCTGCCACAGCCAGGGCAGTCTGCAGAGCTCTTTGCCGCACACACTATGTCTGACATCCTCTCTGCTCAGTTCACCATGCCTCAGATTCCTCCTTCCATATTTCAGACCCCACCACTACCTCTCCCACAAACGCTCATCCACCCAGGCCCACTTCATATCGCTCCTCCGTTAATGTCTCACCCTTCTGAGGTGCCGTTCAGGCAGCATACTTCCTTCCTGCCGGTGCATTACCCTGGCTCCTCACCAATCCCCTCAGCCTTTTTTCTGCCTCTTCAGTCTCAGTTTGCTCTCCAGTTGCCAGGTGAAGCTGGTGGACATTTACCACAGATCAAATCCAGTTTATTCCCAGCAGCAGGAACCTCCAGTCTTTCCCCATGCACAGAATATAGCTTGGACAGTAGGTTGCATCCTCTGACCTGCACAAGTCCTTCAGTGTCTGTATCCACATCTCAGCTCATTGTTCCTACGCGGTCAGACCCAATGGTGTCACTTGTTGTCCCCGTTCGCATACAGACAAATATGCCGTCCTATGGGAGTGCGATGTACACAACGCTTTCCCAGATTCTGGTCACTCAATCCCAGTGCAGTTCCTCTTCTATTGTTCTCCCAAAGTTTGATGATCGCCAACCGAAGGGTACCCTGGTCTGTAGTGCTGATGTTCATGGACTAGGTTTCGATCTGGCACAGATGATCACAGAGGATCAAAGAAGCATTTTCCAGAGCCCGTATCTGAGAGTGCCCTTACCCTTACCAGAACGAAAAGGCTATATGCCACTCACCTCCCCAACAGACAGCGTCCTTGGACTGGAAGGAGGCCCATCAACGGTTGGTGGAAGCAAAAGGATGCTCTCTCCAGCTGGTAGTTTGGAGCTTACAATGGAAACACAACAGCAGAAGAGAGTGAAAGAGGAGGAAGTGTCTGAAGCAGAAGAGAAGTTGGAAGTGGTGAAGCCACCCAGTGCAATAGAGGAAGGGAAAAAGCAGGATAAATCTCACTTTCTTGCAGAAACCCAAGACAGGGTTGAGGTTGAAACACCACCTAGTTTGTCCTTAGAGCAGTCAGAGCCAAAGGAAATCCCAAGTACTTTGCAGCAAGCTGTGTCCCATTCAGGTTCTCCAGGTTTCGAGGCACTGGAAGAGTATAAGCAGCCAGCTGGCAAGCAGTTCCTCAGCAAGGCACCTTTGCAACCCGTGAAGAAAGAAGACTCCAAAGAACTGGTGGAGCAGTCTCCACCAAACCCTCCAAGCCCTGCACCTCTGTCTGAGGTCACTCATAGTGCAATGAAGTCTCGCGAAGGTACAGATACGAAGAAGGTACTTCAGTTCCCCAGTCTCCACACAACCACTAATGTCAGTTGGTGCTATTTAAACTACATAAAGCCAAATCACATCCAGCAAGTTGATCGGCGGTCTTCAGTGTATGCCAGCTGGTGTATTAGCTTGTATAATCCTAACCTTCCAGGTATATCCACTAAAGCAGCCCTGTCCCTCCTGAGGTCCAAGCAGAAGGTGAGCAAGGAAACCTACACCATGGCTACTGCTCCACGTCCAGAGGCAGGCAGGCTTGTCCCGTCCAGCTCCAGGAAGCCAAAAATGACAGAGGTAATGCAATCCTATATATTTCTCCTCATCCATTTGGATGCATGGGAAGAGGGGGACAAGGGATGGGGAATTGCTATTCTTAGTTTAATAGGAGTTTATTCATCCCTCTCTGTTTGGTAAGCACTTGTTCTCAGTGAAACTTAGAGANGTAATAAAAAAAAAAAAAAAAAAGCTTGCCTGCTCCCAAGGCAACGTGCCATATTTCTGTTCTCCAGTTTCTACTTGCCTTGTAATCAAAAGAGCATGTAGGAATCACCACCACACCGTGAACTGCCACTGCTCGAGCACAAAGGATTAGACTTGATTTGCATTCGTCTTGATATTTCAAATAGCTTTACAACTACTTTTTTTTTTTTTTTATAAATGCTGTTATAATTCCCTACATTTTGCATGTTATAAATGAAAAAGGATTACCTTGGGGAAATGGGATTCTGTCTGGTTGTGCATCTACTGATCTCACATTAATGAACATAGAGAGGCATGCTTTTAGTATTTAAAAATATTAAAGTGAGATTTGCAAGTGTATTTAGCACCCCAAAGAAGCGTAAAGGCATGCAGTGACATTTATAAAAGTGCCTCACTAGGTTAGACATGGAGTCTTGTTAAAACACCCGTCTCATTTGATCCATTTAGTTAATGTCCTTAGCTGTCTGCTGGCTTTTCCAGGTATCTAAGGATATGTTATATCTGGTCTTTAGAGTTAAGGGGAGCAAGGCAAATGGCTTCACCGGGGCAGAGCTTGCCAAAGGCATTGGCTATACGGGCACAGAAGTCTTTGAGACTCTTCTGGTAGCTGCCTAGTGTTGCGAATCTCATTTTGAGGCCAGACTTTTTCCCTCTCAGTTAATGCTGAACCATACAGATCCCTTTAATCCAGATCGTGTTCATGTAGATTAGCAAACAGAATTGCTTTAAAGATTTTGCAATTTGATATTCATCTCAAGTCAATTTATATTGATGGATTATTCATTTTATTTCTGTATCATGAAATGAACTCTGAATATTAAATTTATCATAATCGCTGCTGCAGCTGCTGCTTATAAATATGTCTTAAAATACACAGTAGAATCACTTTGATTCAATAAATCTTTATTTCTATTCAGCATTTCCATCATTCTTCTGCAGAAATCCAAAAGACAGAATTTCTAGGGACATAGGGGCAGATAATTACCTGTGCAGTGCAATAACCACACTAATGCTTGATATTTATGCACTCTTTTTCAAAGGATTTTATCTAAACAGTGTCGTACCATCCTTGATTTCATTCTCTAATAGAAGTGCCTGTGCTCCTCTGAGCTTTGCTCTTTGACATGGTGCTAAAATGCACACCAAGTGTGTGTTTCAGAAATACAAGACCCTCATACCCTGAAGTTAAAGGTTAAGCTCTAGGCAGGAATGGTTCAGCCCTTAGTCATCAAATACACATTTTACTGCACACATTTGCTCAAAAGACTTAAAAACCTTTTAGACCAACCTCTGTAAGCTGACTGGTGGTGAAAGTTAAGGTTTTCATGGTACAGTTTGCAAAAGTAAGAGTTTGTCCTGCCAGATTCACCTAGAAAATGGTGTAGCCTAAATCTAATATTAATACCTGCTGCTTAAAGGAGTACAGTTTGCAGAAATTATGTTAATTTCAATAGAGATAAATTGACCTCATGCCAAGCAGAGAAATAATTTTTGATTAGATGATCAGTGGGAGTGAAATATTCAGTTTAGTTTTTGAAAAACATATGACTGGCACAGATTAGGAAGTAGTGTTGCTGGTTACTCAGGAAGATGTGATTAACAGGAGCTGCGTAGCAGTAGCATCAATCAAAGTTTGAAAGTTCAACCTTCTGTTAACTCTGCTCTAGCTATTTCCCTTAAATATTTTCTTCTTTATGTAACTATAAGTTGTCAGTCAACACAACAGAAAATGTAAAACAGCTCTAATATTTTGTACAATTATGCATGCAGCAAGCTACCAGCAAGCAGTAGTACTGTATATATTGTCTACGTACTTGGCTTGGTTTTTAAATTACCAGTGGGATTTACTGAGCAGATCAATTCTGAAGTGACTGTAGGCTCCACCGTGCATGTAGGGATGGCTAATTACACTGTATCGGGCTTGCACACTTTGTAAATTAAACGAGATTGTAAAAGGGGATAGTAGTGACTGTACAATTTTGGCTCTTTCTGGTGCCTTTCATCTGTCTATGTTTTGTGCTTTCGAAAGTTGCAATAAATAAACCTCATGCTACATCTAGAAAGTCAATTGTTTTGTATTCCTCAGTAAATAAGGAACTGAACTGGAAGGTTATCACTAGCATTGCTATGAGCGTGTAGCTCATATCAGGAGGTGAAGTCATTAACAGCCAAGGTTTAATTTTTGAAGGTGCTCAGTGTATCTCCTACCACTTATTTCCTCCAAGCACAGACATCTCCATGTCCAGAGACACCAGCTTGAGACCTTTTCTGCTGTTAAATTGTTAAAATGGTTCCTGGCACTGTTCTGTCCTGGGCTGATAGCGCTCTCCCAAGCAATTCCGGGGCACGTATAGGGAAATAGGACAGGACAGGGACCAGTCTCAGGAGGCATCTAGGAAGGGTATGTGGGTCTGATAGTGTGGACTTGGGCTAATCTGCGCGAGCCGGCCCCAAGGGCAAAGAGCAGTCGTGGGTGCATTTAATGCTCTAAGCCGTGCTCCTGAAATTACTAGGCAAATTTGAGATGTTTGACCTCAGTTTTGCAAAGCTACTTTTTAGTGAGTACGTTTGTCCTCCTACTGAGCATCTGATGGTAGTACCAGCAGCATGCTGCTGTGGAGGCTGCATTATATCCCACTGAATTTTGCATGTCTCAGTGTGAGCTTGTCACTCTTTGGCTTCCTGTATAACCATGGGAGACAAAGAGGCACCTCTTGGGTGATTCATCCCCCCTTAAGATAAGTGTCTAAGGTAGGGCAGATGAATCACCCTTGACAGCTGCCATTCTTTCCAGCAACTGTAAAGAGTCAAGGGTGACCAGCTCTGCTTTAGACTTCTGTCAATTCATTGGCTACATTCAGGCCAAAATCCCTCTAATAACCCTGGTCTCTCAAACGCCTTCAGTCTGTTTCCATGAAATACATATAAAGCGAGGATATGGGTAATTCAATTGAACTTCAAAGATATTCTTGCACTTGTGTAAAATGTCGCCTGGGCAAAAGGCAATCTGCTTTCCTCTTTCAGAGCTTTGGAGACCCCTGTTATTTGTACTGTTACGTTGTAGGGGGGTAAGATCCCAAGATTTCATTCTGGATGTAGAAAGCTCCCCTTGCATTGTACAGAGCTAGAGAGGCAGCTGTAATTTTTAGATCCACATATTATAACAAATAACATTAAACATCCTAGATGAGATGTCAGTGCATGACTTAAACCTTGGTCTAAACAAGGGGTGGCAAGTTTAACAATGAAAAAGCAAATTTTACCCTGGGAACATCTGGGGAGTTTGAGGATTATTTTCTCCCGTTGCTTTTGTGGCTTTCTCTGTACTGCGCCCTTGGCAACAGGGTTTTGGTGAAAGGAAATAATCCGAGAGCTTTGACTGTCAAGTGATATATATCAAGTTTAGATGGCTAAAGTCCAAATTTGTGTGAATGTGTGTGTATGTTGGGGAAACCCAAAGGTTGAGGTTAAATATATGAATTCTACAGATGCCTCCACTCTAGACCTTTGTAGATGTATATATCAGAGAGAGGATTATCCAAGGACAGAGCAGTGGATTTGGGAACAGAAACCCATGGCTCCACCACATGCTCACAGTGACCCCAGCCAAGATACTTCTCTTTATGCCTCAGTTTTCTGGTTGACAAGAGCTGGATAATATTGAGCCACCATACGCAGTGGGTGATTTAAAAACTTGTAAACGGTCACAGTAAATATAACATAACCATCAGGGCTCAAAATCCAGAAGCAGAGGCCCTGTTTGATAAGAGGATGTCCTAATTACTGCACTTAGCTGTCAGGAGCAGCATGTGCGGTAGTTTGCTGGCTCTTTCTGAGGCTGTTTGGTCTGTGTCTGTCTTAGAGTGATTTTGTATGTAATCATTGATTGTTTTGCTCTTTTGGGGAGATAGGTTCATTTGCCTTCGCTCCTTTCTAATGAAGGTCGAAAAGATATAACTAGAGCTGAGAAGGAAGAAGATAAAAGAGGAAAATCAGAAGAAGAGGCTCTTGTAACCAAAAGAGGGGAGCCAGTCAGGATCAAGATCTTTGAAGGAGGGTAAGTGTCTCATTTTATTTCTCTTTTTGTCACAGTGGTATAGGAGTTACTGGTAACAATGATGGCAAGTCAGTGAAGGTGCCACGTGGAGGTGAGCAGAAGGCCAGATATAGTTGGATTTCAACTTTCTTTCTACAGCCACTGTAAAAACCTGGCCCTTGAGATCAGTAGATACTCTGGACTGCATTAATTTTCTTTTTTTGAGTTGTCTTTAAGTTAGCAACACCTCGATCTCTCTTCTGAGTGGGTGGTTGAGCGAAGACGGCTGAAGAGCACAAATACATCTTGTAGCTGTCTCTGATGTGACAGAGGTGTACTCTGTGTCTTCTAAATCTTTCCAGAGCCTTCTCTTGAAAATGATGTTCCTAATGATTGTTACCATTATCAGGAGGATCTGGGGAGATCTTTTCTGATGCCTTTGGGTGGGGGAGAAAAGAAGGATTATGTTCATGTCATTTGAATCCCACCCAACCAAAGTAGCTCAAACCAGAATGGATGCAAGATCTAAATTTCATCTTAATTCTCAGCTCCAGGTAATTCAGAGTACTCTTTAGTAATTCAGCACCAGTCTAATACTACTGTTTATCTTTTAAAAAATAAAAAATCAGCTAATAAGTAGCGTGTCTGTGGGATACAATTAAAGATCATCCCTCCTGTGTGTTGCAGAGTGGGCCAAAGAGATGTAAGAAATCCCTAGGAGGATTCATCAGTCCTGCTCTTGCTATTGGGTGGTCTTGTTTTTTGTGTGTTAGAAAAAGGCTTTAATTAGTCAGTGGTTGTGATTTTCTGCTGTTACCAGTTGAAATTTGCTTTTATCTTAAAATATTTCATTAGCAGATGACCAAACTAGCTAACCAAAACGGTAAAATAGTGCTTTGGGGAAGGAAACCTGCTTGTTTGTTCAGGAGAACTCACCTCTCACCCAGACGTAGGCACTATGCGCCCAGCTCAGGTTTAGATAGATGTTGGCAGTGAGTGGTGAATGCAAAGAGCTAAAGTAGTGGCAACCTATAATGCTTATGACCTGAAGTGATTTAGGGAGGGAGCCAGGGAATGGCAAGAAAGCAATAGACTGAGAAATACGATGGGTTCGGTATGTTGCCATCACCTTCCTGTGGCAGATAGGACCCATGGGACTAACTGATCTCCAGGTTTTATTGCTTTAAAGCCCATGAGAAGCCTTCATTCCCCTCGACTGTGTTGTCCTGGAGCTGCGGCTGTTTCAGGGGGACTCTTGGACTCCTTCCTAGATGTGATTAAAGAGGCTCAGCATTAACATGAATGAAAATCACCCTGCCCCTCATGCACCAGCTCTGCAGAGGTTTTTTGGGGAGAGATGCGGAGGTGCTCAGTGCTGGCTGCTCCCCAACTGCCCCCCGAGACGAGACACGTCTCCATGTCCCTGCGCTCATGTGGGGAGGCTGTCTGTGTCCCTGAGCCCAGCACAACGGATGCAGAGTCACATTTTCTAAACGACAGACACAAAATAAAGCAACTTTTCCAACATGTTCTGTGTAAGCCAGCATCAGGGAACGTATTAGTCATCCTGAACGTATGTTATGTTTTATTTTAAAGTTCCTGTAGCACTGACTTAAGGCAGCCGTCCTTCTGGATGTGAGACAGAATATAGTAGCTGTTTAATGCCAAGCACAGGCACTAAACCACTAATGTAACACACGAGATCACAGAAATAAATTTTATATCTGAATTACATGGCATATGCACTGCTAAGAGGTCAGGCAGGACAGGCTGTTCTCCTGAGGTGCTTGGTGCATACCTGGTGCTCCGTGCCTGGTTCCCACAAGGCTTCTGATGTCAAATGTTCAGCCTCAGCAGCTTGTGTCTGTGAGGATATTTTCTTGCAGTGAAGGAACAAGCCTGCAGATGAATCCACAGTGTGCCTAGTGCTTTGTGCAAGACACTAAATGGATCAGACCCCTTTCCTGGCCATCTCTTGAAAATGTTTTACAAAAGTGCATCCGTTCTCAAGACATTATTTCACCGTCTTTTTTTTCCCATAAAAATTTCCTCCTTGTCTCATTTTTCCCCTTATTTATTGGTTTCACATGGTCTGCTGCTGGCTAGACCCATCCTTCCAGTGGGATGCAGTTGGTGTCAAATTTTTCGGAGCCATCCCATGCTTTGTTGCCTCAACCAAGGAGGGAGTTTATAAAGAAATTCAAGTGTTCCCACAAAAGGTTAACTTGCTGCAGCTCTTTTAGCTCCTTCTTCATATCAGTTTTTATTTCTTTAGAGCTCTTGCCTCTCTCACTGCCATTTTCAACACTTGCTTTTCCCTCTGTACAGTCTTCTGTCTTCCCCAATCCCATATCTGCCTTTCTCCCATTGCTACATTGCTTATAGCACTGCCAGGTCCAGCTCTGCTACTTTCCCTGCTGCTGCCCAGCCTGCCAGCTAGAATCATATTTCCTGGCTTTCAGAGAGGACCAGAAAAGCCAGATTTCATACTTTCATCATACCCACTGCCCATTTTTAAGTAATGAACCGGTGAACCCGCCACAGGCTCTCGGAGCGTGCGAGGCAGCTTGGCTTCCCTTGCAAAGTCTCTCTCATTTGAAGATGTCTTCTCTCCAGCTATGAAAGTGGATGGTTGCTTTGCTTGTGTTTACCCACTGGGAAGTGTTTTGGAAACAGCAGCTTGCCGATTCCTTGAGCCTTGAGGTACATTCATACCTGGGTTTAGGATCAAAACTCAATAATGCCATGCATGTGGTGTGCTCGGGCTCACTTTCTTCCCTCATCACTCTCCATGAAGGATGTCAGTCAGCTCCTGTGGTGCCATCTCAGGATGTGGAGTAGTGGCCACTGGGGCTGTCAAGAGGACCTGGGTGGTGGAGCTGTTCAGCTCCTGTTGAGTTTCCCAGCCATTTCAGCATCTACCTCCCTTGGCCTCCTCTGAAGAAGAGGACCTGTAGTCCCTTTGTATTGTGTCTCTGGTTTCTTGGGGACTGCAGGAGGGACGTGCATTGTTCTGCCTTGACTTTTCCACGGTTAACTGTAGATGGGATACACAGAGTTTTCTTTTGAGCTCCTGTTTAAAGAACAAATTCCTCTTAGACAGCAAGTCTTAAGATCACTCTATATGTAATTGCACCAGTGGCTTTTTACCTGCACTCCTGAAATTTTGTAAGACTAGATATACCTCCTCTGCAACCAGCATTCACCCCCTGCCCATGAGCATACCCCATGCACTTGACTGCAAAGGAGGTGGGAGTCTTTTAACATCCCACACGCAGGCTGGACGCTGCACAGTCTTGTTAGGTTGTGTTTGGGAGAACCATGCCATTAAGCAGCCAGGTCAATGTTTGTACTCCTGAAGAAGCTAATAAAAATATCCTTTGGACTTGTCCTGAGGGATATTTTGGTGGTTTTGAGGAGTGAAACTGATCTTTAAAGGTCAAGCTGGCCAGCACTGCTTCAGGAGAAGTGCCGTGATTCCTTGGTGGCTCTGTGGCACCTTCATCAATCCACCCTGGTACTTTGGAGGCACTGAGCCCATTCTGAAATCTTACGTCATGAAACTGTAGATTGGTATTGACCTGATTTGAGTGTGAGGTTTGTGATGGTATCGTGGTCTTGTCAGGGAAATGTTGCCTGTTTACTGTGCATTAGCATTACCATGATGAAATCTGATAGTAGTGGGGTAGTTACAGTCAATATATGTTCTTCTATTTCATAGCTAAAGTCTCTGTGCTTTTATGGGGCCCATAAGTTAGCTTTTTGCACTAGTTGATTGCAACTAGTAGGGAAAGCAATATCAAGATAGAGAAGGTTAAAGACCACTAACCTTAACTGACATCCCCAAACCAGTGTCATGTAAAATGAAAACTATGTCAAAAGGAAAGCTCTCTTTGGAAAACTGTTCCATTTTTTTCTCTCTTTAGGGAAAATAACTTGTGGGTGCAACATGATGGTTACAGACATGAGTATCCTTGCATTCACATCTTAAAAAATACCCCCCTTTCACACCATTCCATGTGTACAAATCCACACATGACCAAGAAGAACCCATGGTGATGTGTTGTAGTATATGTTTTAAGAGAGATGCTCGTAGTGCTGTTGTGACCCAGGCTACTCTAGTCATCAGTTTGGTCTGACTCAGATATGACTCCAGGTCCTTCACTCTTTGTCCTCACCAATAAGTAATAGAGAGTTGCAGGTTCACCAGCTGTGGGATCTTCGGAACTGGGGTCCTGAATCCCCACCTTAAATCACTGCTCCCTCGAGCCTGGGCGAAGCCTCTTCTGCCTCGTACAGTACAAATAACTGGGGGATTGTATAAAGTTTGACCTTTGCATTCCCTAGAGAGCCCCAGAGCTGGAAGGGTAGAGGCTGCTGTGTTGCACTGCTCTTTGTCTCCATGCTGTGGGGCTGCTTATGGTATTTTAGGCAGGCAGGAAGATGGTGGAGCCGTACATTTGCCTCACTTAGCCTGTCTAGTGAGAGAATTTCCTCTGGGTTGAAGGAAAATGGAGAAGCCTTGGGACTGTTTTATCAGACTTGAACATGACTGCTAATTAGTGGATGCATAAGGAAAAAAAACCCAACCTTTTGGGGGACCCATTAGCTGTATACAAACCTCCCTTCCCCCAGTTCTCTTCCCAGTTCTTGCTGTTGTGGACTCACTGGGATCTGTGGTCGGCTTTTCCGGGGTGATCTCACTCCATTTCTATGACCGGCCACAGAAACTGCAGCTCCCACCACCCGCTGACACACACCTAATGGAAAATCCCTGGCACAGCAATGCAAGAGTTTTATTACCCTAGAGAAAGCCTCTCTGTTAAACAAGCAAAGTTTCTCAGCATGTAACTCCAAACCCCTGGATCAGACCCGGTTCGTTCAGGGGATTTCCTTTGCTGCTTAGATGAGTTCTAAGAATTCACCATGTTTATTTTGAAAGCAGTCATTTATCCCAAAGACACTAACTTGAGCACGCACATTAGCAGCGAAGGAGGAATTTGAGCAAGCTCTTGTCTGTAGCACATCCAGCTGCCGTGTGCACCAGTGTGAGCTAACGGCTGATACTCCTTCATTTCCTTGCAAACCTGCTTGAATCCTGGAGGTGAACTCACTTCACAGCCCCAGGGCAGTGCCTCAAGTAGGTATACATCTCTGCAAAGCAGGGCTGGTGTTAAAGAGTAATATTTTATTCTGTACCCTGTTCCTAGATATAAGAAAAGAATTCCTGTAATTTGCATTTTTAAGTGAAAGGGGTTTTCCTGAGACTGTCTGCTTGTCACGGAAGGGAGAAATTGGTGTTAAAACTTTTCCATTAGTGCTAGTGGTGCCACACTGACCACTTGTCGTTAATTTGAGCTTCATGTGGGGTTTGGTTGCTGGATTTTCCCTGTCTTGAGAAGTGCTGAGCAGGCATTGCTGTGCTCCATTTGGGCAGCCCTGTGGCTGCACAGCCCTTCTGAAAATCTGGTCCTGCATGTGTCAAGCTGCTCTCTGAAACATGATTTTAAAGTCTCAAGCATGAGCTTGTGCATGGGTGTTTATCCTGCTTCTGTAAAGGACCTTTAGAAAAAAAAAAGTATTTCTTACATGTGGAAGTTTTTGTTTGTTTTTCAGATAGGACTTTACAACAAATGGAGAGGAGAGCTTTCATGCCACTGGCTTTGAGACTACCAGGGACAGCCCTATTGCCTAGGCAGATCTGAAAATAATTAACCAGCTTGTGTTGGGGATGCTGGGAAGGGGGAAGAGCATACACTGATTTGTTAATGCTCGTATGAAAAAAGGCATGTTCATGTTAGATGCTGGCAGCTCTCCAGGAATCCCCACCAAAGTAGCCAGTCTCCATTTCCATCTAAGAGGTTGGCTTTCTGGTGGTCCATGCCCACGGGTTTGGGTATAGCCCAAAGGGGCATGATGTTCACACTCGCCAGGATCTGTCCTCTTGGGTACTGGGGCTGCGTCCAGGCACCGTGCTCCATATGGGGGGAAGGACAAGCCTCATTTCTCATGCCCGTTAAAAGAACATAAGGTCTCTCTTGAGCACCATACGTTTACACTCTCTTTTTTTTTTTTCCTAGCACAAGCAAAGCACATTTTCTGCTTAAAAAGATAACAATCCAAAGGAGACAAGACACAGGATGGCAATTTAAGGAAGGATGGGTTTGTCAAATTTACCGATGCTGACAAGATGAAAGGAGGAATTGTTTGAAGAGACAGGTTTGCAGGCAGTGAGAAAGGCTGCTTGAAAGATAGATTCAGGAATAGCAGCAGAGAAAAATAGCAGCTAGAGAAAAAATATTTTCAAAATGAAAGGAATGTGTGCTTTTTGCTTTGAAAGTCATCGCATTCTTACATTAAAATGTATTTAAAAGCTAGTATGAAGAAAAGGATCTATTTGAGTTGAAGCAAATGCTTTTTTCTCCCTATAATATGTCTTAATGAAAATGTTGATTTTTTTTTTTTTTCATTTTGTGTTTTATTAAAAAAAGTATTTTCCCCTGGTAACTCAGGGAGTAGCCAAAGTGAAAAATCAGTTCTTTTCAGTGGTCTGTTCAGGAAATCTTTTCTTCCATCAGGAGCAGCAAGGTAGATGGCAGGAAACAGCACATGGAAGAGGAGGAAAGTGAGAAGTTTGAAGGTAGAGTCAGTGCAGAGAGCAGCAAACAAAGGGGCAACTTGCTTGACTCTGACTTTGGACACCTCAGCCTATCTGCTTGCTTTGAGCCACTGCTGAGATGTGTTAGATAAGAGCCGGTGTGTCTGGGAGAGCTGACAGATTTCCTTTCAGAGGGAAAGTGTGGGACGGCTCTGTAACGGCGCCAGTTCCCAAACCTGCCACTCAGCAGATGGTGCTGCGTGCCAAGAGCTCTTGTATAAGTAACCTTGTATAATATAGAAGTAACCTCGGGTTATTAACTTTAAAACAGGTTATTAATTTCTGTTGGGAGCAGCTTCTGGTTGTATAACCACTACTGATGCTTCATACAAGATCCCAAATGTTGTATCTTTGGGACAGAGCTCAGGGCTTGAAGCACTTTATATTTTCCTTGCTTTTATGAGAGTACCTGCAACCTGTGAGTTGATACCTTCCCTGAACATTTCTCAAGGGTTTGTGCAAAGCAAATCATTCAATCTACTCTTTGCTACCTCCTTTTGTTTCCTCTTATGGATGCAAGAACAAAAAAAAAACCAACATTAAACCCTGCCATATGTTTTGGTCAACTAAGCATGGACCCACTCTTAGTTATCATCCCAAGCCTGATACAGCTGGATGAAAAAATATTTGCCACACATGGACCCCTGTGCTCTTCATGCTTTGTGTGCAGTGATGACTGGCCATGCCTGCATCACCTCCACCTTGGCTCCAAAATGCAGGATGTCCCCATGTGCCTGCAGTTTGGAGCTTTCCCTTAATACCAGCTGTGTTTGTGCTGAGCAGTTCCTGAACATACTGTTCCTTGGCCTCCTGAGCATATCCCAGAGACAGCGAATGGTGGTGGTTAGAGCACACAAGTGTGACTTGGGGATGGTAGACTCATGACTCACTGTGACTCTTGGATAAGTCATTCTCCTCTCTACACTTCAATTTCCTTGTTTGTGAGAAGGGACATACAAACTCACCTACCGCTAAGCTTGATTATATTATGCCTTTAAAATGTCTTAATATTCCTCGGTGGGAATTGTTAATATTTCCTGTCCTGAGTATCTCTTCACTTCATTTGACAAATTGGGTTCATTCTGCAGCTTATTCCTATTTTCCCAGGAAATTTGACAAGCACAGAAGGATTTAGTCTAGGTTGTTGTCTGGTTTTCGTTTTTATTTTTCCTAAATTATTTTTGCCTGTACAGTCAGCCTGCTTTCTTGACACGACCTGCTGGCAGGCGCTCATAATGCAGCTTGATGCTAATTTCCCACGGCCAATTATTAAAAAATATTATCTCCAGTTTCCCATCTGACCTTGTGTGGGATGCTCAACTTTCTGCAGGGATTTCTTTCCTAAGAAAAGATCCCTCTAAGCATCCAGCCAGCCAGCCTGTGGGGTTCCCCAGTGTGACATGGTTACAGTGGGGCAGAGGCTAAATGTGGTCCTTGGGTGGATGATGGTACTCTTCCTGAGCTCAGCATTCCCAGTAGGGTTTTCCCAGCCTCTTATTCCACTCACCATGACTTTTGTCTTCTCTGTGTTACACAAAGACAAGAATTCCCATTTGCTTTCAGTTCCAATAATAAAAAATACAGACTTAATAAACAGTATCAAGCAAGAAAATGTCTTTGATGCCTTACACAGGTGCTTGGGTACCTGGCTAGGGCAAACCTGCCTTGCCATCATTGTGCTGTATCTTATTTGGGGAATGAAGAGTGCTCCAGTAGCCAGGCTACTGTTGTAGCATTAAATTATTTAAAAAGCTACTAATCATTGCATTTGCTCTAGCAATTCCTTTGCTTATAACACCTTGTAGATCCAAGGATCAGTCCAGGTAGATAAGGAGAGGTGGCCCCTGTTCTGCAGGCTAAGACAAACAAGCAAGTGGGTTCCTGTGGTAGGACAGAGCACAATTTTCCTTCCTTCTTCAGTGGAAAGATGAGTCCAGGTCACTGCAAACAAAGAGGCAGAAAGGGAGCACTGCTTTGCTTGGGGTATCTCTTCCATGCCCTACCAGAGACTTGTGACCCTGGAGATCACCCTGCCTCTCCCTGTCTCAGTCATCCCTTTGCAAAAATGGGGGCAAAGTCGAGGATGAGAGTAGTGGGTGTTTTATTTTTAGACCTCATATCTCTCCTTGGGGATGGTTAGACCATTCAGCGTTGCCTCTTTCCTGGACCTATGTGCAACTTCATCTCATCTCTGGGACTGAAGTTTGCTCATGAAACCCTGCATGCACTACCCTGGAGTCATCCTCTATAGTGAGGGCACAAAGTGTATTGGGGTCTGAGATGGGGAGAAGCTAAACATGGGGAAGATGACCCTGTCATCCCAGGTGGGGAGAGTCTGAGGATGTAACCTGTGTGCTGGCATGCATTTTATACCAAAGAGTTACAAAACAAAAAGGACAAACAGCATTTGGGCCAAAAAATGCCAGTGGGTGTTATAGGTCCAGGGCTGTTGATAAGCAGAGCTGTGCATGAGAGATGGCAGAAAACGTGACATCTAAGAGCAGATGAAGGGACACACAAGAGCATTTCACAGTGCCTTGATCACACAGGTAAGGCAAAGCCAGTGGAAAGAAAGAGTGTGATTAGATCAGACAGACAATTTTGGCAGCTGAGCAGAGATGGAGAGAGGTAGAAATTGGTTAGAAGGTAAGAGACTGCAATTATCCAAGCAGGAGAGGGTCAGGCTGGAAGATCTGAGCTCTCACAACAAAGAGGGAGGGTGTGGGATGGAGAGAAAAATGGTACAAGTTGCTGCCAGCAAAGAAATGAAGAGAAAGAGAGGATGAGGGTCAGAGATGATCTCAGGACAGGGAACACAACATACTCATAGGATAGGGTGCATGCAGGTACCAAGTTAATAACACTCATGTTGTGTGCATTTCTGAAGTTGTGTATGCCCTCAGGTTTGAAAGAGTAAGCATTTTTTTACAGTTTAATAAAAGGCAAGCTGGACACTTTCCTTTGTCAGGTGTTTGAAAATGATAATGTAAAAGAATCTGTGTGAAGTCCTGAAGTAAGTTTGTGATCACCTGGGCCATCCTTCTGCATCCTGGATTCACAAGAATGACACAATGTCTTCTTCTGAGCCGCTGTTTGATATGGGCCAAATGTCTGGAATAGTAAGCTCTCCCCGTTAGCAGACTATTTATGGGCTTGTGGCAAACATCAAGATTATAGGGTTTTCACTTTATTGATTCAGTGACACAATCTCTACAATTAATTCAGTGGAAAATTTGAGAAGGCAAACGTTTTTACCAGGTTTACTTAGGATTAGCCAGTTCTTAACATCTGCATATCTAGGCAGCCTGTCCTATACAGAAATGTAATTTATTGAAGCCCTTTAATAGATTCCAAGTACTGTGCAATCAATTAGAAACCTGATGTTCAAATAGACAGATCCAGACCTGACTGCTTATTACTCAATCCATATTCCACTAGGTAAATGGCAGGAAGATGACTCTGAGAATATAATTCTGAACCGGCTTTTTGGGACTTCCTTTTCTGTCCCTTTCTAATGATGAAAACAGTACTTTTGAGGAGACAGGTCTCTTCTCAAGGCAGATGTTAATCTGATTCCTGTTTGGTGTGGGGTTTTTTTGTTTTTTTTTTTTTAATCTTCCCAAATGTAGCAGTTGATTTTCAATTCTCCTTAGTATCGACTACCAGAGAATCCCGGTGATGACAGATGGGATGTGAAATTCTTAGGAACATTCTGTGTGAGGGAAATGACAGAGGTTTGAGAGTAAAGTGTGCTTAAATCATATTTTCAAAAAATGATATGCATTTGGGAGCATGAAACCTATGAAATCCGTCCACTGACTAGGTATTTCACCTAGAGAGGGACCATGTCCCTGAGACTGGGAATTAAGCACTCCCCACTGCCAGTTTGGGTTCCAAATTTTACTTTTGGAAAAGTTTTACTTTTTTGCATAATTTGGAGGTGAGTACACAAGTCATACTAATGGTGAGAATGCTTGTAAGAACTGAGTAAAGCCTGTTACATCCTTAAATAGTGGGACTGTGAGAGCCAGACTCAACACTGAAGAAAGATTTTCCAATTCTTCCGTGTTTGTTGCTGGAAGGAGAGCAGCTTAGCTTTGTCCTGATATGGCCCATGATGTAACTGGATCTTTGATGGTTATGAATATCATCGTTCATCTGCACCACTAAGGGAGGTGCAATGCCATGGAAGGAAGGTGAGATCATTCCCTCTCATGGGACGCCGCTGGGCTTGCTGGAGGGGGGAGATGTTTGAGAGGCTGTGGGACGTGGCAGGAGCAGATGGAATGAAGACCAGTGGGACCAGAGGGAATGGGCAGAGTCTGCTGCTGCTCAGAAAGCCATCGAGTTGCTGGAGGCAAGGATCCAACTGCAAGGATGTGATGGGCAGGGCTGCATATAACCTTTTTCTTTTAAATATTCCATCTTCCCAAGTTGCTTTTCACTATTTAAAAGTTATGCTTCCAGTTTTTTTATGATAAAGCCTGTTTACCTACTTTTTAGTTTTAGTCTTTTTTTGAGGAGGAGCTCACTAGGGACGTGGTGCAGGCAGATGCATCTTAAACCTGTAGCCAATCTGAGTCCCATGATCTCTGGGTCATGAAGTGCTGTAAGGCAGCTGCCAGCCCAGCTCAGTTTCTCCAGGATGGAGGAGTAGGGAAAAGCTGTGCTTACTCACTGCAAGTGTTTTAAGTCATTTCCCTGTTCCTGAAGGACCTGCTGCTGCTCAGAGAGTTACACAGAATCGACTGAATGAAAAGGGAGGGTGGGATGGGCTGTCCTTCTTTAGAACCATGTGAGAAATTCATGCATATGTGTTGAAAAATATGCATCCAGACTGACTGTAACTGCATGCTTCTTTGTGTGTAGAATCTGAGACAAAAGGCAATGTGACCTAATAAGATATTTTTGCTGCTCTGTTTTGCTGCTTGTGCTGGTGTTGAGATAAGACAAGAATTACAAGACTTTTAAAAACTAGAAGCAGGTGAGATTACAGGCAGGGTCTTACCTAACTCTCCTGATGATGTTCACCTGGCATCTGTGCATGGTGCTTTGGTTTCTTGGAAGTTCATGTGTTTCTGAATGCTGGGGTGCTGTTGTCTCTTAACTTCATTCAGGACTTGGTATGTCAAACATAGGGGAATAATCAGATGTGTGTAGTCAAGTTTTTATAAACCTTTGTGGTTTTGGGTGCTTTGGCTTCTTGTAGACCCCGGACATGATTGAAATGGTTTGTGTAACTCTTGGTTGGGTTAGCAGTACAGTAGCGGTGCTTTCAAAGAGCAAGTATTTCTTGCAGATGTTTTAGATCAGCAGTTAAACCAGTGGTTTTCAATGTTTGTGAATTTCTTGCCATTCTTATTTAAACAAACTATTTGATGGCAGAATTATGTGGTTTTCAAGGTTTCAAGAGGCTGAGCACTTATGCCGCTCTTCTGAGGTTCAACTGTATGTATTTCAGTCCCCTTACAAGACCAAAGAGCACTTTCAAGCATGGGGTTATCTGCAAAGCGTTGGTCTGAAGTGTGCCAGAGCAGCCTGTGCCTGCAAGCTGGTTTTGATAAAATAAGAACCATTCCCAAATGTGAACTGATCAAAGACCTTCATTACTAAAAATACAGCCCTCTGCTTGGCAGGAGAGCTGCTGTGGGGTGAGAGACCTGGAGGCTGTCAGGTAATTGGAGTTGGTCACTGGGGAGGGATGCTGTACTGCACGACTCCCTGCATCAGGTGTCATGGGGGTATAGTGCTGCTAGAGAAATGCAGTAGATAAAAGAGAGCCTTGGGGAGTTTAGGTTAAAGATTGATAAGTTTTTCACAAGAAATCAAAAAGACCAAGTAATGTTTGGCATGTGCTTACTCAGGCAGTGTACAGTGTAGGGGGGGGAAGTAATTTTTTTGCATGGCTCTGTTATTGCCTTGGGTTGTGGATATTTTCTTTCTTTCCCAAAATGGTATAATGTTGAGAACTGCAGTGAGATCTCCTGTGTATGTGGGAATGTAGGGTTACAGTACAAATAAAGGATAATTAGTCTACTTACCTGGACTGTGAATGGCTTTGAGTTTTAGAGCTGAAACATGCTAGTTCCGCTGCAAAGTATCATTAATAACAATAATTTATTATGAATTCAGCTCTTCATGTGTTGAATCTTTAGTTAAATTTGATAAACTGAAAGCTGAGCTCATCACTCAAAGAAGGGCTTAATCTTCCGAGGTGCTGAGTAAGGGGCAGAGCTCACTGCAGTCATTAAGAACTGTGGGTATTTGTGCCTGTGCAAATTGGACCTTTATGTGGATATCACTGTATGAATTTAATAAGCTCACTCTCAGCATTCGAGAGAGAAAACTGTGTCCCCACTGCATGGTTGCACCATTAATGCTGATGGCAAATTCAGAAAGTGCTAATACATTGCAAAGGGTACTTGCAGGTGGCAGCAACCAATGAAAATAGAAGAGCTCTGGGAGATGCCAGTCCTGTACTGTGAACGTTTGCAATCTGCAGCTCGACTTTACCAGCAGAGAAAGTCACTGTAATTTCTGACCCTGCACCACTGGGCCATGGTGCTTTGCTGTTGTGCAGCACAGCAACTCTCCAGGGTACCTCAGCATAAAACACGCTTGGGTCCCTCTGCTGAAGCTTAGGGAGTTTTTATTTCTTGCAGTGAAGAGCAGCAAGTTAAATAGTTTCTAACTCTGCCCCACCTCCTTCAGAAGAGGACTTCGTGGTCCTCCTTTTCCTGCACAGCCCAGAAATGCTGGAGAGCAGAGGAAGTGTCAGCAGTAACAGCAGCCAGTTATTTTTGCACAGACAGTCTCTGTGGCCTTCCTGCTGTCTCTTAAGATGTGTGAGTCGTGTCACCAGAACCACCAAAGCCTCCAGCAGCCAAGGTCACATCTGGAGCAGTGGGTTCGTGAACTGTGCCTGGGATCAGATGGCTTCAAGTTCCTCTGCAGATGTCCCCGTCAAGGGAACTCCCAGCTGGATGGTGATCCCATGAGTGCTGGTGGTTGTTGGCAGCCTCCTACCACTTGATGTTTATCTAAGAGAGGGGAAGATGAGTGGTTTTGAGGAGGAGTTGCCTCGGATTCTTGCAGGGTTTAGTGTCGCCTTGTCTTCAGACAGCAGCACGTCTTCCAGCAGAGTCTTAGCTGGAAGCAAGCCCACGTGTCCCATATGAAGACGTGCACATGAGAGACCCCCAGAAGCCTGTGTGTCCCTCCCTGGCTTGGGAAGAGTGCCACAATCATAGGATAAGCAAGGATGGCTGGTTTTGTAACTTTCTAGAGATAAAAATGAATGTGTTTTGGTCTCAGCAAAACTGAGCGTGATATACTGGCACATTTGACAGAATGCCTTGCACACATGCGAAATACAGAGTTCTGGGCAGGGATTTATGTGATGTTTCAATCTTTTCTCTTTTAAAGGGAAATATCCTGAAGTGTTAGTGCAGAAGGGAGTTTCCTGAAGTCCATGGAGAACGGTCTTTACTCCCCCAGGTGTAACACACTCTGAGTGGGTTGGGTCTTGTCTGCAAGTCATGTGCTGTTGAGCTTGTCAAGATCCACTTCCAGGTGGCAGATCATCTCGAAGGAGGGACCGGAGATCTCTTCCCCGTTCCTTGGGGGTTATTCTGGCTCCCAGCACCCCCGCCTTTCTGCCAGGTGGGTAACAGCTTCTCTAGTGGCAGGAGAGGGCTGCACCCTTATTTTCACATAACTGAGCCCTCTGTGGAAAGGCAGCACAGGTGATGCAGCCTGACTTTTTTCTTCTCTGATGAACATGTGCAAAACCAGCAGCTGTAAATACGATGGTGCCACCAGAGTGTTCCTGCCTATGGAGTATTCCTGTCTGCATGGCTAATTTGGCCTGGGTAGGTAGCTTGGAGAGGACAGAGGTGAAATGAGGGGAATCATGCCCTAAGCATCAGCTCAAGTTCAATCTGGAAAAAATGTGCTGCACTGCAAGTTCTCCATGCTCGGCACCTTTGCACGATTGCGCTCGACAGCACCACCTTCCTGCTGTTATCTGGGGAGCTCTTTCTGTGCAGGGTTGTTCCCTGGTACATTCAGGCCATGTTTGCACTTTACCGATGCTTCAGGCAGAGCTCTTGCATACAACCTTTCCTGTCCATATATAGAAGCAAAATTCATCAGATGGTCATCCAATTCCTTTGCTATATCCTATTCTGCATGCTGACAGTGGCAATCTGGGTCTGTCTCTGTCCATTTTGGAAAATGGAAGGAAAAAGTAATTTCCCTAGTGCTTTGTCCACATAGAGCCCTCTTTGCATCCTCTTGTACTGCCTGCTTACTCGCTATTATGTCAGACACAAGCTGGTGTCATTAAGAAGACGCTCCACAGCTCAGGCACCACCCTGCTTGTTGTCTCTTTTTGATCACAAAAATGTCATCTCCTGCCTCTGAATGGTGACAGTGCTCTCCACTCCCTGTGTATTATATTTTCAAACCCTCCCTGCTGGAAAGAGCTCTCTGAAAACATCTGCCAACCTTCTTTTTCCTCCTTCAGTTCACCTCTACTCTGAGATGTCTACAGAAATAAAGACAACATTTAGGCTGCTGTGCCAGGACGTCCCAGCCCATCATATCATCCAGCGCTGTCCTGTTGTTTTCCCGTATTATCCACCAGTGTCCATCTGCTGTCTCTTCATGTATCCTTGGGGCGGGAACTCTGTAGGGTACAAACCAGTTTTTTATTCTGTGTGCAGTGCCTGCATAGTGGACTTGTAGGCACCACGTTAAGACAAATAATAGGGTTCCTGTCTTGGAAAATTTTCCTCCTTTATGTGTGCAAGGTACTGGATCTGCAGCACTGGGGAGCAAAGTCACTGTGTGCGGAAGCACGCTGGCAGGGCTGAAGGGGACTCATTCTGACCCGTGAAGGGAAGCTAGCGAGAGCAGCCACTCTGCAGTGCAGAGGCACAATCCATAGGAGCTCAGCTGCAATTACCAGCTTCTTTCTCTTATGAGCTACCAGAAAACTGCCACACCATGACAGCTTTTAGCTGCTACTGTTTTGGACTGAATGTTGAACTAGAGACTCAAAGGCAAAGCCCTTCAATGTCACCAGCAGACTTTGAGGCTCTCAGGGGACTTTTTTTAATATATATTTTTCATCCTGTTTAAACACTCTCCCCCTCCCCCAAACTTTATGATCTTCTGCCATTTGCACACACAAACATTGGCATGTTTTTCTCTCTGTGTGTTATCTCTGCGAGATTTCCATGGGAAGTTTTCCAAGGAGGGATTATTTCACAGTCCCTTTCAACCCACAGGGGAGGTGGCTAGACCAATGGCGTTTTCCATCAGTGACTTGGGAGCCAGTCTCCTCCTCCCACCAGCTCCACATTCTTTGGAGAGAAATCCATGCTGCCGGTGCGTCTCCGTGCTGGCAATTAAGGGACTGCATCCCTGCCTTACTCATTTCCCAGTTGCTTTGCTTATTGTGTCTCTATTCTCACCCATGAGCGTGGCATAACGTCTGGGAACAGACAGGCCAGCGTGATCCCGTGGCCCTTGCAGGAATGCAGGGAGTTGCATTGCATCCTTGAAAAGTGGGGGCTCCCCGCTGGAGTGGTGAGACCTGCATCGGCCGTTTTTGCTGAATGATGGTCCCGTGAGAACCACTGTGCTACTGGGGCTTATGAAAACATTTGCATGTCATAGATCTGTTATCTGAAGTTGTAAAACTGTATCTGTAGAAATGGTTTCTAAAACTAGCAGGATGTAATTGAGACTATCCATGGCTGAAGAATATTTAGGGACTTCTAAAAGAAATTACTTAGGGCATGCACAGATACTGCTTAAGCTACAGAAGAATGTGCTCTTGGCATAATTGTATTTTTTATTATTATTATTATTATAATCATTATACACTGAAACTTCTGCACAGCAATTATCTAATGCACCAGCTAAAAGCAGATGCCTAAGAAAGAGGTGTTTGGGTTTTTTTCTTTTTTTTTTTTTTTTAAGCTCAGTTGCAGAAAAATGACTGGGAAAATAGCATTATGGGTTTTCCAGATTTTTTCCTCAGTAATTGTGGTATCTAATGTGCTTCGGTTCCAAGTTAAAAGATGAGGGTTTTGAACTGTAGCTCCTGCAAGCACAACTTTGGCTCTGCTCTCCTCCTCACACATCATCATGGGTAATGAAGGCTCTACCCCTAGTTACCCTTGTGCTGCCCTGTTTCCTTCAATTGCTTTGCATGTGTGATTGGAGCTGCCTAAATCATTGCGTTGATTATGTGCAAGAGAGAGCAGGATCCAGCTCCCTCTCTCTGGGCTGACTTGGTTTTTGCAGCAATAGCAGAAGAGGGAAATCGTGAACTTTTTTCAGTTGCTGAAGTCAGAAATTCTGACTCTGAAGATGCCCTGGGGAGGAGCAGTGAGATGGAAAGGGGCACTTTCAGAGGCACTCCTCACCCTGTGGTGAGTGGCCCTGGAAAGCCACGGGGCAGTTGAAACTTTGCTGAAGACTGCATGTCTGACAGAGGATAGTCCTTAGGGATGCGTGATTTTGTACAGATGTGGGAATAGTAGTCACCAAACTCCTTTCAGAGTGCCTGCGCTGGAGGAGCAAGCTGCCTAGCTGGCAAGAATTCAATCGCTTGGTCAACGATTCATTTACGATGCATGGACCCGGTTCATTCTGTCTGAAACAAGCTTCTGCTCGACCCTGTCTACAGCCCATGTCCAGGCCCTCACAGTGGCTTGAGGGCAGGTTGGATCGGGGCCCATATTTTAGCTGTAGAAACACTAAAAGATCATCCCGGCATTCATAGATTCAGTGGGACGGATGACTTACTGCCTCTTGCCAGGGGTTTCACAACACGGGTCCTCCCCATGGGTTGGTGATTCCTCATCATCGTTAGAGAGGAGTAGGGCTTAAAATCTTGCATCCTGCTAGTCCAGATGAGTGCCTGAGGGTCAAGACACTTCACACCAGCTCATCTGGAATCTCTTACCTGTCTAGAATTGGTCTGAAATTTGGTAGGACAGAACTTTTTTATACAGTTCCTGGTGTTTCTGCTGTCCAGTTGGACTGATGGTATCTCAGGCCTCCTTGGGATTAGTCCTCATTTCCTTGCTTGGCCTTGACAGGAGACAGGAAGCACAAGAAATGAGAAATAATTGAATCAGTTCTTACAAACTGGTTTGTCTTGGATCCAGTTTGAAGGATGGGTAAAGGCCTGGGGCGAGTGAGGCTCACGTTTCCTTGAAGCATTTCTCTACCCACCAGATTAATGTACAGAATTATACCACCTAGATCCTGTAGAGCAGAATGAGGGTTGACGTGATGGTCTACTTCTAGGTGATAATCCAAGCCCAATTCATTTAGATCCTCTGGGATGTCGAGATGTCATAATAAGCTAAGTGGCTTTGGGTATTTTGTCAGTGGTATTTATATCTGGAGATCAGAAATTCATCAACCATCAATACGCAGTGGTGATAAGGGCAGGAACAGACCAGAAAATGATACTTACTATTTTTGTTACTGGTGGTTCTCAGATTGTCTTGACTATGCTTTTGTATACAGTTTTGTTACCTTTGGGGAAAAAAGGGACCAGGCAGCTGGACTTGCTTTTGTTTACTACATTTCAATATAGCCAGAGGCTTTTTGGCTTCCATGCTATAGAAATAAATCTGGTCTATTATTATTATTTATTGTTATTACTTATTAAGAGCTTTCACTGGGGAGTTGGACCTCACTTAGGGAAGTGTCAGACTCAGTGGAACCGGTCTATTCCCCTCTGCCTTCCAGCAGCTGGTGGTCAGCAGAGCCAAGGTGCGTAACTCAGAAGAGTCAGCTGGCAGGAAACCCCCAGGATCCTGCTAGCAGGGAGAGGTGCTCCGACATCTCGAGGTCAGCCGCAGGTTAGCCCAGGGAAATGCACATTGCAAGTAATTTTGAAGGACTCAGCTGCTGATGCCAGTCCCATCCATAGTGCCTTCTCGCCTGAGTCTTTCTGAAGGGCTTGAGACTCCAAGGGGGACCATTTCTCCTGCAAAAACACCCTGCTACTTCCATCCAGCTCCCTGGCTTCTGCTGAAGCTTCACATGGGATTGGCAGTAGGGTTGTCTCGGCTGTCTTGTGAAGACATTTGGAAATCAAGCATTTGTCTTGAAGAAGTTATTCCATAATGTGCAGGATATCAGGTTTGCGTCCAAGATTCTTTGAAATCAAGGCACTTCCTGTTATTTCAAAGTGTAACCAGGCTGCCTTATGGGTGGGGTTTGCATTATTGTTAGTGGCAGGCAGTCTTAGACGTTCAGTTTTTATTGTGCCAGGAGTTTATGGATGGGTATTCATGTCGCTGGTGAAGAAGTGAATGAAATTCAATACTCCCTCCAGGGCTCTTGCTGGAGCTGCTGGAAGCCTTCTACACTTGGAGGAGAAGTGTTTGGGTTTTTATTGCTAAGTAACAAAAGGATGGGGATAAAAACTGTTCCTGAACAGCACCCCCCTCCCAAGCCCCCATTACACCTACATTGAGAGCTGAGCACTGTAGCCTCGTCATACAAACTAGAGAGGAAGACTGTGTTCCCCAAGGGAAACTACTCCAGTGTGTGATGGTGGTGGTGGAGGAACTTGAGAGGAAGTTTTCTTTTCTTTCACTGTTCCTGTTGTTCTTATGGATTCCTTCTGTGATGCTCCCAAAGTCTATTGCTGACTGAGCAGTGGGAATGAAGATGTAGGAGGTCACTGTAAAAGCATCCTTGCCAAAGTCCTTCAGAAAATCTTTCAGAAATAAGCTTTTATGTAAGGAAGATGGGCTGAAGCCCCATGAGACAACAAGAGGAAAACAGATGTGCCAAAGCAGATGTCCATCAGTGAACGGGTTTAGTCTGAGCCATTTTTGTGGTTCATTTGTATAGAAGAATCAGTCCTCCTTATTCTGTCTGCGCATATCTTAATAATAACATGATTAGCGTTACTAAAGTTGACTGATACTAAGGGGAAGCTGGAAGTAACCACTGATCCCTGTATTATATTGCAACCTTCTCTAAGAGAGAGGAGTAGCATCTCCACTGCTTGCAGGGAGCTTTTGAAATTTCCTCAAGTGAGTCAGCTGCACCGCAAAATACCTTTTCTTCATCTTGTGAAATACTTTAAAAGTTTTACTCAAATAAGAATGGCTGAAAATTCCTTTCTCTCACTGGGAATACTCAGGGGATTTAAGTAGGTGGCCTGGCCAAACAGTAAGGAAACACAAGGATCCTATAAGACAGAACATCCATTGCTATCAGCATCAAAGACGCTAGCAATGAAGAGGGGCACTTGGCCAGTGGAAGTGTCTTCAAGTTGCTAATGCTATTAAAATACCAGGTTCTGTAGCTCTGAATGCAGTTCATGTTCATCCACTCTAATGAATGCCAAAATACTCTTCATTGCCCATTTGAGTGATTAGGAATGTTCATAATAAAATGCATTTATTGATGTTAAAAAAATAAAAATTTGGAAATGTTGTATCACATCTCTTCCAAAGCTTGTCAACATTAAAAACAAAATCTAAAAGATCATCATCAAAGATGTAGTCAGAACTGTAAGACTTATGGTTAAGTGGACAAACTTATATGTATTATTTCCTGATTTCTAATTAATGGAATTTGCAACTTTAAGTAGAAATATATTTTATTTTATTCTATGATTTATTTATACATAGATTTTTTTTATTTGTAATATATACTGAAATTAGAAATAGTGTATAAGGCATGGCATCAAGACACTTTAGTCCTGAGGCAAAATTGGTGTGCAGACTTGATAACAGCAGTTAACATCTCCCAGATGTGTCTAAGCTGTGAAATGAAACCCGGTACAGAAGTGCCTGAAGTCTGGAGTGATTAAATCAGTCCAGTTTGGGGTAGGGCTGATGGACTTACTCGCACAAATGTCCAATAGCATAGGCAAACAGCCCTGGCCAGTCCATTGCACCAGTGTGGAAATGCTGGTTCAGGCTGTGTTCACCTTACTGATACGGATGAAATGATCTCTGGCATCGTTTTGGTGAAAGGTTTGAACTCGGGGCTGAAAAGCTATCGATGCATAAGTTTGGTCTGTTCAATTCTTTTAACTCCTGAGTGTTCCTTGTTATTACTGAGATCTTTGCCATTTACTTGGTCTGTTCATGTTGCAGCTCATAGCCCTCCAGTAATCTTGGCAAGCAGGTTATTTCTGGTTTGTGAAATAAGCTTAGGAACCATGGATTAACAGTAGATGTTGTTGATCTCAGTCTCAGTTTCTTTGCTGCTTCTTGTCCCACTTAGTGAAGCATAAAGTGATTTGCCAATGCACCATTCAGATCCGGTAGTGCTGTACCCCCTTCGTACTCCCACTGCAGAGGAGTGAATAATCACATGAGGAGCGGGGACACAGGGGAGCCACGCTCGGGGTGCCTTGCTCCAGAGCAGTAGCAGAACAATGCAGTTAAATTTCCCTTGTGTGGTGTTCGTGTTAATTACTGTTTTTCGTTACGTGCAGAAATTTGGCTTTTTTAACACAACAGTGTTTTAGCCTAAAAATGTTCAGCATGGCTTTTGCTTGGTTTTTGTTGTTTTTTTTAAACAAAGAAACAACCAAACTCATTAGGTATCAGCTTTATAAGTCTCACCACAAAAGCAATTAGCATTCAGGCTGAGCATAAAATATGTTTTCTATGTTAAAGACTTTACAAAATTGACTGCTACACTACAGATTTATCGTAAAAGCCAGTAGATGGCTCTTTTTTTTCCTGCCTGCCTGCCTACCAGTAATTCCAGTGACCGTGGATGGGATATCTCCATTTCTGGGTCAGTGATCTCTAAAAGCAGAGGAATTACTTGCAGAAGATTAAGCAATAATTGGATGAAACAATGTAAATATAATTTTGGACAGAATACTAGAAAAAATTTCCAACCCACCCTTCTGTTAAGTGTCAGTGGAATTTGTTTCTCAAGTGGAATGATGAAATTCCACTTCTTAATAATTTAAAACTAAGCAATGTAGCAATGGACAGCATACAGGGGTAGTGGTGATTTTTTTCTGTACCTGTCCCTGTCCCCAAGACCCCCTTAGAGGTGTAAGTTGTAAATGGGATATTTATTCATTTCTAATAGGCTGGAGAACAAGAAGGCTTGTCTCAGATGTGGTGACAGAAGAGAAAATGCATTTCTGTAACATAGTCACTGGAGTCAATGGTTACTCACCTTGTCCCATGGCAGGAATATTAAGCTTTTTTCACCTTGACTCGTGTTAGGTAACCGGGGCCAGTCTGATAACAGCACTCCCCTGTTCTGCATCTTAATGACATGGTGTCCAGCAAAAACTAAACCTGGGTCAAAAATGGAGCAAGCAGAGCACCGTGGACCCCTCAGACTGGACAGGCACCACACAGAGAGCTCGAGGAGGAGACAACCGTGTTCAGGAGACAGGAAGAAATCCTCAAAAATCAAATCTTCTGGACCAGCCCATGCATCAGGCCCAGAGGTGCTGAGCATCCTCTGGGTACCCCAGTCGAACCAGGAGGGGATTGAAAGCCAGAGAAAATTCATCCACAAACGCAATAAACTTTGAAAGTGACACAGGAAAGTGTCACTCCAGAAAGCAGATTTTTTGGCCAGAATATGGCTGTCGAGAGACTCTACTGACTGTTACATCACAGATCTACTTAATTCTGTAGCATGTGCATTTCAGAAGTTAATAAATGGACTAATCAGAGACTGAAGTATTGGTAGTATTTACCCATGTAAGTAATAACTGGCTCCAATCAAGATTACTGTAAGGTATGGACTTGACTTTGAAAAGGACTGGACTTCTGCTGGGCTACTGAAAATTTGGCTTCTCAAATGAAAAAGTCAGCAAATGAAAAAAAAAATGCTAATTAATAGCATCAACCTTTCAGTAAGTGGCATAGAAAAAACAGCTACTTGAAATAAATGTGGAGGTAGATCTAATGCAATGGCATCCAACCTGAACAATGAGGTGGTGTGTATGCCCCAAAAGCGTACTTTTGTCAAAAATGGGTGGGTTTTTGTACAGGCACACAGAAATGCACCAACAAAATGCATTTATGTTTATGCATCTCAGAAGCCGAATCCTCATAATGATAATTTCTTTGAATGTTTGTAACTGCGTCAGTATAAACTCCAGAGTCTATTGGTAGCAGCTTCAAAATAGAGAGGGGGGCATAGATCCTGGAGCTAACAACCATGTACCAAGAGTAGTGGGCAGAATGTATTGATGTAGGCACTTGTTTCTTGCATTGGATATTTCTGTTCAACATCCTTAGCACAATTTGAAATAATTCTTGAGTTGTAATTGACCTCAATTCAAAACAGTTTCTTCAAGAATTTGATTATCTGTTTAGGACTAACAAGTGTTAGAGACCTTAACACGCTTCCAAAAATACAGGTACTGCTGGGAGTGCAGTTAATACTGAGAAATAAAGCACTGAAGTAAGGCCATTAAACACAGTCCTTCCTCCTTGACATGACAAGCAACAGAAGGACAAGAAGGCAGCCTGTAATTAAAACAGTGATGGCATCCAGAATCATTCATAGCACTTAAAAATACAGTTGCAGAAGGAGTTGTTTTGAGAACAAGAAGTATCTGTGTCAGATGAGAGTCACTTAGAATCGGATGGAGTCATTAATGTCAGATTCTCTGGAAATTGTTTAATCAATTCTGATGGGGGTGGAGGAGGAAGAAATGGGATTGAGACAGGTCATCTATGGGGATTTCCATGCTAGACTTTCTCTATGAATATTTTATGAATCAGCTGTATGAGTTTGTGGTGGTTGGTTTTTTTATCTGGAATTTTATTCTATTTGTATTTGATCTTCAAAAGGGAAAGGTGGTGTTGGAGCAGTGCCCTGGGAACAATGTGCATGCTTACCCATGTGGACTTTTGTATTGTGCCCTAACCTGTCTGACTGGTGCTGGGAAAAAAAAGCCCAGCCTTGTGTTAGCAGTCATGCAGCATTAATTTATTCTGATAACATATAGGGAAATCTTTGGAAATAGGCACGTAGAGATGGAAGGCAGACGTGATGTTTTGTGATGCTGCCATCACGTCCCTGTCATTGCAAAACACTGAAGCAGCTAATTATTTTTTCTTTCCTGTTTATGCCACTGTGGTGGTAGGATGAGGTATTTAGATTGCATGTGCTCTGCAATAACTGTTTGACTTTTGCGTGGCATCTTCTGAGGATAGGGACACATGGCCCAATCATTAAACAAGAAGTGAGAGACTGTGGAAGTTTTTGCATTACCTCTCTGCTCTTGCAATTGGATTTAATGGAAGGGAAGCCCAAAAGGGACTAATTAGCCTGTGCACACAATATCATTCCACATTTCTTCATGCTTAGGTGGCTAAAGCTGACCACCTGGCAGGGACAATGCATGCACGTTCCACTGAAATTTTTTCACCTTGCAGTGAATGTACTTTCATTTTTTTAGTATAGTTTAATCTCTAATTGCATTTTAGTAATCAAAGCCAGGTTTTCAGCTTGTATAAAACAGTGTAGTACTATTTACATTGATTTTTTTCTGAAATAGATGTGTTTTTTATGAGGGATTGCAATGACAATTAAATGATTAAAGAGTAGAGAGGCTGAAGTTGTATAACAGCAGATAGCGCCATAATGAGTATAACTGTAATTTTACTTCTAATAGACTAGAAGAGGTCTGATGCCACAACCCAAAATTGAATCAAGCTTTCACTGAAGCATAACGTTCGGAGAAGTAATACAAAACTGCACTGGTTTTGCAGTTTTACATCCCTATACAACGTTTGCTGGTATTGTGCTTGCTCTGTGTTGGATTAATTTAATTGAAGGAAGTCCCGTGATCTGTCTTGGACATACCACACTGCTTGAGGGCCAGCTTCAGGATCAGGGATCAGATACAGCTGTTGGTGGAGCAGTCCTCCTGGTGCAGATCAGCTCATGCAGTCACAGATCCTCTTGTCTCTGTAGCCCACAACACTTCTTCAATCAGAATAGGCTCTACTGGCAAAAGGATTTGCTTTTGCTGATGGAGAAATGCCATTAAAAGTCATTCTCTGGCTTGTGTTTTTATGCTAGTAAAAGCTTCTTGTGTGGATTTGGGTTTTTTATGCATATTTTTGTATTGCTTTCACTCTGGCTGTTTGTCTACCTCTGGAGATCACTCTGTGTGTGTTACAGTGGTGTCAACATTTTTGTCAGCTCTTCCAGTGAATTTACAGCAAGAAGCTGCATCCAGTGAAAGGTGCCTTAAATGCTGAACCTGCAGGAGGTGTTATACTGCTTAAATCCATGCCACAGTTTTGTGCAGGGTAAATCTACTTAAAAGACATTGCCCATCTATATTAATATTTAACTTAAATTTTCCACTTTTTGGTTTCACTCTGTAGTTCTTAGGATAGCTGTCAATTATAAATGTCTCTACTTCCTGACTATCACATACATCTTTCCAGATCATTAGCCTGGCCCTAGACCTTTTACTGTCTATGGTTCAGTATGACGTTTGAATCATTCACTTTTTATATGTTTTCCACCCAAATTCAACTTTGCATCCATTCTCTTCACCAGAGATGTTGTTTCCCTTCCCATTTTATCTGGTTTGCTGGCACCTTTCGAATTTTGAAATTCAAAAACCTGGACACAGTGTCCCAGATGTGATCACATCAAGAGAGATGTCCTTTGACTTGGCGTTTCTACACTGACCTCCCCATGTTCTGGTGGTCTGGCTGCCTTGTCACAGGGCAGTGCTATAGGAAGCAACTCCGGTGGCTTTTTCAATGATACATGGGCTCCGCCAGTGTTCGTTTTTTGTAGGCAGGCTGGAGAATCACTGATTTGCTTTTGAACAGTGCCTTGACCACCCATGGTGCTAGCATCACTTCTGAAGCAGCTGACATGTCCCATGCAGCCCCAGTGCCACTGAGGTCGTGCTGACAGAGCTGTGATCACAAGGAGCACACTGTGGGGACACACCCACTTTATTGTTTCCCATTCAAAGAGATGTGGAAAATTGCCTTAGGTAAAATCTGAGCTGTGAGGACCCACCAGGGATATTATAAAAAGCAGAAAGGGTAACTTGGGCCTGAGCTGTCCTGTATGATCTTTTTTTTTTTTTGCAATGCCATAAAATTCCTCCTCCTCCTATCTATGCTTAGATTCCTGCAGAGAGGAAATGAGCAGGATACATTTATTCCTGAAGTTGCCTTTAGAGTTTCTTGCTGAATTGATTTGCATTTTGCAGTCATGGAGATTGCATTGCTGGCAAGCCAAGGGATGTTTTGCTCTGTGGGGCGCCAGCACTGCTGAGGAGTACTGGTTTCCATGCAAGCAGACATGCTGTCCTGTGCTTTACATGTGCTGGTGACTGTATGAATGATGTGCCTGTCCTCCAGTCAACGGCTCACCTCATGCCACACAGCGCAGAGTGGGTTTACATGCAAGAAACCTCATGGTTCTTTGATCATCACCTCTTGTTACCTAAACAGACTGGATGATCATAAGGAACATCTTCCCCTTTGAGGTGCTGCACTTTGGTGAGGCTAAAGACATTCCTGTGCAAAATGCTTTAAAGGGATTCTTTGAAAAAGTATGATCTGCTTTTGATATGACTTGATATAAAAATAACAATATTTGGTTCTCATGTAACTTTACCTGTTCAGTTCTCTAAGCAAGATTAGTCAATTCTGGTAGATTTTTAAAACAGCAACAGGATATCCTTGACTGCTGCTTCTCCTGACGCAGGCAAATGGGGTTTCCATCTGCGAATAATGCATTCTTCTTCAATGCTTTCCAATTATTTCATAAAGACATTTCCTGATAAGTGACAAATAGTTGGTGTGCTGCTCTGTACATGGATGAGACATAAATACAAAATGTCAGCAAGTCCAGAACTGGTCACACATGGAAGAAGATCACAAAAGTGTGTTTGTGAAAAGCTTCCCACTTTAAGTAGTAAAATTAAATCTACAAAAATGAGTTACTGACCTATGTATTTCTACCAATATTCATTGCTTGGTCATGATAGAAGTTTTATAGAGCATAGGCCTGGAAAGCAGCTCTGGGCCTGCAACAAAAGTTCCTCTTCTGAGCTTGGCATGGCATCTTCACAAAGGGCTTGGTTTTAGAGATGATTCTCACTGTCATGTCTATGTTAAAAAAAAAAAAATACAGGTGAGTTTTAAGGCACTGCCCCACAACTACCCATGGCAGAATGTGATCCTGCTCACTTTATACAGAGATGTAATGTCCCATTTCAATGGGAAAGCGTGGCAAGACCTGTTCTTTGGTGGCAATGCTGGTGGGCTGTCACACTGCCCAGGCATCATCCAGAACACTTGCAAAAATTGAGGAATGTGTCCTTGCTCCTGCCCTCCTGACAAGTCCTTCACTTTCAGCAGGTCCCCTAAGTCCCACTGACGTCCTCTCTCAGTGTGACAGGGCTGGGGAAGATGGACAGGAGAAGCCCACAACCATGGTTGTTTACACCATGCCTTTTTCCATGCAGGTGGGCTCATAATCTCACCAGGGTGACTTTCATAGTCCAGGGGACGGTTCTGCAGTTGTTAGTCCCAACTGCAAGTGGTCCAGGAAGTGAAAGGAGTAAATCCTGGCTTTGGGTTGCTTGATCTAGTGTGTACTTCTCTGCAAAGACCTGAATCACATCTAGGATCTAGCCCTGAAAATCTGAGTAACACTTTTAATTATATTTGTTTAGTTAATGTGGATGATAGCATGGGTAAATCTGTAAGTTTTCCTCCTTTAGTGTTAGTATCCAGTAACTGTGAATGTAGCCCATGTCTTCTGGGTTGGAAAGGTTTATCCCAAAATATGGGAAATTCATAGCTGAATACGAGCTGTGTTTCCTTATATAGACTTGCAGTAGCTGGAGGTGGCGATGAGGCTTAGCCAGTCCAGCTACCCTGTTGTGCATCTGAAGGTGTCTCATTTTGCTCCTGTCTCCTTCTTCATCTATTGCTTTACCTGCCAGTCCGTACTGTCTCTTGCCAATCCTTGTTCTTCATAAACCAATCACAGACCCACATCTTACTTTATTTTAAAAACACAAATTACAGAAGCCATCAGGTGTCACCTTTTCTCAAAGGAGCATGTGGTTGTTTAAACTTTACTTCTTTCATCCATATATATGAATATATGATCATATGCCATCGCGAAATGATAGAGTTCGATTCTTGGAGAAGTAAGGATGGGGGGTCAGCAGAACTGCTACCTTGAACTTCCAGAGGGCAGACTTTGGCTTCTTTAGGAGACTGGTTGACAGAGTCCCTTGGGAGGCAGTCCTGAAGGGCAAAAGAGTCCAGGAAGGCTGGACATTCTTCAAGAAGGAAATCTTAAAGGCTCAGGAGCAGGCCGTCCCCACGTACCAAAAGATGAGCCGGTGAGGAAGAAGACCAGCCTGGCTCAACAGCGAACTTTGGCTGGAATTCAGGAAAAAAAGGAGAAGGGGCAGGCAACTCAGGAAGACAAGGATGTCGTGAGGGAGAAAATTAGAACAGCCAAAGTCCAGCTAGAACTTAATCTGGCTACTGCCATAAAAGATAATAAAAAATGTTTCCATAAATACATTAACAACAAAAGGAGGGCTAAGGAGAATCTCCATCCTTTATTGGATGCAGGGGGAGACATAGTGACAAAGGATGAGGAAAAGGCTGAGGTACTTTATGCCTTCTTTTCCTCAGTAATAGTAAGACCAGTTATTCTCAGGGTACCTAGTCCCCTGAGCTGGAAGACAGGGATGGGGAGCAGAGTGAAGCCCCCATAATCCAAGGGGAATTGGTTAGTGACCTGCTACACCACTTAAACACACACAGGTCTCTGGGGCTGGATGGGATCCAACCAAGGGTACTGAGGGAGCTGGCAGAAGAGCTCACCAATCCACTCTCAATCACTTATCAGCAGTCCTGCCTAAATGGGGAGGTCCCAGTTGCCTGGAGGTTAGCAAATGTGACACCCATCTACAAGGAGGGCCAGAAGGAGGATCCAGGGAGCTACAGGCCTGTCAGCCTGACCTTGGTGCCAGGGAAGGTTATGGAGCAGATCATCTTGAGTGCCATCACACAGCATGTACAGGACAACCCGGTGATCAGGCCCAGTCAGCATGGGTTTGTGAAAGGCAGGTCCTGCTTGACTAACCTGATCTCCTTCTATGACAAGGTGACCCGCTTAGTGGATGAGGGAAAGGCTGTGCATGTTGTCTGCCTGGACCTCAGTAAAGCCTTTGACACCATTTCCCACCGCATTCTCCTGGAGAAACTGGCTGCTCATGGCTTGGATGGGTGTACTCTTTACTGGGTAAAAAACTGGCTGGATGGCCAGGGCCAAAGAGTGGTGGAGAATGGAGTTAAATCCAGTAGGCGGCCAGTCACAAATGGTGTTCCCCAGGGCTCAGTACTGGGGCCAATTCTGTTTAATATCTTTATCAGTGATCTGGACAAGGGGATCAAGCGCACCCTCAGTATGTTTGCAGATGACACCAAGCAGGGCAGAAGTGTTGATATGCTTGAGGGTAGGAAGGCGCTGCAGAGGGATCTGGACAGACTGGATCAATGGTCCCATGCCAATTGTATGAGGTTCAACAAGGCCAAGTGCCGGGTCCTGCACTTGGGTCACAACAACCCCATGCAACGCTACAGGCTTGGGGAAGAGTGGCTGGAAGGCTGCCTGGCAGAAAAGGACCTGGGGGTGCTGGTTGACAGTTGGCCGAATATGAGCCGGCAGTGTGCCCAGGTGGCCAAGAAGGCCAACAGCCTCCTGGCCTGTATCGGAAACAGTGTGGCCAGCAGGAGCAGGGAAGTGATCGTCCCCCTGTACTTGGCACTGGTGAGGCCGCACCTCAAGTACTGTGTTCAGTTTTGGGCCCCTCACTATGGGAAAGACATTGAGGCGCTGGAGTGTGTCCAGAGAAGGGCAACGAAGCTGGTGAGGGGCCCGGAGCACAAGTCTGATGAGGAGTGGCTGAGGAAACTGGGGTTGTTTAGCCTGGAGAAAGGGAGGCTGAGGGAAGACGTTGTCGCTCTCTACAACTGCCTGAAAGGAGGTTGTAGTGAGGTGGGTACTGGTCTCTTCTGTTAGGTGGCTGGTGACAGGATGAGAGGAAATGGCCTCAAGTTGCAGCAGGGGAGTTTTAGATTGGATTTTAGGAAAAATTTCTTCACCAAAAGGGTTGTCAGACATTGGAACAAGCTGCCCAAGGAAGTGGTTGAGTCACCATCCCTGGAGATTTTTAAAAGACGTGTAGATGTGGCACTTAGGGACATGGTTTAGTAGTCAACGTGGCAGTGCTAGGTTTATGGTTGGACTCGATGATCTTAAAGGTCTTTTCCAACCGAAATGAATCTGTGAACAAACTTGGAATGCCCACAGAAACTCAGGGATGAGATGTGCTATTTTTCCATGTGTTTCTTGTTGCTCCTTGTGTGGAAGAGACATAATCAAAGCTGCAGATTTTCGAATCAGACACCAAGTGTCTGTGGTTGGCAAGTTTGCCGTGGTGTCTCTCTGCTTTGCCTTTCCATCCTGCAGCCACAAGCAGCCATGGACCTGAAATGTGTGAGGAAGCTGATCACAGCAGCAGTCCTGAGAGGGAGCTCTGTTTATAATATTTTAATCTGCTGTCCACTATCAATCATAGTTGGTCTTTTCCAGCCTAAACAATTCTATGATTCAATAAGAGGGAGGGCTCTTGATAGGGTACATCCATCCAGCTCCTCTGCATCGGCAGAGCCGCATGCAGTGGAGACATTGCAGCACATGGGGACGGGAGCAGTGGCTGCCCAGCCGCTCTTCCCATGCCGGCAGCATGTGTTGCTGATTAAGGGAAGATTTAATACCCCTCAGCCTCTGTGAGATTCCCCATGAGTCCAAGCCAGCTGCTTATCTTTGGCTTGATCCTGATTTGTTGGCTGAATTACAGTCCACTCAAAATGAGGGTCCTATTGCTTCAGGCACCGTGTTGTACCTGTGGCAGAAGATAGTCCCTGCCCCAATGTTTTATGAAGCACAGTGAGCCCTAGGTTTGCTGCCTGTGAGGTGGTCATCTTGGATAGGATAGTCTAAGTCTCCTAGTGTGAAATCTTATTTGAGCTGCTGATACCTAATTCAAGGGCAAGATGATGTTCATAGTAACACTGTCATACCAGGCTTCTTGTGTATGTCCAGTCTGGGTCGTGGGGTCTCATTCAGCACAGACTCTTGTCTGCTGCAGTTTCACTGGAGATTGGCAGGTGCTGTTTGCAAAAGATCCATTACTTCAGACAGGGAAGAGGGGATTTCTGTGCCAGGTCCTCTCATATCCATACCCAGCTCTTTCTCTGTCTTGCTGTATCATTCTTCGGAAGTTCATTGTTTGTCTTGGTGCAATATCCCTGTCTGGTAAATTGGGATACTAGAAGGTTTTATGATGCTTTTATAAACCTGGAAATGACATTGTCTGGTCTGGATTTTGTAAAGAAATCCTTCTGTTTGTTCTGCTTGGTTTGAGTTAAGGGAGATTTCATAGTTAACTGTCTGGCCTTAAGGACACACCTCTGTGTGTGGTGATCCTTAACATAACATAGGCTGCAGTCTTGTAGGGTCTCCCACCCTGTGTTTCCCTAGGGTATGCAGTGGGTAAGGCTAAAGACTTCTGCTGCACGTGTGGTTTCAGAGTGGGTATTGCAGGTGTCGCCATGGAAGAAGTGGTCTAATCATCTAGTGGGGAGCTGTGAGAAAGGCAATAAACTTACTAGAAATTAGTGACATTATAACAGTTATGCATTTATTAGTGATCTGGCAAATTTTTTGAGGTGGCATTAGATTAGTTAATACAAGGGCAGACTCTCAGGAACTTGCAAAGGGTTTAGCCAAGCCAGATGAGTGGGCAGCCTGATGACAGATAAAATGTGCCATCAATAAAACCAGAAGACTTACACCGAAGGCAACAACCGAAGCTACTCGGTTCACTTAACTGTGAACTGAATGCAGCGGCTCAGGAAAGGGATCAGATATCTGATTCCTGTTACTATGTACCAGAAATCCAAAAAGCAAACAAGTGAGTTTAACAAATGTCAAAATCAGTTGAGGAAATACTTGTTCAGTTGCGGCAAAACGAAAGAACAGGGGTGTCCTTTACCATAATACATTATCGAGCTTCAAATTCTGGAAATTCACAAAATCAGGCTGCCTACTTGTGACTTGCAAATAATATAAGTGCAGCTGCTGTGCTCAGGCTGTGACCAGCAAGGTCACATCGGCAAAGACTTTGCAGGGCAAGGTAAATTCCTGGCAGTTATAGAAAGCGGGAGAGACGGGGTGATTCAGCGCAACTGTGTCTCATGGTGAAGCAATGAGTCCCCCAGAAACCTGCTCTCCCTTCCTGCCTGTGAACCACCAAACTTCCTTCCCCCTCTGCTCTCCAAGGTTTTATCGTGTGGTTTTCAGCCACATGAGGATTTTGGATGTGGCTCACAGCACTGAGAAAAAAAAAAAAAAATTAAAAGAAGTGTCTGTGGCTAAAAAGGATGGTCAGATATTTGTAACAGCAAATACTAAGAACTAAGCCTCCTAAAGCCTGCAAAGGAATAAATGCTTCATGGTTTTAGGTTTCAACTAAATTTCAGGGAAATAGCTGAGACAAAGCTTTCTCCAGGTTCATGTTTTCCCATTGCTGGGTTTCTTGTGACTCCTGACAGTGATGGCCTGTTTTGGGGCCATCAAGTCTCTGAATCTGGTATTGTCTATGGGAGCACCACTCTGCCATGGCTGTGCCAGTTCGTCTTGCTCTGGAAAGTGTTTGTAGTGGTTGCACAAAATTCAACAGATGTGCATGTGCTAGCAGAACACAGCAAATAACCTTTCAAATAATGCATCAAATAACTGAATTTTTATCTGTTGTCTGTCTGTTTGAAAGAACTATTTCCTAAATTAGTCTATGAGTTCATTATGGCCAGTTAGCCTCCTGGGTTTCAAATCATCTCAGTATTAGATGGGAGCTGTGACACTGTAGGAGGTGTAAGTTGCTAACTACAGGATTATGAGTTCCACAGTGCTCTGGAAGAGAAGCCCAGATTTGCTGACACAAACTCCAACTGTGGGTATTAGAAGGATCTGTTTACAGCAAATGTTATGGAGCAGGAAGATCCTTTGTCCAGGGTAAATCTTCACGTGAAGTGAGCTGTCATTGATTTGTCTTTCTGATGCAAATCATATGAGCGTATTAGATCCACAGAGAAACCAGCATCATATTGAAGTAATTATCTCCATAAACATATTATAGCCTTCCATGTAGACAGATGGCATTTACAGCAGCCCTCTCTATGTTGCAGCAGTATCACTTCCCTTGCTTTCTTCTTGTTTGGTTTGGTATTTCTGTAGGTTACCTTTCTTTTTCTGTTTCTCTCCTCTCCCTGTGTGTTTTACACATTGTATCAAGGAGCTGTAGAAGAATATCTATGTTGAAGGATGGCTCAGTCTCACAGAGTGTCAGATAAACTGCAATGTCTAATTTCAGATTCAATCACGTGTCCCTTTTTATCCAGGAAAAGCCAGCCCTGATAGCTTTAATGAGGCTGACGAAGGGACTGTTGGACACAAAGAACTTGCTCAGAGATTTCTATGTGAGAGTGTAATTAAGGGTAGCGCAAGTACAAGGCTGATAAAGGAGCAATTTCATTTTTTAAATGACAAGGTGATTACCAGCGTAATGACAGAAAGAAAGGAGGGCAAGAAGGAAGCCTCAAATACAAATTTGAACAGAAGAAGAGAAATCAGGATTCCTGGGTTCCTTTTGCTCCTTTTGCTGCTTTAGTGTTAAGTCACTGACTGAATGAAGAAGGGACTTTGGCCATCCCTAACAATTAATTATATGTACCCTGGTATCTGTACAGTTAAAGAGAGATAGCTGGCAGACATACTGGGGTGGAGGCTGGCACTCAGTGTGTGCTCTCCAGACACCAGCTCAGTCCCCTCTGGCCAAATAATGAGAACCTTGTGATGAAGGGGTTTTGGTGTTGCCGTTTTTTTGGTGCGGGGAAAGGCACAGGGTAGATGGATTGCTGGGGCTTCAGTTACAGGAGCTAGAATAGAGTATCTGGGCTATCAGATGCCCCTGGTTGTGGTCTGGAGAACTTCTGCTGACGCTGAAGGACAGAAATACAGGCTGTTCCCCCGCATGTAGCTGTTGGACACCAAGACCTGGTTATGCTGGTGCTGCTACTGGTATTTCAGGCTAGATTGGGGCTATCTAGACACCCATTTTTCTTCTCTTCTCTAGTCTGTGTCTGAACCTGCATAGGAGGTTTGTGACCCCATAACCTTAATGCATGAGCAACTCATCATCTTTTAAGCATCTGCTCACATCTCTCCTCTGAAGAAAGGAAGTGGCTCAGCTTGCTTCTTACAGATAAGACCATGAGGCAGAGAGACCAGGACTAGGCAGGAGAGGAAGGGTTTAGTCCAGAACTCACATCTACCAGGTGGCACCCAGGAAGTTTATTCTGAATTTCATGTGTAGTATGTCCCCCAAACACCCATGTGGAACTGAAATTACCTGTACATTTCCTAAGTGAATGAAACAAAATGGAGCCAAGGCCATGTGCATGCTGGCTGTGTGGGAGATTAAAGGGTTCATGCAATGTGACTTACCTGCTTTTAAATACACACTTGTGGGTAACTGGGATGTATTTTCTTGGTTGCATCCTATACAGACCATGCCATTATCATTCTATCAGTTCAGGGATGGATGCATGATCTTTGTGTATTTTTTTCTCAGTTTTAAATGATCTTTTTTTCCTGCATTATAAATACATAGTTTTTTTAGGACTTACTATACCTTCACTTATTTAAGTGCTCAAGCTCTTCCTAGTGCTGCTGTATCTATTCAGTTTCTCTTCAGTCTGGCTGCTGCTTTCTTACCATTCTGGTTTGGAACAGGTTTTATTGGGAAGATACTAAAAAGTGATGGATGGTGTTGTGTGTCTTTGGATCCCCTATTAAGATGCTTTAGAAGGCCTGATTTTCAAAGGTGGATGTTTGGAGATTTCTGACGACCAGACATAATTCATACTGGATAGAAAAATCAGTTGCAAGAAGTACCACACTTCAAAAATTTGGCCCCTTAAAAACCTGAAGGGACCAATTTCATGTTGCCTTATTCTTCTTGTACTGCAAGTACAGGAAATTACAGACTCCATTTGCTAAATGGCAGGAGGCTAAATGATTTGTCTCAGTCTCACAAATATTTTTCAAACCCCCATCATGTAGCCTTCCCTATGAACTAATGCGTGGACAGAAAATAAATTAATATACAATGTGAAGGAAAGATGACCAATCTCATTCTCTTGGGTAAACCTAAGTCATGACATTGTGCCAAAGATAAAAGAGCCTGGAGTCTGCGGTGTTTACATTTAGTGTTAGCACAATGTATTTTAAAAATGTATGTTTTTCTTCTCTTTGTGTCCATTCTGGGTGTCTCATTCTAGCAAGAGTCTGTGCAGGGACCAGAACTTGCAGTATGGCATTACAGTCTTCTCAGATGGCTTTTACTGCTGTCGCAATGGGTTGGGAAAGGTTGTATCATAAGAGGTTTAGCTAGGATGTATTTTCTCAGTACTTTGCATAGTACAGCAACAGACTGTGCATATTGTAAAACACAGAACAGGCTGAGAGAAAGATGATCCAGGCAGCCAGGCTGGACTGTGACATATCTTAGTCAGACTATTATGAGTGCCTCAGTTTTTGTTTGAGGATGGGGAAAATCAGGAGGTTTGGGTGACCCTGTGACTTATCTCAGACTTTGGGCTATTTGTCTGTACAGACAAGCAGGTGTAGGATGTAAGAACATATTCTAGAAGAGCAAGTAGGCATCTGGGCAAAAGCTTTTGAAGATATTTTGAATTTAGCCTAATTACCAAGAGCTAGCAAATGGTAAATGAGACCGGTGGTGTCAATAACATGCTGAATTAATCCAGGAAAGTTGTGACTACTTTTGAGGTGGGAATCTTCTTTTTTTTTTTTTTTATCATGACACCTGTTGCTCATAGGTACAAATCAAACGAAGAGTATGTGTATGTGCGAGGCCGTGGAAGAGGGAAGTATGTATGTGAGGAGTGTGGAATTCGCTGCAAGAAACCCAGCATGCTGAAGAAACACATTCGCACGCACACAGACGTCAGGCCATATGTCTGCAAGTACTGTAACTTTGCTTTTAAAACCAAAGGTAAGAGACAGTCAGCTCCTAGCTCCTCTGCTTAGTATATTGACTTACAAGCCTTCTTGGGGGCACTGGTGAAGGGGAAAGGAAAGCCTTCCCAGGGTCTGGAAAACTCTAGGAGTCGGAGGGAGGGGGATGAGGGAGTCTTAAATTGGCTGAAGTTTTCAGAAGAGGAGCAGTCCTGCGTTAAACTGATGCTTGTCGCGGTGGAGAGCACTGGCTGCATGTGCCAGCTTGCAGCAGAGCATCTGCGCCATCTTATTTGTGCTTCTTAAAGGGAATGATCCTGAAATACAGCTTCACTGGCAGGGATTTTTAAACAAAACCACCCCAGAATGACAGCAGGAGCTCCTGGGCACAGGCAAACATCCCTGAGTGAGCACCTGGAGACAGTCTTTGGGTGGCTTTTTATGCTAGTGGTCTCAAGATCTGTTTGCGCTGCACATTTTCATCCTTGGCAGTTGCATGTAGCTTCGACATTTTTCTGTATCATATCAATAGACTTTTTCTCTAAAGACCTCCATTCCAGGACATCTAGTCATTAATGATCCACAATCTCACTACCACCAGATATTCTTTGCAAGCAACCTTCATCATTGCCTCAGAGAGTGTGCGAGTGAACTCTATCAGGAACATGTAAAACCACGTGCAAAAAAAAGTCTCTTCCAAGAGACTGTGGGTAAAGTTTTCAAAAGTGCCAGGGGTGCCCGGGTCCCTTTAGCTTCTCATAAGAGTCTGGCACCATGGGTTTGACGAATCTCCCCTCCATCTTTGGTTGCAACAAGTCTCGCAATAAAGATGTTGAGTTCAGTTCTTGATTATAGTCTGACATAAATATAAAATGTCTGTTGTCTGTAGCTCCATCATTACAAATCTCAGATGACACAGCTGAGAGAGTTAATTACTCAAGAAGAGCGTCAATCCCCCAAAAACAGTGCTACCCAAGAAAGTGGCACAGCGTGGGTGCGGGGAGGAGGCACTGGGTGCTGTGTGGACCGCAACACACGTGCTTACCCAGAAGTGCCGACGGAGGGCATGCTAGACAAGTGACCCAGACGCCGGGTGATTCAGGGTGGGCAGTGCCTGGAGCTGATGGCTTTGTTGGTAAAGCTGGCGGGTGATTTCTGGGTAACAACGTGTTGGTAATCGCTAGGCGTATGGGAGCATGGGGAAGTGATACCGAATTTGAGGCCAAATTCTCATCAGACACATGCAGCAGATCCAAGTGACAGTTCTTTCTCTCCCTCCCAGACTGGAGCTATTTCTGATTCGCTTTCTTTCTCTTTCCCTCTTGCTTTTGTCACTTCGTTCTGAGATTTTCCTTTGAGAGGTGAATCCATTCAGCCTCTTCCGTCACTTCACCTTGCTTTCCACCATGCTGTGTTAGGCTTTTATTCAGGATGCTGTGATCAAACCATCCTTTTCACCATCTCTCTAGCTGCTTTGCTCTTCATCTCTGCTCCCTTGAAGCACACAGACTGTCAGCACTGGCTGTGCCAATTGCACATTGCAAATACACACTTGTCTCCAAGGGCCTTCCCTTCTTTAGCTTTGCAGGAAATTTGCATGAGGAAGGTAGCATGGAAATGCTTCCTTCAATAAAAAACCACCCAGTGTTGGGGTTTGAATACAAAACTATCCGATTGCCTATGGATGCATGAGGGGGCAGAACTTGCCTGGATCAGCGATTTCAGGATGAATAGTTGCATGATGGTAACATGGAATTGCATGAAAATGGCTCTTTGCTGGAAGTGGGTAACAGTCAGAGCCCTGGCTGTGTCCTGTGGGCATGCTTATATTCCACATAACTTTGCAGCACTTGGGTAAAAGCTGTTTGCTTTGCTGATGGATACACAAGGACCTTTGGAAGAGCTACTGGAGAGTGAGAAAAAGATCAGCCTTGTGTGCTGATAAAATCATCAGTTAAAGTCCAGTTACAGAATCATTGCTGTTGCTGATGGGGTGCGAACTGGAGGTCCAGGAGGTTTGCAGAACTGGATGTTTCACAGCTTACTTTGCGGATGTCTAGAGTAAGTTTGTGCCCTGATTCATTAGGATCCTTCTTCCTGGTGCAGTTTTGCAACCACAGTTAATTGCAGAATGGAGAAGCTGGAGCTCTCGCTACTGGACTGCACTTGCAAAAACACAAGCTGAGTTGAAGCTCTTTTAGAAAACAGCTTTCCAAAGTTAATTTTAGCCTTCAGCGTCAACTCAAGGGGGATATCTGTGGAGCTGTCTTCATTTTGGCTGTGGTAGATCTCTCCAGCATGATCTAATGCTCTAAACTCTCAAGTAGGCTGGAAGCAGTTAAATGTTTTTTTATTATTATTTTTAATGAGGATCTTTATCTGGTTAAAATGTACCTCTCCCCCCACCCGCCCCGGAAAATCCGTATCTGTGTTCCAAGATCTGGGAAAACTTTTGCAAAAGAAAGAGCTTTAAATATTTTCCCCTTTTCACTAATTCTGCTGCTTGTCTGCTTTTCTGTCACTGTAAGCAAAGATGTTCCTTTGGGTTACAGAACTGCAGGGATTTTTTTTTTTTTTATTTTAAAGTAAATCCATGAGATTTTTGTGTGCTCACTTAGCTGATGGAAACAGCAGTCTTGGAAATTTGGTTTGTAAAGATTTATTTGATTTTACGTTTCTGGACCAGATATAAACGTGCCTCTTTAATGAGGTGTCTCTACCTCCGTTGTAGTAGCGCTCTCCTAAGAGGTTTGTTACCGTGGCCTCCAAGAGGTTGTCTAAAAGAAGTTAAGCAGCTTCTTCATTGTTTTCTTACCAGGAATGAAATGAAGAAAAAGTTGCACTCTAACAATTTTCCCTTTCAGGAGGGTCAGGGAGAGCTTTTCCCTTAACCACCTTCCCAGAGGGGACACAGGAACCACCAGTCTTCCCTTGTCACTCATCTCCAGACCCTCAAGGGAAGCGCACACCCTTTCTTCACTTCTTCTCTTGGGTCACTTGGGGATGTGGGTCAAGTTGGCACATTAATTCCCCTCCTGTGCAGACACTATCCTTTTCCACAGCTATTTTCTGTTCTCGTTCAGACTCACATCAGACTCTCACGTCCTGATTACTTAAGATTTCTTAAAATTTCTGGACAAAATGTATGGAGCAGCTTGCTGTGTCGATGCAGCTGCCTTTGATTGGAGGTCAGAAGGGACAAGGAGCTTCGCATTAATTTAAAAGGTGCATGTGTAAAGGACATCAGTGCCTGTTGGCTGAAGATATCCATTTGATAGTCTAGTCCACTCACAGTTTCCAGACAGCAGACTTCTTCATGTCCTCAGCCATAGTCTTCCTTTAATAAATTAGTTTGCAGTTCTTTAAATCAGCACATGACAGGCACTGAGGTTATTGAACATGTTAATATATTAAATGCATTACCCCCTCAGCCCTTACAGGCAAGGTTATGGCTGCACAGTTTATTATTATTACTGCTCTAGCAGACTCAGCGCTCTGCTAAGCCTCCTCTGGAAACTACAGAGCAGGTCCAACTGGCGGAAAGCTCCAAGAGAATTAACTGCTGTTATGGCAGAGCAGATTGATATACAGATTTGCAAAATGTCCCTGCACCCTGTGTGTGCTGGGGCCCTTCCTTAGCAGCTGGGAAGAGGGAAAGGGTCTGAGTATCCGTGTGGAGCCACTGCTGGAAGGAGGCTTTGGTTCCCCTGCTCCTCAGGATGTCAGAAACCTCTGATGGGACGAGGACAGAGTTATCCTCAAGAATTTGCTGCCTGCTCCCTTATGCAATGTGACGTGAGACGTGTCGCTGCAAACAGAAAATGACCCAGTGGTCCAGACAGGAGACAAATCACTGTGAGCAAAAGGGCTCTTTAACTTACATGGGAAAAGTAAAAAAAAAGGAATGAGGGCTGGAAGTAAAAGACTGGCAAATTCAAGTGAAATATTAGCTGTTATTTTTTTAAACAGTGCAGCTATTAAATCTCAGCACAAGCCTCAATAGGAAATATGCTAATTTTCTGTATTTTGAAATCTGCAAATCCAGCCTGGGTACCTTTCTGGAAGATTATTTTTTGGCTAACACAAGCTGATAGGCTTGATCCAGAAGATGGCTAATATTTTATAGCCTGTATCAATACAGGCTGGCAGGCTAGATGTTCAAATTCTCTCCTTTAATCTTTAAGTCAATAAGTATAAAAGATAATAAAAGAAATTTAAAAAATTGAAATCTTTTCCCCAATAAATTTAAGCTTTCCTTCTCATAGAGTCTCGCTTGGGGACATTATCTCCATGCTGAGACCAAAATCAAGACCTGTGCATTATTTAAGTCACACATAAAACCAAGGGGTTTATCAGGGACGAAGACTATTGGCCTGTGGCTGGTTCTCTGTGTGCGAGTGCGTCTCACAGCAAAATGGGACTTTGCTAGTTACAGAGGAGCTGTTGCTCTCCTTGCATTTTATTTTAGAAGAGCATGAAAATACTTAAGTCCTGGAAAGCTGTGAATGTTTGTATCACAAAGTCGCCTTGGACACTGAGATCATGCAGTTGGTCATTTGTTGGGTTTTTTTTTTTGGTTTTGTTGTTGTTAAATGGTTCATGTTTAATAGGAGAAATAGAAAGCATGATGTATGCCCAATACAGACAGGATAATTTTTCCAGGAAAAATTTCTGTTCCCTACCTTTTGCTTTAACTCCACCACCTTTAAAATATGATAATGGATAGTCTGAAAAATTAATTTCCCTCTTTAAATTTAACTGGGAAACCACTTCTAGTCCCTATTAAGCTGCTTTAAGTGCTTTTGGAACACTAGAGTTTTAGCTTTCTCAAAACAACACAAGTATTTAAGCTGCTTTAAGTCCAGGATAAGACCTCACAACATCAGAAGAGCTTAAGCAGCTGGTAATACACAGTTACAAGCAGGCGTAATGAGAGAGCTGTGCTGATACTGCATGTACTCCTCCAATGAAGCAATAATTGGGGTAGGGTCACAATTTCCACTGATTCCTGAATTTATTTAAATATAGCCAGTTTATTTCAAATCTTGGAACTTTTTAGTAAACAATCCTTAGTGAGGACCACTTACCTGCTTAGGATTCAATATAGCTGTTTTGCCATTTAAATCCAGCTTCCCTGCCTGCTAGTTTCTCTCTTGCTCCTTCAAATATGTTTTTTTGACTGTTTCCAAGGAAGCAATGCTGTGTGGGTTTTGTCTGTTTTGTTTTTTTTTTTAAGTTGGGGGCCAGAAATCTGTAAGGCGACAAGTAGTTGTGAGTCCTTCCTATGTTGGATTCATATCCAGGTTTTACTTAGGCAAAGTGGTGTTGATTTTACTGGAAATTTGCCGAAGGGCTTTAGCATTTAATCCTGCCAGCATTAATTAAGGGGTCTAAAAACACAAACTGTAAGAAGAACCCTGATAAGATAAATATCGATGTCCTCCAGATTGCTCCCAAGATGGTAACTCAGCTTCTAAGCCTCGAGCATTTAACTTCCTTAAAATGATGGAAACTTAGGTCAGATGAGAATCTGGCCTGCTGAGTCGCCCTTCCCTAAGAGGATAGCAGCATCCCTACTTTGTTGGAATTTCTTCTTGGTGTGTGTGCAGGGTGCTGTGCGTGGACAGACCATGCGCCAGGGGGATTTGCACCAAGAGCTTTGCAGGCTTATCATCTTGTTCATCAGCGTGTGTGGGTATTACCTTATCTAACCGAATGAGAATGAATGAGTAGAAAAAAGTAGAAGGGGAAAGAAAGCAACACACGCTATGGATTGGTCCTTTGGTATTTTGCATAAACTCATTTGCACAGGGGGTTTTGGCATTGCCTGTGCAGGGCCTTCCAGCTCATGCCTCTGCAGGCAGCCAGCATGGGGAAGGAAGAGGAGAAGCCATGGCGTTGCCTTGCACAAGGACAGTTGCCTCCAGTGAAAGAAAATAAAAAAGGAAGTGACACTGATGGCTTCTGGCAGAGCTTGTCAACCCGAACCATTGCTCAGGGTGGAGCTGAGTCAAAGCAGAGGTGCAATGAAGTGACGGCGGAGAGCTGCAGGCTGCCAAAGCAGCCAGCTGGGCTCCCCGTGTCTGCCCAGATCCTGCAGCAGCAGAGTGTGCGTTCGCTCTGAACAGCACTGGAGCTAAGGCAGCAGGGAGGACTTGTGTGTATAACCAGCCTTGGGACATCTGAAGTGGCCAAGGTGGCCGCTGCATGCCTCTGAGGACCAGAGTCCTTCCCTCGAGTACGGAGTGGCTGCAGTCTTGCCCAAAACATTGCATTCAACAGCCTCCCACAAGTAATTAATGTTACGCCCTCCCGGTTTAGCCAAAGCCAGATGCATGTAGCACAGTGAATTGAGGAGCTTGTTTTGGGGATGTCGTAGCACCAAAATGGCTGTTGGACTTCCCCTCCCCACTCTTCCCACCATGGGGATCACAACTGAATGCTCGGGGTGCCATAGACCATAGGTTAACCAACAAGCCCCTGCTCACACCAGACATCTACTTGGGCTTTTTTTTCCTGTGTTTATTGTCATTGGAGGGAATCCATTTAGGGATTTTGCTGTGGTAACTGAGCAAAGATGGGTCATTTTTGCCAGCCAAGATGTGATGTGCCGTGATGGACAGGCAGCAGAAGCAGGGTTTGATTTCAACAGACTGAGTCAGTTTGTCTTTTTGCTAGTTAGGTCCAAAATTAAATTCCAGTTCCATGAGGCCACAGTTTGGACTCATTGGATACTTTTCGGTGAAGCAGTTTTTCACTTTAAAACAATGGTGATTCACTGGAACCAGAGGTGTCCATGAGAGCATGCTGTTGTGTGACTGGGTGTTTTTGGGTCCACAACAAAACTCCTGGTCCAAAGTGGAGAAAGAGAGGTCTGATTCGGAGCAAGGACCTGAGCCAGGCTGGCCTCATCCTCATACCTGAGTGTCCTAACCATAGGGCTAAGGATATTTAGGCATGAAGTTTAAAAATAATAAATCTCTCATATTGGAGCTGTTTTGCTGCATTTAAATTATTAAATATCCTTTGAATCCACATCCTAGATGGATGCCAGATACACAAGGATATATAGTCAGCCTTTGTCTCTCTTGGTCTTTCCTGTTGGAGCTATTCCATTTTGTATAAAATGGGCTAAATAAATAATTCATGGACTAAAGAGAAACTAACTTGGTAGCTAGATGGTTATGGCACTCTTCTGATATGTGAGGGTGTCACGGGTAATTCTCTGCCCCAATGAATAGTTGCTTATTTATTTATACTATCCGGAACAGCAGGAGGAGAGGTTTATAGAGGCCCTCTATACTCCCACCCAGCTCAGGGACTGGGGGACTCTGTGGATTGCAGGATACCAGCTGAGGGACCTCAGTCCTCAGCTGAAGGTTATAATAAAGTGTGAGAATTCATTTTTTCCTCAATTTTTTTTCTTTTTTTTTTGTTGAGAAAAACAAGCCTCAGGTTCAGCACTGCTCTCAAGTGTTAGCTAACAGGAAGACTGATGGCACATCATATTGCTGCAGTGAATTTGGAATGCTCAGCCAGCTCCTGGGCTGTGCTGGGAAATTAAACAGCCCTTGGTGGAGCTTCAGCAAGGGCCCAGTTTCTTCTCGTCATCATCTCAGCCCATAAAGAGGTGTGGGAGAGGAAAGGGAAAAAGAGGACATTTTTTCTTTATTTCTCCTACCCTTTATTTTTCTCTCTGTTCCACCTACCTACCTTTTCCCCCTCAACGAAGGTTCCCCTTTGTTCAGCATTCCCTTGGATATAAGTAGGGTTACTAACTGTCTAATTAACCTGCCCGTAATTTGGGAGTTAGAAATAGAGCGGTGCCCTGGGAGGCTGGCAGGCCCACGAGTTATCCCATCACACTGTCTCAGAGCAGTAACCAATGCCCCTACCTCCCAGACTCCCCCTTGCAGGGGCTACTCTTTCCATCCCACCCCGAGGAAGCCTCATCAGCAGATTGTCTCAGTGCTGCCAGACCCTGGTGCACAGGGCTTCAGAGGGTATCCTGACTCCATTTGCCCCAGGGAGATAAGAACTTTTGCCTGGCACTTCGGTGCATGCCAGAGCATCTGAGCCATCCTGGTAGGGGGGAGAGGGTGGTTGTAGAGTTTATCCCTGTTGCTGACATCTTGAGCACTCATTTTAGTAGTATCAGTCTGCCCTGTGGTGCTAAGGAGCTCCTCACCTCTGGGCAGGTGAACCTGTGTGCTGGGATGAGGTGGGAGATGATGCTAGATTGAGATGTGTTTCTCTTCCCTGCTTTTCTACCATTTTTCTTTACCACACCGTCACAGCTGAAAGCAGTCCAGGACTTTTCTTCCCCCCAAACTGAAATGTGTACCCCAACTGTTTTTTCAGGTTACACAACACCTGAAAGGTCACACAACCCCACCAGCACCTCCTCTTCTACCCCAGTGCAGCAGCAAGGAATGAAAGGGAGGACTTAGCCTTGTGTCACAGGGCATTTGCAATGGTTAGTGGTTTGGGGAAAGTCAGAGGCCTCCTTTGTCCTGTTCAGAGCCAAATTATTAACTTGTTATTGTGGAGCTTGCAAAACGAAAAAAAAAAAGAAGAAAAGAGCCATATTGACCAAAATATATTTTCTGCTTCTTTTCAGGGAATCTGACTAAACATATGAAGTCAAAGGCCCACAGCAAAAAATGTCAGGAGATGGGCGTGTTGGTATCTTCACTGGTGGATCTGGAAGCCGAAGAAGGTAAAATCTTTCACGTTATAAACCTGCTATTGCTGCTAAGAGAAGGCAATACCCATTCAGGCAGGAGACGTGCTCCACAGATCATCCTTTCGAAGATGCGGAGCAGTTTTGTTCACCCCAGGCTCCTTCCAGCCCCCAAGGGGGGATTTCTGCTTGCATGGGATGGGTTACGGGGCCATCCTGGGAGTCTGCATCCGTGGGACAGTCTGTGAGCTCGTGTCTCCCTGCTGGGGGTTGTGCATGCTTGTCTGAAGTATTTTGGCTGGCTGCAGAGGCAAGAGTAAACAGACGGGTAGGGAGCATCCTGCGTTTGGCCCAGTGCTCTGCATGTGGGCTATATACATAATAATAAATAGTGGATCTGTAGCGTGAGAAGGTGCTTCTTAGTATTTTGGGGTATCTCTAGCAGGGAGTTCAGGAGCCTGACTGCTGTGGTCTGGAAGAACCTGGGTCTCTCCTGGCTGTAGAGGGAGTCTCCGAAGCAGCAAACAAGACCCACCCCTGAGGATGCATTGCATGAGGCTGTGAACCCCCACTTTGCTGCTGCAAGCACAGGCTGGTGGGCAAAGGACAAAACGTCCTGGCACCCAGACAGCATATTTCACTGGAGCTGAAGGGCTAAGCATGAGTGTGGGGGGACCCTTTGGTGCGTGGCCTGTGCAGGCTGTGGTGATCTTGCAGAGAGGCAATGCACTCCAGCAATACAGGATTTTTAGTGATTCAGGGGATACCTTCCTCTTGAAAGGGCCTCCAGAGAAGGAGTTTTCCATAAGGATCATCTTCTAGGGACCTGACTATCTTACTGTATTTGGCTGATGCCAGGAGAATCCAAATTACCAGTGCAAACCCGGGCTGCATCTGGAGAGACTGGTACATGCATGAGCTGCCCCCATCTCTGCAGGCAGACCCAGTCGGGATGCTGCACCACTGCTGGAGACCTCAGCATACCAGGATGGGGTGTGAGCAGCATGGATGCAACTGCTTCCCTCATCCCTCACTCTCATGGGTCTTTTCCACGTGTAGGATGAAGGTGAAGCACCCAGGTCAGAAATGACAGTAGGGAAAGTGGCAGCAAAACTAAAATAACACGGTGCTTTGACATTTAATGGCATTATTCTGAGTGCTTTACAAGAAGATACGTTTACCTTCACCTGCTTATTTCTTTCATCTACTTATGCACAAACACACACACATGAAGTCTGTCCAAGGCCCTGTAAATTCAGAAGTCTGTCTTTTCTTTGAGAAGGATGCATGACTCTCTTATTTAGTAATTTCCGCCCTGGTTTATAGTATCTGCAGCTGAATTTCCCTGAAGTCATCCCGAGAAGCAGATCTCCTCCTGGGAGGCTGGGCAGCATCAGGCAGGAGTGTGGTGACCATAAGCACTCCTGTCTCTGTCAGAAATGTTGAGGGAAAGGTGAGGAAGATCTCCAAACTGGGAGATGAAGGAACATGGGGAAGTCTCACGTATACTTAGCTGTTTGAGCTAGAAAAAGATATTTTACCCAAATTATTGGAGGCTGCGCTCCGACAGCTGTGAAGGGTTAGGTTATGTGTCTCCAGGGAACACTTAGATGTTTTTACAATTGTTATTCCGTTTCCTTTAGTAAGATCCTGAGTATTCAGGGCTGGAGCCACAGCGCAGGAATGATGGGGAAGAAGCCTTAAGGGTAGCAGATCTCAAGTCCTCATGAAATTTTGGTTCATCTGCATTTGCATTCAGCAGGTCATTTGCTTTTATAGGAAACACTGCACATACCAGCTATAGAGGGAACAGAGGCTCTGGGAGCACAGGTCTGTCTCTGTCACAGTGTGTTTATTTCTGGATAAAACACTTAATGCCACAGAGCAGGGTGGTGTTTTCTGTTTGCATTGCATTGCAGGCTGGTCATGACACCATTGACCCTTCCTGGCTACCACCCCAGAAATCCCAGCATAAAAGCAGCTCTTGTGGCTGTCTTCAGCATTTTTTTTCCCTGTTTCCTGTTTCATCCCTGTCTTACCCCAAACAATTTTGATTCCCCCATCCCTGGGATTCATTCTGCCGCAGCCCACAAGGGTTTGTTGACAATGGGTTAAAATGAACTTCATAAAACACATGGCGCCACGGTTATTTTTATAAAGTGAACATCAGCTGAGCAAGTTCTGGAGACAGCACTGTGAGCCAGGGAATGTTAACTCGGCAGGAACAACAAACAGCGCTTATCACCCTGGTCCCCTGCTGAGGTCGAGTCCCTCAGAGACTTTATTGGGAAAGGGGCTGGTTCCTGGGACATGGGCAGTGTCACACACTTCCTGCTTCCTAGGTAATTAAAAATCACTAAGTGTGTTTCGCTACGTAGCCGGTGGTGGGAACAGGGTTTGCTCTGCTGCAGGCTGCAGCCCTTCGTGCCGTGGAGCTTGCTCGCGGTGCAGGTGGTTCACAGGGCTGGGGATGCTGTGCCTGCTGGGCAGCCCTGGCCGCTGGGACCCCTGAGGTTCTTTAAGTCTCAGTTTTTGGATATCAAAGCTCAGAAATGCTGTCCCCCACTGTGTGCTGTATCCTTGGGGTATCTCCATGCTGGTTAATTAAAACTGTGCTGGGGACATTTGCAGGCACTGGCATGCCATTGTCTCAACTTAAACTGCAGGAGCAATCAACAAGACATCTGTGGTTCAGGCCATCTACCACACTTCCAAAAAAAAGCTGAGCACAGTTTGGGAATTAGCATTCCTGCAGAGGAGGCTGGATGTGGTCACCCTGTTTTGGAGGCACAGAGGTGCAGATGCAGAGCAATCTGATGGGGCTGCAGGGCTTGGGTCACTGTCCTGGGACAAGTGTGGCTCGGAGGGCTGAGGTGACTGTCCTTGACCTGAACAGACCAGGGCTCAGCTTGCCAGCAGAGAAGCTGTAGGAGATATCAGAGAAGTCCTGCTGGTTAACCAGTCCCAAACCCCAGTGATCCCCCAGTGCAATGGTACTATGCCCTTTCAGGCTTGGGTTCTGGTTCAGGTCAGGTGTAGTCAGCAGTCAGGGGACGAGGACCTGGGAGAAAGAGCAAGCTTAATGGCATTACCAGACACCTGTGCCCCCTTTCACAGTGCCTTTCCTGACATGTACAGGGATGCACAAAGGGCTCTTCCAGGCCACGCAGAATAAACATCTAACCAAAGCTAAGGTTGTCTGACCTGGCTGACAGTGTGCGGCTCTGCCTCAAGGGATGGCTTTCTTCCTTTTAAATCTGCTTGAACTTCTGGCTTTTCTCCAGCTCTTCAGAGCAACTTTTTGATCAGGCAGAGACACGCTGTACTTGGCCATGGCCTTTCCAAAGGAGGGCATGGCCAAAAGAAAACCTAGTTGGGGATTTTGCAGTAGCCGCCCCAAGGGAAAAGTGTTGGCATTAGTGTTAGCAGCGGGAGGCTGCTCCTGTGTGGGACTGCTGGAGAAGTCCTTCAGCCCAGGAACTCACTTAAAATAATTGATTAGGTGATGGTCTCCAGAAATCTCTCCCTGCTGTTACACCACCCGTCAGTGGTGCTTCTGCAGATCAAAGCTAGATAGGGAAAGAGGAAAGTGACTCCTGAAATGTTAGTTGCATGGCTCTGAAAAGAACAACTGTTATTTTAAACCTTTCCATTATAGTCAATTAGAACTAATGAATCATATTAATTGAGTGTCACTTTTGAAAACCTGCATATCAGAAGTCCTATTTATGTTACATGTAATTGCAGGCTTCTGAGGATAGAACCATAAGGGCTCACTTCACTAGTCCAGGGGAATGCTTTCTTTCATGATGTCCTTCAGTCATTCATCCCCGGGCTCATACAGGGTTAATAGTAGTGCGCACAGCAACATGTTGTGAAAGCCCATCCAGGCTGTAAGCTGATGGGAGCACTCTGCTTGTGAAAATGGAGGTCTGGCAGATGAGGAGGCTGAGCTGGTCTCAGACTTTGGCCTCATGAAAAGAGGGGGTCTAAACAAAAGCCCAAGAAAGGTCTGCCTTGCATCCCTAGGTCAGCTGAGAGAGCACTCAGCGGAAAGGTTGGGACCATCAGCTGGGGGACCTTTTTTTTGGCCATCATTAAATAATTGGTCCCTGACTACTTGTGGCTGAGCACATGGTGGTTGGACACCTCCTAAGCCCAGCAAGGAAGGGCCCTACCTGGACTGCAGAGGACAGGAACCCATTAGCTTTCGGAAGGGACTCCTCTCCTGTTGTTGCTGTTGGCTGCGTGGCTGCTCACTGGAATGTGTTGCGCTGTCTGGACTTTATTGCATTATGCAAGCAATCCATGTAATTTTAGAATTACAAAAAATATACAGTCCCCATTTCCTCCCATTGATGAAGACCATTTGTGTTTGTGTAAAGGGGATGGTCTGACAGGAAGGAATGCAGAAAGGTGAAAACGGGAAGGCGTGGTATCGGAGGATGTTTCCTTTTTTTCCTTCCAGCTTCTTTTTCACCTGGTTAAAGCTAACACTGGACTTCTGCTGAAATTTCAAATATTCTGCCTCATGAGTAAGGAGGCCCATTGCTCACAAATGCCAAGTAAATACTAAATAAAGCAGCAAGAAGATGGTCAGAAAATTGTGTTTTGTACTGTAATGGTTGGGGCTATTTGGGTGGATGAGAAAATAACATAAAAATAGTAGAAAAGTGCATGAGAAATCAGAGATCACAGCTGTATCACACATCCCCTTTTCTCAGAGTACTGGATTGCAATGAGCCTTCCCCTGTGTAACCACAGAGTGTCATCTCTCTTCTTTGCAAAGAGGCTCAGAACAGAGGGCTCAGAGCAGAGCCTAGCAAGGACTCTTTTAATTAAAAAACAAAACCAAAAAACCCCACTATTTCCATGTGACACAAACCAGCACAGGAAGATCATTGTGCTTTCCTTTGGGGACAGACAGGGAGGGAGCAGCAGTTCCTAAAACTCCCTGGATTATTTTAAACTACAGTTATATTTCACTTGGTTGTTTTTATTTCTATTTAAGGGGCAAGAGAAAGCAAGGGGCGCTACTATAAAAGGAGATTGGAGTATAATTCTTCAGTCATGCACAGGTTTTGCTTGGTGTGATTGCACTAGTTTGGTAGAATAACCTTAGAATAACACACATGTAATGAAATGCAACCCTCAGACAAAGCCATTGACAGGGCACATTTTCACTAGCTCACTCCCTCCTTCCTTCTTCCATCTCTCCCTCCCTCCCTGACTTCTCCTGACTTGCCCTTTCTCTGCCCATTAGCTCAGCAAAATGCATTTCAGCTGCAAGAAGCCAGAGCTCAGGTCTGAGCTCTCTTTCTGCCTGCAAGAACCGTGTTAGGAGGCCAAAGCAAATTCCCTTTGGGCTGCCCCAGGACTCACTGAAATGTTTCCCTTGATGGCAAATGTAAACAACTCCCCATTGTGGAGCTGGCTTCACGTTTCCCTCACTCCGTACTTCTGACCTTACTCTCTGTCCTGGCCAGTGCCTCTCCGTTGTGTGACTGGGGCCAAAAAAGGAGACCACGTGGGACAAGGCTCTCAGAGCCATGCAGTGGAGGCTGAGGCTATAGCTGCCTGTCCATCCCAAAGCCCATAGATGTGAAAGCCTGAAACCAGAGACAAGGACTAGCTCACAGCTCTGGTAGTGAAATGCATTCCTTTTCCAAGCAAGAAATATGCACAGTTCACCCTACAGCTGGGAGCACTGGTTCTTTGCAATAATATTTGTTCTGAACTCATTTCCTTTGGGAGTTTGCAAACAGCCCACCACTGGATCCTGGGTCCAGCAAACACCATCATTATACAAGCTTTTTGCAATGCAAGTCAGCCTCTTGGTGGAGAGCTGCTGACTTCAACTCGATGCTGTATGAGTTCTGCAGTAGGTCTTGCTTTATGGACTAGTTAACACACTTTTGAAATGGGGTGGGAAGCAAATGAGATGCATTTCAGGTTGACGCTTGGATGGATAATCAGCCATGGTAAAATACCTGTATTATTTCACTGGTAATGCCAAATACTTCATGAGCATTTATTAGTAAGGCTCTGTTATTCAAAGTAAACAAAATTAGACTTTTTATCCATAGATCACAGGGACTTCTCACTGTGTGGCCATGTCCCCTTCTGAAAAACCACCCTGCCTGCTGCAGGCAGGTGTGGTCCAGCCTGTGTTAGCTCCCTCTAATTTCCCCTCCGGCTCATCCTGCTGACAGATGGCAGCTCTGAATGGAAAACTGTTTCCGTGTTCATCAGAGAAGAAAGTGTCCTAGGCTGAACTGATGGGGAAAGGAGGCCAGCAGTGCTGCAATTAGTTATCTGGCTTCACGCAGGTGTCAAAACAGCATCCAGACGCTCTCCTTCCAAAGGCAGGGTCCAAGCGTGTCCCAACAGCTCTGCACCTATCGTCTTGGTGCTTGACACTTGGCACAAACAGAGTTTGAGAAACTGGTATTTTATTAGCCCCTCCAGAGCAGTAGGGATTTGCACGAAAGCCTCCTGACTGCAATTTTATTGAGCTACAGTGACATCCAGTGGCTGTTCCCGATGGACCTCTTCAGGCTGAGCTTGCATTTCTGCCAGGATCGCTGCACATCTGGCATGGGGAAATGTAGATTTTTCTCAGTGCAGAGTAGAGCAGCGGGTGAGCGGGCAGCGATCTGCTTGGGAGCTTGATGCTGATCTCAGAAAGCTTCTGCAGGCTCTTAAAGTAGAAGAGAGATTTTTTTTTTTTACCTGCAGATATATTTCAAATCCTTTAGAATTTGCTTTTAGTATACTCACTGTTTACGAGCTCTTATGCACAAAGCATCCCTGTGCAAGCCCTTCCACAGCCAGCCAGCCAATAAAAACCTCTGCCACAAAGAAGCATCTGCATCACAGCTAGAATTTATCAAAATAAGGGAAAATCCACAGAGGTTCTTCCAACTCTATTGTTTGCTTTTTAATAAAAGTCCTATCTTGCTAATGTTTAACCATCATGTAATGTAGGCAGATAAAGGCCCAACACGTGGAGGATGGGAGCAGTCATCCCAGCAACTTTCCTGTACTTTGGCAGCTGTAGCTATTCTGTAGGTACCATTGCAACAAATAGTCATAAGAAGCCCACCAAAGGATGATAGAGCTGCCATTCCCCTCATCTATTAAGAGCCTTTTTTGCATTTCTAGAGAAAGGCAGGCAGGGTGTGTGAAGGTGTACAGCAGAAGCAGGGACCAATGGCTGCGTGTGTTGACAGAGCAATGGCTGGGACCAAAATTAGGGTAGAGCGGGAGGTCCCCCAGTGGTGGGATTCACTGGGATCATCATGAGTGGAGTTGGCACAGAGGCCAAGACTGCACGCTTTAAAGCATGAGATGATCAGATCTAGGAAATAGCTGGGTCCTCTCTCATCTCCTTAGAACCTTTGAGCAGATTTAGTACAAAAATAGTCCCTGTATGTCTGTTTTACACTCTGTTTTGTGTTTGCCCATCCCTTCAGGAACCAGTGAAGACCTATTCCAGGACTCTGAGGGGCGGGAGGGATCTGAGCCAATTGAGGAACACCAGTTTTCAGACCTAGAGGAATCTGATGATGATGATGACAATGAAGATGAGGAAGATGAGGAGGAAGAGGAGAGCCAAGATGAGCCACCTTTAAAGTTGCCGGAAGGCAAACATAGTACCCTCCCGATGCACTCTTCAGGTGGCTCTCCATCTTCTCAAGAGGAAGGCACGAAAATAGCATTGTCCTTAGCCCAAGAAACTGTTTCCAGCAGCCAAAAAGTAGGTGAAGGCCAGCAGGCCTCCTCCTCAGGGCTGGAAACAAAGTGGTCAGCAGACAGCAGTGACATTGCTGTGTGCCACAGCTTCTTGAGTCTCCACAGACCAGCTTTGACCTCCACCGAACAATTGGCTTCTGCTGAAAGAGAGTCTGTCACAAGGCCACAGATGTCCTTAGTTATGGACCTGTCAACCTCAAAAGACACCTCCCCAAGAAAAAGGTGGTCTCCGAGCCAGGACTCTGGCAGAGGTGGTGGCAGCAGCAGACCAATGCTAGCAAGAAAGCACCTATTAACCAAAAATGAAACTTCACCGAAAAGGTTTTCGCCAACTGGAGAACTGTCTTCTCTTAGGTGCCTCTCTCCAGGGAGAGGGTTGTCTCCTTGCCAGCGCGTCTCTCCCAGGAGGGAGGCATCTCCACTGAGATGTGTGTCACCAAGACTTGAGCTGTCGCCCAGCAGGCATCTTCCCCCTAGAAGAGAGCTGTCCCCAGGAACATACGTTCCACCAGAAGGAGAAGTCTCCCCTGTGAGGCACTCGTCGCCGAGCAGAGAGATGTCATCAGTCAGATATTTATCGCTGAAGAAAGTCTTGTCTCCAGGCTGTTCAGAGTCATCTAGGTATCCATCCCCTGGGAAAGAGGACTTGCCTGCAACTAGCAAATCAGCAGCAGATGACAAAGTTCAAAGCTCATATCAAGCCCAGCATGGGATATTATCTTCGATGCCTCTACCTCACAGGTTCTTTGGCAAAAATGTACAGCTCTATGAGTCCAAGCTGGTAAGTTCAAGACCCTCTTGCTTTCTAGTCCCTGCAGTACATTCTCTGATGTTTTTTTTAATGAGGGTTGCAATATAAATGTGCACAATGACTCCGACTGTGACCGATGTCACAGATAACCCAGAGAAAAGTGACAGCGGACAGCAATGGGTTTTGCACCCATTTTGGTCCTGCCCATCTCAGTTGAAGAGAAATAAGGTTGTCCCTTCTCCAAGGGATTATTTACCTGACCCAACCAGTCTCCTGCTGAGACAAGCAGTAAGGATGACCCCTTAACAATGACTAGTTGTCACTGAGAGGCTTTTTTTTTCCTGGGGATTTCATACCCATTTCTGAGATCTCACCAGCTGGGGTGAAGCTGTGACCATTTTTCACTGGTCGGTGACCTGGACCAGATCTGAGCTAGCCATTGCACTCTATTGCTGACTCCTGGGCTATGTACACACGCAGCAAACTCTGTTAGATTAACTGCTGAGAAATGTTTGTTTGGACATCTCTGATTTCATCTCGCTTCTCTCTTCAGCACAGAGAGGTGTTTCCCACTGGGTCCAGAAAATTATTTAATCTCTCTGCTGGACATATCAAATCCTATGGGTAAAGGAAAATTGTATGTTCCTCCCACTGCTACAGGCAAATTAGACGTCGGGTTTGGTGGAACGTTTCCTATTTCTACTGAAGTGCCTGGCTCTCCTGTAATTTATGCTGATGAACATGAGATTCAGTTGCTGGAGTTGCTCTGCTGTGAAACTGGTGTGAGGAGAGACTCAAGCCCTTAGGCACTGCACTGGGAAGAGAGAGGCCTTTATACAACCCCTGGAGAACCTGTCACGGCAGATGCTGACCCAGGTCTTCTCCAGAAAAGCTGCTGCCCAGTGTGCGTTTCTTCCATGTCTATGATAACATACCATCTTCTGGTGCTGCCTTCCTTCTGCTTTCCACTATGAGTGTTTGTCTTACCTTCCCAGAGACCATCCTTTGTTTTAGGTCCAAACTTTTGCTTACTTTAATGCTATTTCCCTTTCCTGTCAATTAACTTCTTGTGGTGAATCTCAGGGCTGTGGAAACCGCTGTCCTTCAACTCTAAAGCAGCTCTGTCAGGAAAACTGCACACTGCCACTATGTGTGGCAAATCCCCTAAGCTCCCTGGTCCACAGTAGGAAACATTATCGTATACACCTGCTTATCTGCCCATTCACACCTTTCAACTTATGCTCTCATACACATACCTTTTTGCTCTGTTTTCCTATTCCTTTTATGCACCCAAAGTCACCAGTGTTGCTTTTCTCATGTGCCTCCAAAGCAACAATAAAGACCTAAACAGGAAACTTTCCATTTATCAGCAAGAGGGACAGCTTGGCTTTCATTGCAAAATTACATTCCTGGTAAGGCTACAGGAGACAGAAAGATCAGAGGTGGATTTATCAGATCCCAAACGGCGCTCTGTGCTCAAAACTGGTGCTCTATGCATTACTTAGAAATGATCTTAGCTTAGCTTCAGTGTAAGGCTTTCTGCCAAGTCTGTGCATCAGGCCTGACCATGACCATCTCTCTTCCCACTGGCTCTTGAAGTAGGTAGTCTCTCATTCTGGTGGCTGTTGCACCATTGAGATTATTTGTTTGGGGGGTTTCCCAGCATCCCTATAGTGAGTCTGCCAAGACTTCACATGGATAAGTGAGATTTAGCAAGTCTTTGGGCTTGTAACTGCTGACCAAGTATACACTATCCTCAGTGGCTCTTGCTCTCTCTCTCTTCTGTTCTCTTTTGCTGCTTTCCTCTGTCGCCTTTTCATAGAGAACCAGCTGCATGGTCAGGCAATTCTCCATAATCCTACAAAGAAATATGTCCTCCAGTGAATCCTCAAATTTTATAGCTAACCCCATCTTAATGGAAAGCTGGTTGCAGTTTCTGTTGCTTCCTCTTCTTGGGAGTCCTGCTTAAGGGTTTAGTTATAACCTCATCACTAATTAATCCATTTCTGTTTAGCCACATATCTCTCCATGATGTACGTTAGGAAACTATGTGAAGCACCGAGAGAGAAAGAGGAAAAGGTAAAATGGTAGGGTCTTAACCCTTGATTTTTACAGACCACACCATGAGGGTGGTGGTGGGGACCACACTGACGGGTGTGCTTTGTCTCAAACAAGCGTTAATGCTATCTCTTGCTCGGTCCAAAACACCCTTGCAAGTAACAGCTGTAAGGATGTAATCCTGCTTTAAGAAAGTACAGCAGAAATAAAGAACATTATTCTGGGCTCTCAGAAACCCCATGTGCTGAAAGGGTTCCAAAGCAGCTTGGATGGCAGGGAACACTGGCATCCTCTGCCAGGGTTTCAGAGGCAACACTGATAATAGGACAAGGGGTAATGGTTTTAAGCTAAAAGAAGGTAGATTCAGACTAGCTAGAAGGACGAAATTTTTTATTATGAGGGTGGTGAAATACTGGAACAGGTTGCCTAGAGAGGGACATTCCAGGGATGCCCCATCCCTGGAAACATTCAAGGTCAGGCTGGATGGGGCTCTGAGCAACCTGATCTAGTTGAAGATGTCCCTGCTCACTGCAGGGGAGGTTGGATTAGATGACCTTGAAAGGTCCCTTCCAACCCAAACCGTTCTATGATTTTACAATGATCCAAGCCTGAACCAAAGCCCTGGATCTGTGCCCCAACAGTCCGTGGGCATATTTGTACCCAGAAGGCAAAAGCTGTGGGTTGTGTTGCTCCCTACCTTAAAGGTTTGGGGATCCAAATCTTCCTTGATTGATTGATCTCCCTCAAATTAGTATAAAATGTTAAGAAAACCAATACTTACAGTGAGCATTAATGATGCTAATGCTGTAACTTTTACATTGCACTGATTCAGCTGTTTCTTTTCCCTCTCCGGTGCAGAAGATAGAACCACGAAGCCCAACATGCTCACCTGGCATCACGCAGCCTGTCTGCTCCAGACCCTTGCAGGCACCTCATGAAATACATGTCCACGCTCCCAGTCGAGGGGAGGAGAATGTCTTCAGCCATCTCCCGTTGCATTCGCAGCAGCTCACGAGGACCCCGTATCCTATGATTCCCATTGGGGGCATCCAGATGGTCCAGGCGAGGCCAAGCACCCATCCCAGCTTGGTGCCTAGTTCAGTCGTGTCCCTGCAAGCGGGATACTTTGCCTCTGGTGGCAGCAGCTTCACTGAGTTCAGCCGGCCTCCCAAGAGGGACGAGGAACCGCAGGTCCCACAGGAGCCATCATCAGCATCTGTCTCCCCAGTTGCAAAGGTTTCTAAATACACGCTGTCCCCAGAGCTTGTGAGCAGTGATTGCTTAGAAGAGAAAATGAGGACTAGTGAGCTTCAGCAAAAGATGGACCAGGAGGAATACAGGGTAAAAATGTTTGCTGAGTCTAGCCACGCGGAGCAGGCAGGCTGCTCGGCATCCCCAGCCAGCCCCAACACAACTGACGAGCACTCTCCAAAGCCTTCGACAAGCGGGGAAGAACCCTTGAAAAAAACGGGCAAGAAGCAATCTGGCAGCTCGAGCACTTACTTTGAATCATCCTGCACTTTCATCTCAGATCTCCCCTCCCAGCCATTGGACCGAAGCAGCAGCACCGGCTGCCTCTCAGAGCCCTCATCGAGCCATTCACACGCCCAGCCGTTCTCCGTCCGGAGGAGAAACCTCTCCGGAGAGCCCAGTCGCCAAGGGGGAACCTCCAGGAAGAGCAGTCCACAGCTAGAGCACGCAGATTTAGGTCAAACTCAAAAAAAGGTGGATGAAAACACGGGAAGTACTTAAGCCTCCACCATCTGTTCCACCTTTAGGCTTCCTATGTAAAATCAACAGACATTTTCAACACTATTTCCTTTAGTATAATCATCGCTATAAGAAGCACTCTAGTGAATGACCAAACCCATGGAAGATTCCTGGTTTTCTTTGTCCCAGTCTGGTATTATCTCCACATGTATGCAGTTACTTGTGCCTTTTTCTATACCTTTTGTTGCTTGAAATGTACAAAACTGTTTGAGGCTGTGAATATTTTTTTAGAGTTTTTTGGAAAGGGGTTTGTTAGACCTTGTCTTTTTTGCCATTTAGGTGTGCGTAATTATGGGCCTGAGAGATGCAGAAAGGAAAGGGTTAAGCATTTTAAGAGGAAGAAGATGCACTGAAAACAAAAACAAAACAGAAAAACTTTTTTATATTGATTAAATGATTAAAAAAAAAAAAACCAAACGCTTGCTCCTGTGTACAGAAGTTTATGATTCGTATTTATTACATGCTTTATTTAATTCCCGCAAAGTGCTTGTTTTTTTTTTTCTTGCATCCCTCTGATTGCCTATGGTTGTGCTTTAAACAGTTGAGACTGCTTTACATTTGAAAAACGTGTTTACCCTGAACTTGTAAATGAAACTAGCACTTCCTTTAGCAGGGGGACGTTCATTCGCAGCGAGAGAAATTGTCACTCAAAAGAGAAAATGAATCTTGAGCATCCCTCCCTCCCACAGAACCCATCAAAGCACTTTTCTAAAAAGGGACAAAAAAAAAGTTTTTCAAAGATTTAACTTCAAGAACATAGGAATGTATCGAATGTAGACCCAGTGCCAGGAATGGTGTCTCTCGCTGGACGAGCCGGCCTCCTGCTTGCTTTAATCCTTCCATCCCACGTCCCCTCCCCACGTGCATGGCCGCTCCGCGATGCCCCCCACATCGCCCCGGCAAAGTCATGCCTGTGCCTGAAAGCCCCTCTTTTCTGGGGTTTGGAAGCCCTCTGTAAACACCCTCCCTTGCTCTAAGAGTGGAAGTAAACTCAGCCTTGCAACCATTTTTCCCCCGTAATTTTTTAATTGCGGACAAGCTCCCCCCATCCCATCCCCACTCTATCCTGGCTGGTTTGGCTTCGTTGAGCTCTAGGGATGCAGGCGTAGTTTGTGCTCTGCTCGTTTGCACGCCTGCAGCTCTGTAACTCATGAGTGACTCTGTCTTATTTTAATTTTATTTATTTATTTAAGCAGAACGTCGCAAGCATAGTCCTTATTGTGCAGATGGGCCCTTTTTTGGTGTTTTGGAAGAAAAAAGTTATGATGCTGAGTGGTTAATGTTTGCAGTCAGCTTGTTATGCATGCACAGTAACTTTTTCCAGAGCAGATTTTTAACTGACCATCCGTAGCAGAGCAATGGCCTCTACTGCCAATAGATACGATACCAAATACAGAGAGACCCGATGGAGCCATTCCTCTCTGTCATGTTAACATACTTTTTAAAATACAAATGTTCGATACACATTTGCCCTAGCAGACAGCAGGCTCTTTAGTACTTCAGAGGGTTTTCTGGTCTATGGAATCTGTACAAACCTCTTTTTTTTTTTTATTTTAACAAAAAAAAAGAAGGATATAAATATTTAACCAGTGGACCAGTTCTTTCTTCTTTCAGAGCTGTTCCAGTTTATCGGGTACGTAATACACTTTTTAAAAAAAAATAAAAATAAAAAAAAATTAAATCAAATAAAACCCTGAATGAGAACATATTTCCTTGCCAGACTTGATGAGCTATGAACTGTTCCCGTTTCACGGGCAAATAATATAATTTTTTTAATAATCTTCTGTGATTTTTTTTTTTTCCTTTTCTTGTAAAGGGAATTAAGTACAAAAGAAGATATCATGGAAATAACATTAAGGCTGTGACACTGACCAAAACAATGTCCAGAACCCATTTATACCTTAATTAGCACTTTTATCAAGTTTCCCTTTTTCCCATCTCCCCCACTTTGGCCCCAAGCCTGGAAGCTGGTCCTGCTTTCAAATCTGGCCAGATCCCATGGCAGGAGTAGAAGCTAAGAGTTCAGTTCAGTATAGCAACTCCATTCAGTGAAACTCCTAAGCACCAGCTTAAATCCTACTCAGACTTTAAGTGTGTGCTTAATATCAAGATGACTCAGAATGGACTGCTCAGCCAGGGTCGGTATGAGCATCCCTGGGAACCATCCACCAAATCTAGTGATGGTTTTGAGTTTTCTGGCTTCTGCCATTTTTCTTCCCCTTGCCCTTGTCACACACTTAACATTATTCCACGGTAGCTTTTTGTATTTAATTTTTATATATATATATATATTTAAATTGTACATAAAGAAAAATAATGCAGCAGTTGTGCACTCAGCATCCTGGTTTTGTTAGGTGCATTTGACATGAGCTTTGGGCTAGATCAAATTTGCTCGGCTTCTTTCTGTAATTGTATTTTAATCCTTGACCTGTTGTTACTTTGCACTGGGTTTTTTTTCTCTCCCTCTGTCATTTCTGGACAGAAGAAAAAAAAAAAGCCCAACAAAACCCAGAAGTCATTACATTGGTTTCTTGCTTTTGTTGCTGTGCTTTATTTATTTTTTTTTAATTATTATTTTTTAAAGCTTTTCCAGCAGCTCAAGATGAGTTAAGTTTTCTGCATCTCAGCCACAGAGCATCTGGGCTGGAAGCCGGCGCTGCGTGGGGCAGCGGTGTGTGCGACCATCCAGCTGCCTTCGCCCGCCACCAAACAAAAGTGGGGAGAGGAGTTTGGGAAAGGGCCGTGCAGCAGTGAGGTGCTCCCGGGGTCATGCCCAGCTCAGATCCCATGCCCCGCACCTGGCAGCCACAGAGCGGGCGCATGAAGGGACCACTGAAAACTCGGGAGATGGGCAAAAACCCCCAAGGCTGTGCCGAGTCTCGACCCAGCAGAGCGGCTGCAGGCATGGCAGGGGAGGCTCTGGCTGGAGTGAAATGGTGCTTCATGCTATACCTAACAGGCGCAATATGGCCTATTGGATAGGCAAAAAGGATTAAAAAAAAAAAAGATATTTAAGGGCTAATTATCACACTGACAGCTCAGAGCTCCGCGGGAAGGGTGTCCTCCTCCGCGCCGGCACCAGCATCTCTATCTGTGGGCAGGGTGGGCAACCCCGAGGGGCAGCCCCAGCCCTGCTGTGAAACCATAGCATGACCTTGTGTAAATCGTGTCTCCCCTCTGCCTCATACTCACCCAAGGAGCACAGTGATGCAGCTGCACCAATTTTCAGAGTTGCACATTATTTACAGTGGGGCTGAAAGACCCAGCCTTCACTGGTGGCTGCCTTTCCTACCTGGAGCAGCCATTCACTTTCCTGTGTCACACTTGGTGAAAGCTGTTGCAGGTCGCAGCTTTTGATATCACTCTGGGTGTCTGTTCTGTCTGCAAAATAGGGATGATAATCCTGATTTACTTTCCACAAGGGCTGCAGAGGTGGCTAAGTTTGTATCTGTACAGATGCTCTGCAGAGCGGTTAGCAGTATTATTTGCAAGAGAATGTATTAATTATGCCAGTAGGCAAATTAAAAAACAGAGCCCAGCCCTTCCTCTTCATCAGCAGTGGAAGTAAAAGCCCCTGCTTTTCTTATGGCAGAGGTTCTTAAATTTATAGTCCATGAAGGCACGTAGCCTCCAGAGACTGGCTGCTCTTCTTTGTTACGTAGCTGGTTAATCATCCAAAACCCTACTCTGAGATTTCCTTCTCTGGTAAGCTGTTTGTGTAGCTCTCATGAATGCAGGCACTCAATGGCAAATGGATGCTCTGGCATCCAAGAAATCATTCTGCACAGAGGACTTGGCCCATGCTCTTAAATAACTCCTTGAAGCAGTCATATTACGTACCAAGCCTTATATCCAGAGCTAATAAAGCATTTGTATGTTGGCTTAAGCATTTCTGGAGTTTCAGTAACTTCGTTGTGCTTAAGCATGAATTTAGTTTCTTTTATCAAGGTTACAGAGCTCAGCGTCTTGCGGGACTGAGCAGACCGTGGGATGAGGAGAGGGGGGCAGTTGGCTCCCAAAAATGACCCCGTGCCTTGAAGCAGGTCTCTGTCAGCTCTAATTATTCACAGGTTGTTGGCTGGATACCCAGGAACTGCATCAGGAAACTCTTAAAAGTAATGATGAAGTAGCTGTGACTTTACAGCTTATGACTGGGACGTGTGTTTCATCACCTGCTCCTAAGGGGTGACATTTTCACCCTGGTGTCTATAAAGTTACGCTCCTGGCCAGTGCTCAGGCTCGCTGATAAAAGCCGCCCGCCAGTCCCAAACCCTGCTCTTGCTCGAGCCCCGTCAAAGGTGCCGGGGTTTGCTGTGAGCCCTTGGTCGGTCCCGCTACCCGCTCGCTTCCTGAGCCCTGGAGCAGGAGATGCCTGTGGGCAGAGCTGGGTGATGCCGGCTGCAGTCAACCAGAGCAAGCAGAGTCAACCAAGCACCCTTCCAGTTGTTGACCATCAGCTCCATCGGAGCGATGTTGGGAACGTCTGGCCACCTCCGCATCATTTTTCTTTAACCTCCACCAAAAAATCTGCAAAAGAGTTGGTTTTCTCTTAAGCCAGCTTTCACTTTTACCTGGTTTTTGTTTTAAATCCACAGAAAGAGCACCTGAACAAGCAATATACTTGGTCACGCAGAAATCATTAAAATTATTCCAATTTTCATGCAAAATCCTGGACAATTTGATCTAGCCCTTTTCTGCTGTTCTTGCAATAGCTTTTCATTTGCTGACTTGGTTTCATCATGTGCTTTTCTTTTTTTTTAAATGTTTCCATTTATTGCACAGTATTTACAAATAAAACCATATTGTAAATTATTTACAAAAAATTAAAAAAAAAACATTAAAAATCAGTCCTGATGGCATAAAACCAATCTGTTTTCATTACTGAGATACGATGGCACTTACGATCACTTTAGTAAATGTAATGTAAAAAATAATAATAATAATGTGTACGCAAATTTAATATACATGGTCTCATGTAAGATAAATATTTGCCTTTTTTTCTAAAAGGTGTATGTATTCTGTAAGTGGAATAGTCTGTAGAAAGTTTCTATATGTTCTTAAAATGGCAATACATTCCAAAAAAGGTACTGTAAATATGTACAGCATACAATGTAATTTGGTAGTTTTGCCTGTAATTTTATTTTAACTCCAGTTTCTACACTTGCATCTTGCAATGTCTGTATGGTTATATCAGTGCAAAAAAATGCAGGTAAAAGCACAGTCTGATGTAAAAAAAAAAAAAAACCACCAAACAAAAACCACAAAAAAACACAAAACAAAACAAAAAAAAAAAAACAAAAAGAAGAAAAAATACTCAGTATTTGATGTTTGTGACCCTATTGTAAATGACATCTGTACTGTGAATGAGAAGTTTTTACAAGTATAATATTGCCTTTACTACAGCTCAGATTGTCTGCTCAGTCTGAGCGTATTTTTAAAAAAATAGCATGTTGGAATAAATTTTAAAGTCCCAACATATTACTACTTGCATGACTGGCAGTCTTTAATTTTCATTTTATTTAGCACAGTCAGGGACCTGGGATGTAAAACAATGGAGGCAAATTGGGATGAACCAGTGTTAAGTTGCAGCCACCCCTCCCAAGCAATCGCTGCTGAAACGCCCCAGTTGCATGCAAAGTGCTGCCACCACAGAAATGCCATGAACGCAGGTTTTTTCAGTATTTCCTCCTTGCAGTGCAGAGGTGGGGAAGCAAAGGTACGTGGTGGATGCTCTGATGGGGCTCTGCAGAGGCCTGACTGAATTCAGTGCACTGATCAGAGACCATCTGCAGGAAGCATCACTGGGTTTGATTTTTTAAGAAGCGTCTTTCCTTGCTGGATCCCCCAAAACCTGGGATGCTGCACAGCATCCCGAGGTGGCCGCATATGCTACGGGGGTCTTGCTGGGCTTTCCGCTGCCGGGTGAAGCAACATGCCCTGCCAGAAAGCCAAGGGGCTGCTTTCCTCACTCCCTCCTTGTCGCACCCCTCCAGGCCATCCTTGGCCCTCCAGGGCACATCTGGGCATTTCTCCCCACTACGTCCCCCCCTCTGCCCCACTCGTGTGCCAGGGTGCTGCCTGTCCCGCTGCCTGGGGCGTCCCAGCACGGGGCCAGCCGGCGGAAAGGAACCCTGAAGAGGGTATTTTGGAGCAGGAAGGGAATCTGCTCACCTCCGCGTCCTGCTTTTCCCGTTCGCCCTGCCGGCAGGGAGAGCAGCTCAGGGGCTCGCTGCACCCCAGCACCCCTGCAAACCCCAGCCTTTTTGACCACACTCTCCAGCTAATAAAAGCCTCGGTGCAGCGCACATCACACCTCGGGAGCCAGGCCTGCCTGGGGCTGGTCCAGTGCTGCTCCTGAAATGAGCGTGGCCATTAGAAAAAAAAGAAAAAAGGAAAATAAAGAGAAAAGCCTGTAATTTCCCCCTGCTAATTATCCATCCAAGGAAGCAGGCTGCCCTCAGCCCATCCGTTCCCTTTATGCATCAGTAAACCCTTCTGGGCAACCTCCGACCTGCTCATCTTCACCCCATCGCCTCCAGCAGTCTGACCAGCCTTTGATGGACATTTGCAGACAAGTTCAGAGACTAAAGCAGGGGGGCTGGTGGAGGGAGGCTTTGCAAAAATAGGTCAAGGGAGGAAATCTCTATCTGATTTCTATCTGTGACCATGCAGCGGAGGCTGCATCAGCCAGCAGAACCACCTGCTCCCTGTCCAAACATCAGAGCCCATAGCCTGAATAGCTGGATTCTCTGGCACTGGTTTCTAAGCACGGTGGCTATGCTGGATGACAGATGAGGGAAGGGGTGGGGAAGCTTATCTGGTCTCCATTTAGTCTCACAGGAGCCACATTTCGGCATGAAGAGGAGGGAGAGGTGTTGGTGGCAGGGTGCAAACCTCTGCCTTCCACCTCTCTGAGATCTGGCTGGCTTTGCAGCAGTTACTGTGTTTTAATTTATTCATCGCTTAGGAGGAAGGAGTGTACCAGTCCCCAGCACTCAGCTGGGGGAGCAGGTCCCTGCTCCGTGCCTCAGTTTCCCCAACTACAGAGCAATCGTGGCCTCCTCATAAGGCTATGAGAAAACTCCAGTGGTTAAAGCATACGTGACAGCATGGCCTAAAGATGGACAGCTTGGGGTAACAGCTCCCCAGGGGTTCTCCTGTGTTGGAAAGGTTTAGAAAGCTTTGGGTGGTGGGTGCTATCCTCTGTATCCCTCTGCTCCAAGGGGATCCCACTCTTGCTGTTGTCCCTGCTCCAAGTGTCTGTTAGGTGCAGTAGAAGTGGATCTAGCATTTTGGTCTGTGCATCCAAAAAGCCTCTGTGGGCCCAGGGCTTGGGGCTTGGGGAATGACGCAGTCCTTCACTACCCTGATAACACCTTGTGTTTTCCTTTATGGTGGTTGAAGGCAATGAGTCTTGGCTGGAGGCCATGGGATGGTGACGTTTGTTCCAGATACACTGCCAGTTCCTCCAGTGTGTGCTTTAGCCACTGAATGGAGCAATGATTTTTCCTTTTAAAAAAATAGTTTCTCCAATGCTTAAAAACAGAGACTCTTTAAAGGCAGCCAGAGCTGTCTGGAGAATGCTGCAGCTAAACCCCGCTAATCTCCCAAACCTGGAAGCAATTTGGTTTACACGAACCTCCAGAGTGGCTCCAATTAATCAGGTGTCCCAAGAAATTCCTTCCCCCTAAAGGGGCTTTGTTTTCTAGACACAGAGACCAGACATTTCCTCCCCTGGGAAGCCAAACATAGTATCAAAATATTAAGAATCCTTTGGCTGATGTTACAGGCTGGTTACCCCCTGGGAAATGCAGCTACTGATAGCCCTGTGAAGCAGGGAACGTTGTGACAATGCTGTAGGAAGTTCAAATCAGTGCCTCTCTCTGGGAAGCTGAAATTTCTGCTGTTCTTTTGAAATACCCAAGTCCCATGGTGAAATGGTCTTTCCTTCTCCCCAGGTTCAGGCTCAGCCTCCCAGAAGCTCGGGAGCTTGACCTGAGACCTTGGAAAGATGAATTCCTGTTATAACCAGGCCTTTATGTGTATCACAGGCATTAAAGCACCTTCAGAAATCTTCGCTCCTTGACCTCTCGTAGGGCTCTTGGCTGAAGAAGGAGCCAGATTACACAGCCAAGGCATGGGTTTTAGCTGCACCATGTTGGAAGATGCAGTCCAGCATCACTACCGGGAAGGGCTGAGGAGCGTGTGTGGAGAGTGAGCTGCATGGCTTTAGCAAAAAAAAAAAAAATCAGTTTACCCACTTTCAATCACTCCACAGTCTTGCACAGAGCTGCACCAAAAGGAGCTGCCGGCGTGGGAGGAATAACGGAGGGGAAAGGACTGGGGATGGAGATGAAATAATGCCTCCAGGGAGATGCGGCAGGACTGAAGCCGAGACAGGGTGGAAGTGGGTACAGGCAACTGTCCACAACAAGATCCAGCCCTGCCAGCAAGTTTTTGGTCAGTTTCTGGTTTTACTTTTCCACACCAGCGTCAGTGCAAAGGGCTTTGAATGCTCCCCTGAAGGGTGGAGCTGGCAGAGCTTGCTGGAAAAGAGCTGGGAAAGAGAGGCTGAGAGCCACTAAGGAGGGTGTTGGTCTTCAGTTCTGGCATAGAGGGTCTGGGTTGAATGGAACTCACACAAAGCTTGTGAGGAATGAATAAGGAGTAGGTAAACCTCAGATCCTCATTGCTTTATCTTGGTGCTCTCTTTCCTACATAACTCTGGGTGCAGCAGCATCACCTTGCTCTGAACAGAATGGTCTTGAGTGGCTTTAATCTGTTGCTGGCCACAGGCTTCCAGAAGGAGAAATGCTTTTGAGGCCTTGGATTTGATGGATTTTCTGGAACACAGGATGGATGCCCAGTGTCCCCGGTGCCTTCAGGAGTAGCTTTGGCTGTGCCTGTCATCCTGGTCCCCCTCGGAGAAGCATGTCCTAAGCCACAGTGAGACTATGGGACTCCTTAATCTGCATGGACCTGGTCTTGTTTGATACCGCCTATGCCTCAGGGTACTCCCTCTTGGGGTTGTCATACAGGGAGGAGAGGAGACCTGACGGCTGAGGGGTTCAGGGGACCTGGCTCTGGGGATATCGGGACTCCGTCAAGCTGATGGGAAGGAGGGATTGCTGGGCAGGTCACGACCCTTTCTGCACCTGCCCTACATCCCCTTGCTGTGGCTCAGACAGACAGAGGGAAGGATGTGGACAAGCGCAGAGGGCATGGGGTGTCAGCAAACCAACGCTGCAGAGACCGGCTGGGGGACAGCGCGTTCTCTCTGCCCGTGTGTCCAACACCCAGCACTGGGGAGCACGGCCCGGGGCGAAATGTGTGGGTGGGATGAAGCAGCCCCCCCATCCCTCTGCCTGGGGGTGAGCTTGGCCTCCTCCCCACTGCAGCCAGACAGTTTGGGGCCGGGAGCTGGTGCTTTCTCCCATGAGGAGGTGTTTTTGCTGGGAGGGCTGGCGTGGCTGCCACGGGCTGATGCTTGTTGTTATGACAACAGGAGGAGGCTGCTGTGTGCAGAGAGGAACAGGGGAGGAAGGGAAAGAAAAGGGATGGCGGTGGAGAAGGTCTTAGCCAGGATGGGGTCAGGCAGAGGCATGGGGTTAGCATGCACAGTGCAGGGCTGTAGGACACCCGGAGGGCTGCAGCCATCTGGAGGGGCTGGGCTTTGCGCCTTCTCCCATGGCTCATGACACCACTGTGCACAAGAAGGGTCTGGGCATGCCTGCAATGCTGCATGCCGGCGGCCTAAAGCCCACTGGCATGACACATGTGGCTGGTGGGACTTGCACAGCGGGCAAAAACTGGGAAAATAATGCCCAGTATAACAGACTCTGCTGATTAGTGCAGCAGATCACTCATGGGGAGCACTGGCAGGCGAAGCATGACTTCATTCTCCTTACAGACATTTCTTGGATGGTTAGCAAGACAAATAAAAAAATCACCTAATAACAAACTTTGTGTCCTGCTGGAGTCACCAGTGCCCCCTGACAGCCTTTCCTGCCCAAACGGGGGTCAGCATAAAATCAAGAGATGCAGGAAGTTGTCAGGGTAAGTCCAGAGTGTCAGCTTGTGCTTTTCATTTTAATCAGGTGTCTCATAACGTGCACTTCTTTGTAAAATCACAGCTCCTGGACCCAGATGATTAAGTGAAAACCTTGGCTTTCGCAAACAACTGTATCCTCTGGGTTATGGAGGAAAACTTGGAACTGTGGCCCCTGCGTGCTTGCCAAGAGGGATTAGCACCCATGGGAAATTCATGATTCTGCCACTGCCTTCCTCTGAGACCTGGTCACATCCCTTAGGAATGTGGCCCTGACTTTTCTAAAGGGAGCATAAGCAAAGTTTTCAAGACCAGACTAGACAAAAGCCAGAGTAACCTGGTCTGACCTCCCAGCTGACCCTGCTCTTAACTCCCTCCCAACCTGAATTATCCTATGATCCTAGGTGTGTACATCAACGTGTGAGGAATGGGTTAAAGCCTTCCAGGTGCTTCCAGAAGCTATGGTGAAGGCAACACCAGCCAGATGTTGCTTCTGCACCCCTGTGCTCAGGAGCTTGGGGGGTCTGTGAGTCCACCACATCCTAACTGCTGCTGCCCTCTCCAAGCCCTAGTGTTGAAAGGACACAAGTAACTTACCCTTATGGCACAGTTTTAACCAGGTAACCAGAAACCACTTTAAACCTCAACAAAAAAAAACCTGTGAGATGAGTTGGCTTTATTCTTCCTCAAATTTCAGATCAGCTATAGAAAGGACATCGTTTCAGCAAGAGGCAGCTGTGGGTGGGAGCATATCCTATTTATCTCAGAAGGTCTTCCCCCATTTTAGCAGCAAGTTGAAAGGCAGCTTAGGCCTTGGATATGCCCAGTTGCTTCAGTCCTAAAGAAATGCAGTGTTCCAGCTGAAATATTTGGGTTAGGAGATGAAATACTACACTTCCAGAGAGAGGGTTGGGTTCGTGGTCCGAACATTTGGTTAAACCTTTGGTCCTACAAATATGTGAGCACTGAGAATTCCCGGGCACATGCGTGCCATTGCTAGGTCTGGATTGTTCAGTCCTGCAACATATTTCACTTACACCCTTTTGCTCCTGGAATCAGGTTATTAACTAAGAATCCAAATTTTCACTTTAAAAATAGATTTCTAAATATTGTGGCTGTGAAAAAAGCTGGAAATCATGACCTTGTATTTCCTAACACAAGGCAAATATGAAGAATGCAAAATGTATTATTCTTTTAACGTCATAACTTCAAAGACTTCACTTAGGACTTTTCAATACATAGTGCCAACAGTACCATGTCTGAACACTAAGCTCCAGCAGAGGAGCTCTCCAATTTTAAGATCTCTGTAAGCCATTAGGATGCAAATTTATTAAAGGAGTCCAGCTAGATAAAAATCAGGCAGTTTTAACGTAAGTATTGTGCTCAAGGAAGGTCTTTTCATATTTTTTTACAAACTTTATACCAGTGCCTTTTGGTCTGGGGCATGTATCACCCAACTTGTGGCACATGAGGATCCCGTCTGCTGGCCCATCACTTTGACAGTGCCAGCTGGCAGGCGGCAAGTGTGGGGAGAAGAGGAAATAAGGGTGATGGGGAAGGTATGTAGGAGATACATGAGGAAAAGGATATCCAGGATGGATGGATTGAGTTATGGTAAGAAGCCTCCAAAGTGTGGGTCCATGTTGTTGAGTGGAAGAGCTCAACTTCTTGAGGTAGACACTGCAGTGGTGGCTGATGGCATGTGAGCATCCTGGTTGATCCTCCTCTGGGACAGACAAATAGACCAGAAAGTCTCCTTCCAGCTCATTTTCTATGTCTTTCTGACTCTTTGTGAATGTTTGTGTAGTTATCACCCACTTTCCAAACTCCTTCTTCAGAAACAAACCCCACAATTCCAAAACTCTCATGTGGCACCAGGAGCTGGTGCTTTAAATTCTTCTCTCACAACACAGCAAACAGCGTGAGACTTGCAGGCTCCTCGCAGCAGAAAAAGTAATGGCTATTGCTAACAGCAAACCTATCTTCCTGGTGTTTTTATATATCTGACTGGAGACCTAATAAGCGCTGAATTGGTGTGTGATTTAATGAGTCAAACTTCAAAGCTGCTGTTTCAACACCTAATTCACTCATCTGGACTAATAACTGAAATGTGTGGCATTTTTTTTATTTCCTTCTAGCAATTTATTATTTACTCAGTTGCTTTACAGCTCCTAATTTAATAAGTGCAACAACCCAGGGGTACTGCTTCAGGAAGGAGGAGAAACTGTGAAATCCTGCAGTCTCTCCTATGAACTGCTTTGGTGGACACCAGAGGTCCCATTATAACATTTTAAGCTCTTTATGCCATTGGCAAGTAAGAGATCTTGAGTGCTGTGCCTCATCAGACAGCCTCCATTTCCAAAACGTGCCAGCAGCTGTTGAAATGGAAGAATGGCAGTGCTGGGTCTGTTCCTGTGGATTTGTGTCACGCAGCCTGGTGAGGTGTTAAGCATGGCTGAGCACACATGGAGGTGGGCTGCTCCCCTGGATTGAGCCAAAGGGCACCTGAGGATGACAAAGAGCATCCCGTCCAGGCAGCATGGCTCATTTTTGGGCTCTCCTGTCTCTCTGCCTCCCCTTCCAGGGATGTGCACAAGAGAGCAATGACCTTGTCCTAGCTCAGTTTCTTCCTGTGGGTTAAAATTAGGGTCACAAAACCCACTCTGCCTTCCAGCAAGGCTGAGGCATAAATCCCAGAGGGTGACTTTTAGAGGTCTAGAGGACTTTTTGTTGGGGAATGATCAAGGCTGAAAGTTTCCAGGATCCTTCCAGGAACATGCAGACAGCTCTGGGTGTGAGGGAGGGAACCCAAAGCACATTATGGTTCTTAACCTCCATCTGCCCAGCAAGCAGGATAAATAAGAGGTGTTTCTGCCATTGCATTTTACTGGCAGCTTCTGCACTGCTGGATCATCAAGAATTGGCCATTTGCTTTTTTGCTGGCTTCATCCCACCTGAAGCATCCTTTAGGTCATGCAGTTCACTGGGTCTCCTTGGATATTTCTCAGCTATGTCAGTTGAGAGAAATCTGAGCTGAGCTGTCTCACTGAGATACTCTTCAGGCGTGATTTCTCTAAGCTGTTGCATTCAGATAGCTTGAAGCACAATCTGCCGTGTTTGTAATAACCGCCATCCTTCCCCTTCCACATTTCTCATCCCTGGGTTTCAAAGCATTTTTGCAGACATTAGAGTTGTTCCCCAGAACCCCAGAGGCTGCAGCTGAACCGAGCTTGCTCTGAAATATTCCCGCTGTTGCTGTGATACCAGTGAGAGCTCGCACCATCCGCTAGCCTTTTTATTACAGCCTAAACTAGCTCAGAGGTTAGGTCATTTTACAGATAAAGAACAGAGCCAGAGATGTGACTGTGCTAGGATCTTACTGTTAGCCACCGGCAGAACAGGGGATGCTGCTTGGGATTCATCATCTCTTTAGGCAAACTCACATCCTCCTTTTCTGCACTTACACCATTCTTCCCCCCACCTCCAACTTATTAATCCTTTGGGCACTGGCCGAGTTCTTTGCAAATGTGCAGTGTTGAAAGCATTACAGTGTTTTGTAGCCTGTCCGCTAATCAGGCGGTTCTGCAGAAGGGGAAAATCCTAATAAACCTGCAGCAGGTTCCTCTGCTGCTAATTAACGTTTGATCTATTTTCCTCTGTTTTTAAGTGGGAAAATAGCAGTGATCCTAGCTTGTGCTTTGAAAAGCCACATTCCTGGCCTATGAGCTATTCCCAAAAGACAGCTCTGAGAGCATCCAAGGCAAAAATGCAACTTGGTTTTCCTGATTGCAGTACATGATGAAAAGGGGCTGCGTTTCCCATTTTGGGCTGCACATAATTGAAGCCAGAAAAAAATGCAGCCAGACCTTTATTTTAGAGGTGCGCAGGCAGGGACCTGCCTGGGCTCCAGGCCATGGGGCTGCACTAAGCTAGGTAGCAGTGCAAGCCATCGCTGTCCTGGGGAGCATCAAGGGGCCCATGCCTGGGGCTCCAGAAGCAAACAGAAGCTTCAGTGACAGCCCCCTCTGCACAGAGATGAAGGGGAGAGGCACTTCTGACCTGCATCGGCATGGAGGGGTGTGCAGGGCTGAGCTGCTGGCGTTACATCTGCTCGGGAAAAAGAGCACAGTCTGGAGCCACCATGCTCAGCCCACACTTGGGCACGTGGCACACACTGCAGGTCTGGTTACGGTCTCGCCACACCAGCCTCGAGCTGTGCTTGAGCCAGTGACACCTGGAACTAACACATGCAGTGTGAAAGTCCTGAGCAGGGTGGCAGGGTACTGAACTGCAATGGTGTGGGGGTGTGCGCCCCACTGTGGTCCACAGGCACCACGATGAGATCAGGGTTCATAAGCAGTGCTGTGTAAGTCCAGGACATCCCAAGAAAGAGCTCCCCAACCCCGGCCTGCAGCTGGAACAGACACAGAGCTGATTCTTTTTTTGACCCTCTGCTTTTCACCCGTGGGCGGCAAAACCACAGAGCAAAGTGTCAAATCCCACAGCCGAACACCTCCAGCTCTGTGCCTCGTGGGAGGGCTGGCAGCGAAGGCACGTACCAGGGGCCAGGCTGGGGCTGAAGCGGGAGGGAAGTGGGTAATGGACTCTCTTTTCTTGCTGGCACAGATCCCCACCCTCTGCCACCTTGCAGTAGGGTGTGGAGGAGAGTTAACTGCAGGGTACCTGAGAGCGTAACCGTGTTGGGGTGTGCACCCAGCCAGAGCTGTTGGGGGTGTGCATTTGACTGCAGAGACCCAGGCCGATGTGTGGCTGCAAGGAACTATGTGTGACAGCTCTGTGTGCATAAACAGGTAAATATGCATCTGGTTTAGCTCTGGGTCAGGGTGCACACAGGTTTGTCAGCTGCATCACTGCAAACCTTGCCTTGCTGGAGGGACCAGCACCACCTGCCAGCTCTCCTGGCCCGTGATGGACGTTGTCACCATGTGTCCACACTGGAGACATCCACCTGCATTGCTCTCTGAGAGCAATGGGCTGGGAGATGAGCAAGGGCTGCAGGTTCAGCACCCAGCTGGCTGGTGGGACACAGCTCTGCAATGACAAAACAGGGCAGTGCGAGAGGATCAAGCCACAGAAGCAGTAAGGGTACTGTTTAAGCTGATTGCAACAAGAATACTGCAGATGATCGAGGTATTAGTGGCTATTTAACTAAGCCTGAGCAGCCGCTCTAGGGGACATCACCTGTGTGCTGCTTGCGATTCCATCCATGGCTCTGTCTGGGGACCCATGACTCACTCCTGGGACTTTTCCAGTTTGGGCTGCTGCTCCCATAGCTGGTCCCTTTGCTTTCATTTGGCTCTCGGCCATGGTTGTGCCTGCCTCAGGCCTGCCAGACCATGGTAGCTGTGGTGGTGGTTCCAGTGACATGGCCACTGACAGAAGCCAGGCTGAATGTCCCAGCTGGTTCCCCACGAACCACCCATAAAGTGTCAACCTGACCTTGCTGGCCATGTTTGAGTGACTCCAGACACAGTGATGATACGCCATGTCCCCAGTCTGCTGCGGTGCTCAGGCAAAAGGAATCTGCACTTGGGTTTTTCAGGCTGGGACCCACCCAGATCTGGGTCCCCATCACAGGCTTCCTTCAGTCTCTTCATTCTCCTTGCTTGACTAAAGATGGTGACAGCGCTCCCCAATCACCCTCTGTGGCCCTTGGCCCCTTGGTCCCAAACCCTGTGAGGTACCTGGCCCACCAGTATCCCTCCTCTCACCTTCAACCAACCCTTGAGCAGCATCACCTTAGCAATAAATTCCATTTTCCCACCAGCGTGCACACAGAATGGCTAAAATCAAAGCAGTCATAGCCATCCCCAGTGCCACCAGTGTCTGTCCACCCCTTGCAGCACTGGAAGTATTTGCCCTTGTTTCTGCAGAGCAGTGGCGATGGCATTGGAGCCATTGTAATTTCAAAGGCCAGCTTTTCCTGGGGCCGGTGCTGCTGTCCTGGGCATAACAATTCCTCGACAGCTCGGCAGGGTTTGCAGCCTGTGTGGAGATGGTTGCGTGTACCCTCCGGCCCCGTCATTGCTGCCTGTCTAATGGCTGGATGGTCTTACAGTGGTGATAAGAGGGGATCGGATTGCTGACAGATGGTATTAAAATGAGCTTGCAGGAATGAAACATAAAAAGATTGGATTAGCATGGGTATAGGTGTTCATGCCAATTACTGCTGGAGCGCAGCCCTGCTCCTCACAGCCCCGCATCGGGCAGGTATGTTCGGCAAAGATTTCTCTTTAAGAGAAATTAATGATTTTTCCTGAGCACTGTCGTCTCTTTAATTAAATTGCCTCAGGAAACTGTCAGTCAAGCTGTGCAAGTTACAGTCCTGCTGCCAAGCAGCCGTTAGGTCAAATGAGCATTTTGTGGTTGTGATGCTCGTGAAGGAGCCAGGATCACCATTAGCCCACAGGGGTGGCACCGGGAGCAGGGCTGTCTGGAGGTGTCCCCATCCTTCAGCAGTGGGGCTGGGAGCAGGGCCCATGATGACGAGGATCACCCTGGAGAAGAAAAGACCCTCATGGGCTCAGCTGTTCCCACAGGCATCCCTGAGCCTGACACATATAGAAGAAAAGGGTTTCAGGCCAGATGGGAGAAAGGATGGGTCTTGGATTTCGTGAGATTTTCCTCTAGCCCAAGCCACATCTTCACAGCGTGCAGCAGGTTTCCCTGGTGCGGTCTGGTTCTCCCGTCTGCCTTCATTCACAGCCCTGGCACTGTGCTATGGAGTTGGGAAGCCCCCAGACCTTCTCTTCATTGATAATTATATTCCTCCAAGCAAAACAGGACCCTTTCCAGCTCCCTTTAGGCCAGCAGTGACCCCCAGCTGTGCCTAGCCTGGTCTTCCTCTGGACAAGTGCCCCACGTGGCTCACCTCAGCTGGGAGCTGGTGGGCAAGGGGAACAGGAGGAGGAAAATGCCCCTTTCTGCTGTCTCTGTCCTACAGCCACATCACAGGCTGCTTCCTGGCATGAACTATCGATAGAAGGGTCAAAGCAAGTTTTCTGTTGCCCTACTACAAAGCCGTTCGATGTTGGTTACGCGACAGGGGAGACTGCTGTGATGCCATCCTTCCTGGCTGGCTGAAGCCCCCTGACAAGAGCAGGGGGGCAGGAATTGTGGGTTCAGGGCTTCTCTCCCCAGCACGCTTCCCCCCTTCATTTCAGCAAATCCTTGCCTCGGGGCTCAGTTTCCCACCCACGAAACAAATCACAGCCCCCTTATCTACATAAGGGGAAGCAGATCCCTGCAATGATTGACGCAGAGACAAACATGCCATGATGTCAGGTCGGAGGCAGAAACAAGGCTTGGGCACCAAGCGTGGATGCTCTGGACCGTGCTCGTGGGCCATGCGGTGCACCAGGTCCCGGCGTTGCATCAGCCGCGCCAGGCCGGTGAGCTCTGCGGCAAGCCTGCACCCAGCTCGCATTTGGCAGAGGGCTCTGCATGATTTGGAAATTGAATTATGCGTGTCCACGGAGTGCCATCTAGTGGGATTTTATTTTATCATCTGTATTTCCTTAAAAAAAGCTGCTTTTCCTTAAAAAATACAGTGTTTTGCATAGGTTTGATGCATGTCAGAGAGAAGAAAACAAACTAATTAATGCAAATTTTCCCTATTGCGCACTCTCCCAGCAGCTCCTTTCCAATGGTGTTTTTCCATCTCCCTTCCTTGCATAATGTCTGCATTTTTCTGGCACATTATCAATCTTGATTTAGAGTGGAAGCTCTGCAAGGAAAATATTGCATGTTTTCACTTGTATTTAAAGGGCCCTATAAGTCAGTGCTACTACAGGGTGGATAAGTATTGCAAGATCTAGATCCTCTTGTGAGAGACCCTACAGAAATTACTAAATCTCCTCTAAACCTGTTAGCGCATATATATACGTGCATCTCTGTGTGTCTGACTACGTGTGACAGAAAGAGAGAGAGTGTGTGCGCATGTGTGTGTTTGCACTCGTTTAAGGGCATATTTGCATTTCTTTGAAAACACTAAGTGTGTCACTGCAAGCACAGGCATATGTGGGGGCCTGCCCAAGGCACATACGTGGATTTCTCCAAGGGACATGTATGTGTTCCTCCATGCTGGTGGCACTCCACATGAAATGCAGGGGAGAATTTGGCTCCTTGCAGCATGTCTATGCTCTGCTCTGCCTGTCTCTCCTTCAAGACCAAGAGCCTTGCACCAGAGCAAGCCTGATCTTTGTGCTTATGGTTATTCCACCCTGGAGTGATTGGAGGGGTCACTGTGAAAATCTCTCAAGTGCTTTTATGGCCTAATTGTGTCCTTGGAGGTCCCCATAAGTCATGGGAGATGCTGGGCTGCATTGAGAGGACCTGTTTGGAAATCACAAGTCGGGAAGGGGGAGACCAACAATAGAGACCAACAACAGAGACAAGGGGAGACCAACGATAAAGGAATTGGAGCTGGAAAGTGATGCTGTCTGCATCTGTGTGACCACCTAATCAGGTCACCTGTACTAGGAACATAATGCAATATTTTCTTGAAACAAAATGTCGTAGAGCAGTGGGGAGAGGCTTCATTTCCTGAAAAATCCTTAGGATTGAAAAACGTTTATTTTCATGGCAGAACAAGGAGGGGATGCCATTGTAGCTACAGTATGCTTATGCATTAAATAGAAAGTAGGACATCATGGTCTAAGCACTGTATGTACCTATTTTTAAATATATGTACACTTACACATATATGGTATATATACATATATGTATGCCACATATATATCCCACAGACACACACATATATATATATATAAAGTATTGTTTCTGATATTTTAAAAATATATAGCAGAATAACTGCTAGACTGAATTATTCTGCCTGCTCTAGAAGTGTGGTGGATGGCTGATATATTCTGGCTGTCGAGAGAGGTAAGAGCTGGCAAAAATGGTGCTTCCTCTTTCACCCTCTCTTTGTGCTTACAGTCTGATTGACTGAAGTTTAAAAAATCAGAAAAGAATAATCAGTTTATCAAAATCTATTGTCAAAAATTGAGCATAAATTTATATTTTCTTTTAAAATAAAATTATAAAGGCGGGGCTGCCAGAATGGTGATATGTCTGCCACTGTTCGTGGGTCCACTGAGTCTCTTCTGTCAGTGTCAGTCCTAGATAGCATTAATCATATTTTACTCATTCCTTATTCAAATCACCACCCACAAATGACTTGTCTGAGGAAGAGCTGAGTAAAGCCCTGAGAAGATGACAATGTAAAATGGTAGATACCTAGCTATCTCCCTAGCTTGGTTTGCACACTCATCATCAGGATATCCAAAAAAGACTACATCTGCATCATCGCTACATCCAGGAATGCCTGCCTGCAGCATCAGACCCAAGGTATGGCTGTGTGGCAACACAGGGGTTGCCCATGTCGTAACTTGGTAATGCTTTGGAGAGTCGATCCAGGCCAGCGTGAGTTGTCTCCTCTGTGGCATTTATCTGTTCTGCCTCCTACCCAGGATGGCCCCATGCAAGGGGGAAAGAGAGAGAAAGCCTTCCTTGAATCTGAAAGCCAGTTGGAGGTTTGGATTCCCAAGTGGGATCACTGGGCTTGGAAACATTTAGCTTGGCTCTGGCTTTTGTCTCTGTACTTTTGGTTGCTAGTGCTCTCTCCTATTTGCTGTAATTCATCCTCACATAGTCCTGGTGCCTGGAGGAGACTCACTGTGAAAAGGCTCCGTGTTTATTCACTGGATCAGCCTGTTGCTCCACTCAAGCAACTCCTGGTCATGTTTCTCTTGTAGGGGAAGAAAGGAGCAGTTGTTTAATTTATTCCGAGTTAGTTCCCCTTCTGAATGAGGCTGATAATGACACCAGGGACTGGTGCAGATAGGGGAGCATAGCCATGTACTGCAGGTGTCACCACCACCCTATCACCACCACTGCTTTGGGACGGGCCAGCAGTGTCTTAAAAAGTCATCACTTGAAATTATTCTGCCTGTTCTTAAAATTACACCCAGGAGCAATTGGTCAGTGGGATGCCACAATCAAAAGGAAAATACCCTGGCTGCTGAGGTTTCTTTTGGGATTAAGGGCTTCATGGCATACTCCATCCATGGTGGGCCCACAGCCATCGTCATGGTCCACCGTTGTCTCTCCAGGAGAGCTGGGCTCATGGGTGGGGGTTTGCATTTGAGGCTGGCTCAGGCTGTTGGGCACATGCCATAACCTGACACACTGTTTATTTAAAACATACTCCAACTTGGACCAGTCTGTTCTCAAGAGACCTTGGCCACAGCCAACATGGAAGCAGTGAAGGGGCCCTTTGGGAATTTGGCCCAAACAGAGTCAAAGCTGTTGGTGGCGATCCAAGAATTTTAATTGATTCTGCCAACACACACACCCCCTCAGCACTCAAAGGGGCTTGGTGTTGGCCTGCGTGTGCAAGATCTTGCCCCAGGGGCCTGCTAATGTTGTGAATTGTTGGCATGCTCGGCACCCGGCACCAGGGCTTAGATGGGAACATGGCGGAGGGGCCCTGCTTAGTACCAGCTGTCAGCATCTGCTCCCGTGGGGAGACCATGTACATGGTAGAGCATCCAGACGGGATCTGCAGAGAGCGATCACAGCAGGGACGCTGTTGACTTTGCCTATGTGCGAGTGGTGGCATACAACCTTCCTTCACCCCTGGGACAACTGGTTGGGGAAAGCTGCTCCCAGACCTACAGAGTACGAAATCACCAGAGGTGGCTAATTAACATCCATGGCCCTTTTACGCCAGCATCCTCAGGACCTTGTGAGTGCAAATAAGTGTTGCAAACTGTGTGTGCAACAGGGACCTGGTACACTAAACTTGGCACAAGAAGGCTTTGCAGCCATTTCGCATTGGCACAGACGACCCAGAGAAGGATCAGCCCTCAGGCTGCTTGGTAGTCTCTCCTAACTGAGGCACGGATAAGGGAGTGGGGCACTGAGCACAGATTCGCTATCTCTAATTATCTTCCTTGACTCATCCCTGCCCGCTGGTGTGAAGCTCCAGCTGCTGCTGCACTTGCTGCCCCTCAAAAAGTGCAGGAAGAAAGCACCTTCATCCAAGGGCTGTGTGGTTGAGGGGATGAAGCAGCTCAGAGGGAAAATAGGTATTGCTGATCTGTATGGAGTGGGCATGTTTACACTGGGTTAGTAAAAGCAGGCTCTGTGCGCAGGATATTTTTCTCCAGTCTCCCCTGAGAGAGCTGGGATCCGGTGAGCTCAGTGGTGCTATTTGAACAGCCTTTGTCATGTTGATTCTGGTGCCAGTCCAGAATGCAGAGAAATGAAAAAGAACAGGAAAATTAACCAAACTTCTGAAAAACCTCTGATTGATTGGCTTTTCCTCGACAGGGGGCACGGGAAGAAGTTTCACTACTTTCCTCCAGTGTAATTTTGCTAGTCTCCCACTGCTTCTCTTCTTGCACATGAACTACTGCTGGGCCAGACAGATGGGGAAACAACTTGGAAACTGCCTGACTTTCCATGGAGGTGGAGCTCTGCTCCTTGTCCTGAGGCTGTGATACCCTGGGGTGCCAATGCTTCAGGTAGCTCCTAACTGGAGACTGGAGCCTGTAGCTCAGGCACGTTGAAGCTGTGCAGCACCGCAGCCTCTTTTAGCTTGCCTTACAACACCACGATAGAGCAAGCAAATGAAATGCATGTAATCAAGAGAGGTGAACGTGACAAGAGCGATAACTCACATGCCACTCTGCTTGCTCACCCAGAGTAAGTTAGGCAGAAGCTATATATAGAAGTGAGATTGCTAATAACTGGCACGGGGAAGCCTTCAGCGTCTCCATTCAATTCATTTACACCTCCCACAAAGAAGACAAAGAAAGCCTCTTTGAAGCACTGCCAACCTGCTGCCATCTGAGTCAGTCACTGTCAGCCACAGCCTCTACTGCAGCCTCCACTACCCGATATCATGCACGTCGAGGGCAGGATACACAGCTCTGTTACCTCCAGGTGAACTGCTGAACCAAGGTCATGCTAGTGTTACTAAAATCAGCATCTGGTCTCTCCATCCCTCCACCCATTATCAAGACCCCAAAATCTTCTAGCTCAGCCAGAAGCTGGCATGGGAGAAGATATTTTGCCTTTGATTTTGGAGCTCCCTTTGCTGGTCAGACTTCACAGGCTCATTGGTAAAGGTGACCAGCAATGACTAACCCAGCAACAAGCTGAGCATTAACAAAATGCTGAAAAGTTTCTCCAATGTCAAAAAGGGGGACATGTTTTAAGCATCTGGACATTTTCTGCATGGCAGTATTTTAATTGTTGTATAAATAATAAATATTGTATGTTATAATAGCTTTCTGCAGCTGATTGGCAGTAAATGAATATTTGAGACAGAAGAATGAATAGCTTCACCTGAGTTTTACCCATACACTGTCCCCCATGGGATCTCTGGAATTGTCAGTGCAAAGCTCAGGCTGGGTATTATGTCAGTTATGACAAAGCTTTGGCATCTTTCTGCCAATGTGTTTTTTGAGGCTCTTCATCATGGCTTTGACTGGGGCAGGAAAGCTCAGCTGAAGATGTATGACCAGCCTGTGACAACCACAACATGCGCTGCAATGGTGACAGGTAAACCAAGCTGAGATTCCCTGATGACAGAGCATCAGTCAGATGTGAATAATTTTTGATCCTTAAGAACAAGGCTGTGATTAAACCTAGTGACATAAAAACAACAGGTCCATCCTGACAGCACTGCTGCAGCCACTGCCTTGCAAAGCAATAAGGAGGCAAATGTGAGATTATATCCTGGTCCTGTGCCTTATAGGGAGGTAATTAATATCAGTGCTGGCCTCACGTGTACTGGTGATTTTGGATAAGTCACACAGGACCTGAACTGTAGCGTTACTTGGGCCTGTATGCAGTTTGCCTAATTTAGGCATCTAATTCAAGTGCTACCCTCTGGAAATGTTACACGCCTTGCCTCAGAGGTGATCAGGAGAGATAGATGGCCTAGAGTAACTGTCAGTCAGAGGAGAGGCCATTGTCTTGGAGAATCTGCAGAAAATGAGTCAAGCAGCCTAATTTTGCTCTTCCTCTCTCTGTGAACAGCACATTGCCTAAGTGATTCCAGACATGTCCACCTCCCCATTGAGAATATAAGGATGCTACTGGAAATGGCAGTTGTCTTCATCAGCTGGGAGGTAGCCTTGCTCCTGCTTGAGGATGATGGACAGCAGGGTGGGTGCTGGCCACCTCGTACATGGTCATCTCTCCAGTCACACACTCGGGGGGGGCAGACCTGCTGCTGCAGCCCTTCTGACTGCTTTTTTTCCCCCTTTGCATGAAATAAAAATAAACAAAATAAATACATTTGATGGATCTGGGATTGGATCCAGCTCTGATCCCATGCAGAGGAGTGCTGTAATCACAGGGCAGCCAGAGCCCACTCCTCCTGCCCCAACACTTTCCATTGAGTTCCTGGAAGCCCAGCAACACCAGGGTGAGTGCAAATGGGGAAAGCCCCCTCCACTGGGAAAGCATGGCCTGCTGAAGAAGAGAAGGCACTTTCCGGGGGAAGTGCTCTTTATACAGGGCTGTTACCCCAAACATTCTCCGACTGGATCCTTGGAGGAAGACAGCACCTAACTGTCCCCACTGGATAGTCGGTGGAGAGGCGGACATCTCCCATAAGGAACCCATCACTACTGGGACGTGGGGAAGCTGTAGGACATGAGGTGTTCTGGTTTCTATCCTGAACTGCCTGTTGGCTTCAGTGGGGAAGTATATGCTTCACTAGGAGTTTGGTGCCAATTTGTGTGGATCTGGACCATTACTTGTCATGCCTTTGCTCCTCAACTATGAAATGAGGGTATTGGGCCTGCCCTCCTTCACAAGTATGTCAAGATAGATCCACCACTGCCCCTCAGACACACAAATGCTGCAGAAAGGCTGCAGGAGCAAACTAGGCAGGTCAGCTATGATCTTCCCTATGTTAGACCTTTTTAGCACCTGTGGTGTGGCTTTCAATATGTGCATCGATACCACAGGTGAGGGAGAACTGTGCTTGCTAGGCTGGGCATATGGCAGATGCCATTAAGATCTCCTCCAGTCTGTGATGGTTAATCTACTCCAAGCAAAGTTTGTTTTCCAACTCCTACGTGGAAAGACAAGGCAAGACTATGCAATCCAACTGCAAGATAAGTCGTGGTTTAACCTCCTGAAAGGCAGCTGCTCAGGCTAGCTGGAGTTGAGGATGTGGGTGCAGTGTGCTGTGCGTAGGAGGTTGAAGACTCTTCTGCCCTACTGTTTTCCCCAGTGGTCCATGGCTCAATATCACCCCAAAGGAGCCACTCTGGCTTCCTTTGTGGTTGCCAAGTAATGGCAAGTCAACCCTTCCCTGCAACACTGTTCCAGGGATGAACTGTGCTCCTTCTAAAAGCCCTGTACCTTGTTTACAGACACGGCCATAACGTCTCTAAGGTGCTGATTTAGGGAATGGTTACAGTGCCAGCCCATGTACAGGTGAGAGGAGATGCCGACGGTTATCGATTGAGGCGATGAGGGCAATGCTGGAGAGAAGGAAGTGTTGACAGAGACAAAACTGAAATCTGTCTAGAGCCTAACAAAGGTGTGAGGCTGGAGCCACTCCAAGGAGCCATGGGAGAGGCCACTGGGTTGAACATTGTTTTCTCTGACCCTTTGCCAATACATTTCCCAGATCGTGACAGATGATTTGGTTTTTAGTTGCAGCATGCACTTTTTCCCTCCTGCCTGGTCCCTCACACTTCCATACCTGACTGACCAGATTGAGGACAGCAGTGTGCCGATCAGTATCTTGGCAAGGCGGCTTGCTTGAAGAACGAAGTGTGACCACATTCCAGGGAACGAGGACTGTCCCAACAGCAGGCTGCAAATAGGAGCAAAGAAAACATTGGACATGCATTTATGAGACTCCCAGTGGGATTCTGCCTCCTTTGGGTATCCCCTGGGGACTGATATTTATCTTCCTGAGATTCCTTCAGCTATAGCTGCTGTTCTGAGCTTCTCATCTGCTGTTCTGAGCTTCTCATGACCCCAGGTGTTAATGGGGCTTTGACTCAAGCGGATCTGATTTATCAGCCTCCAAAGAATTTCTCCCTACTCTAACTCAATGAGCTGAAGAGAAGCAGTGTCTCAAGATGGCGTGGCTGATTAATACCTCACAGTTTGCATTCTAGTGGCCAGGGAAGCACCCAAATGGTGCCCATGTGAGACAGGAATACCTGCAGGAAAATGGCTTTCACCTTGGGGTGATTGTCAGAAGGAGGAAATCTGACATATCCAGAAAGCCTGCTTGTGCCATGAGAAGAGCACAAGCCCAGAAATGTTCTCCTCCCCAGCCTCAGATATGGGATTCATCCACCTGAGCACATATTTTTGAAAATCATACGTCTATGTCCAAACTAGTCAGCCTTTTCTTCAGTGGTGTGCAGGAGACAGCTTCGGAGGGTGGAGGCAAGTCAGAGGAAAGCCTTTCAGAGGCACACAGACTCCTACACAGGAACTCACCAGATGTAGTAGTCTGATCTCGTGCTAAAGGGGATAATGCCCAATCTAACTGACCTTCACATTTTGATGCATTAATAATGGTGACTGCTGCTGGACTGAGAGCATGGAAAGCACAGGAATTCAGGGCCTGGAAACCGGCTTACCAAGGTAGAACAGGCACAGCAAAGGCAAAAGCAAAGGTGTTTCCTGCACATGGCGTTACCGACATTCACAGGGAAAAGGTGCTGAATCAGAACAAGAATCAGGCTGAGATTTGCCATCTGTGAAAGGCTAAAGCTGGACAGTGACAATCAAAATGGTCCCCTCTGACATCAGTAAATGGGAATGGAGATTTCAGTTCCCTTCCCTCCTCCATTAAACTTTTGCAGTGCATGATCTGAATAAGTTTATTGCTGGTTGTATTGCTTTTGTGCTCCAGATCCTCATCTCCCAGGACCCTGAGTAAGACTCTTGCACACATTTTCACATAAATGAGCCATCGACTTATCTGAAGCCACTACCAGAAGTAGAAATGTTCATTGGCACCCATATGTGAGAAAATGCACTGGGAGGAGTGTGGTTTTGGCTGTTCCAGGATGTGAAAATGGAAGTGGGTTCACAGATGACTTCCAGGGGCACGTGAGCATCCTAATGTTCCTGTTGACACCAAGACTGGTCACAACAATTAATTATCAAAGGTCTTTGTAGACAACAGATACAAACCCCATGAGGACATAAAGGCAAATCAACGCCCATCCCTGTTTTGGTTACATTTCCATTTGACTTCCTCACCACTCTCCCTTGTGCTCTGTGGGAAAGGGCAGTGCTACCATCCCCTCTTTGAAGCTGGGGAGCTGAGCCACTCTCCAGTGGTGCTGTGGCAGACCAGAGAGGTGAAACTCAGTGCTCTGATTTCCTGGGCAATCTTTACTGATGTCAGTAGAGATAACTGTGAATAAAACCCAGATATGTACATTCCCAGACCTGGAAGCTCATTTTACAGGGACTGCAGAGAACAGACTATGGGGCAACAGGCATAAGTGATTAATACCCTTTTAGGAAACAAGCCTGATCTGTTACTCATTCTTTGTGAGAACAGCAAACAAAACCTTTAAGTCAGGGTGATAACAATAGTGTCCTGCCTTCCAGCCTCCCGGGCACTCATTGCTGTAGGGACATGACTCTTCATGTCCTTGTGTGCTGCCCATCGCACAGCAGCGGATGCAAATCCTTCATGCAGTCACAGGCCTGTGTCTTCTGCAATCCACTGAGATAGTCCTGGCCTTTGAGTAGGTATTGTTCCTGACAGTGCATTCATTTCTGTTTGAAGTATTTAGGCTAAAATAATTTCCACAGACCTCGATCTTTGGCAGTCTCCACAGCCTGGGATGGGAAGCTCCATGTGCAACACAGCGGCCTGACTGAAGCAAGCAAAGGGTTTAGTCCATCGTCATAAGAACCTGCCCAGGGAGGTCACAGCCCAGACCAGGCTATTCTCCTGTGCTCAGCAGACTTCTCGGGAGTGATACACAGGATTTCACATCCTTGCTCAGCAGCTAAATGGAAGCTCTGCTCATGTATCATTCATTCATCTGGTCATCAAAAGTAGCATTATGTCAGATGACACAGATATAACTAGTTGAACCAAAGTCAGCTGCAAGTTCATTTCTATGCCTTGTTTGACAGCTCCATGCTATAACTCGGCATCCCACAGCACACAGTGGTGCCAGGACATCTTCCTTCTACCTCCCTGTCACCCCACAGGGGTATTCCAGGTTTTGGCATAGGCAGGTCAATGATAGTATTTAGGCTCTGTGACCACTGAGTATTGTAAGCTCAAACATTTAGGTGCTTGGCTCCCACCATGGAGCTTGAGGGGATGAAGACTGCTTAGAGACAGCCATTGGGGAAATGAAGAGTGTGTCTCAACTCTTGCTGCTCACTGACCATAGGGATGCGGGAAGGCTACATGGAAATTCCTCTTCCCAAAGGCACAGCTCTGCCCTGAAATTAGGCAGGCACCATTTATTTCAAATATAGAACAAGGGCTGCTTTTGGACATGACTTTGTGAAGAGCTGTTTTCCAGCTTTAGGAAGAAACTCAGAGCTTCAAAGACTCACTTAAGCACTTAGTGACCAGAGGGGAATTCACATCTCTTCCATCCCTCACAGCACACTACAACCTGGTTTAAAACCAGGGTGGGAAAAGGGTACAGCGTTCCCTGCTCCTCCTGCATACCTCACCTACCTACAGACTTTGCACCTCAACAGCCTGTTTGCAAAAGCCCACCTTCAGAGCCAGACTTCCTCCTCTGAGCATGACAGAGGTGCTGAGGATCCCAGCCTAGCCCTTTGCAGGCTTTGCCTCATCGCCAGGCCCCCGTGAGCAGTGTTCAGTCAGCGTGCTGGGGAATCCATGCTGCCACAGGTGAGTGCAACACTGTGGGTAATCAATTATCTCAGTTGCACATTGTTTTCATTCCTTGCCTATGCTCATTTCCCAGAGAGCTGATTATGTCACTCATTAACCTTCCAGACCTCTTTATTTTCTTTATGCAAAGAGCCGGCTTTTGTCAGGCCAGCACGTTCATATTTCGGCTGAGCTTCAAGAACAAAGAGTCCCCACTAATTCCTTTCTGCTTAGTCATACCCGAGTCACGTAGAAAGCTATTACCAAAATTGGTACAGAAAGGTTGCCAACCACAAAGCTCCAGCCCAGCTGCGTGTGGTGAGATTTGCATATCAGCAAGCTGGGGAGAAGGCTCAGTGCAGGCAGCACTTACCACAAAAGATTTTTTTGTTCATTTCTGTGAGTGAATGTTTGTAAAGTCAGAACCTTTTCCAAAACAGTGGACATAATCCTCCCATCTGGCCTATCCTTCCAGAAGCTTTTATCCTCTCTCAGCACTTATGTCAAGGCCAAACTAAGCTGGCATCTCAGTGGATTAAAATCCAGGTTTTTTGGATTGACCACATGGAGGTATTTGCTTCTTGACAGTTAAGGAACATGGCGCCGTGAAAGCATCCCACATCCCTTTTCACCCCTACATGCTGCAAAGCATCACACTGGAACGGTGCTACTGTGCAGTTGGCTGCTCATGATATGTGGCATGACTGCCCGATTCTCGCCAAGATTAAGACAGGCAGCATGTATTAACAGAAGCACAGCAGTGGGGCTGCAAGCTGGGGAGATATTCACATCTAAGAGGTCACGAACCACCCCTGCTTCATATTATATAGAGGTTCTGCAGTGGTGATTCTTAGGTAGCATCACTGCAGCAGCCACACGTGGTCCTCCAGAAGAAAGTCAGGTCATCATGTCCAGTCTGCATTCCCAGCTCCTTCCCTAAAATCAGGGAGGAAGCTCCTCCACATTAGTTTCTTCTGACTTGGGATTTATGTTTTCCAGTTTTACCTTAGTGCTACACAGACTAAGAAACCTCCTTTCAAACCATGTAAGCTGAGATTCTCACAGCACCACATGAATCCAGAGCCCAGGATTTTAAGGAAGATTTTCATAAGATTTGCAATCACACTCTTACAGCTGGTGCGGATGCATTTCTGAGGTGAGCCAGTATCCCACAAAACAGTGCTATACCTCAGCCTGACCTCTTGTTCTGCTTGCACAGGGTAGCAGGTTAGAGAAGCTGAAGTGCTCCTAGTTACACCTGATGTTGATGACTAGATCCAGAAGACAGTGGCCTAAAACCACGGTGACAGAGGACATAACAGAGTAACATCTCCATGGCTGCAGAAGTCATGACAAATGACCTCAGGAACAGTCATTCTCAACCCTTGATTTGGTGGGGGGAACACCTTTAGGCTCCCCTAGAACATCTTGCCTTCTTCGCCATGCATGTTGCACCCAGCCCTTCTCAAGCAAGCCCTTGTGCCTGTGAGTTTTGTGCCTTAGGGTTGCTTTGCAGAGCTGGGTGGGGTATGCTCCTGGTTGCAGCTTCTCTGCCTGCAGGAATGTGTGCTCTCCATGAACTGTCATTCTGAATAGTTATTGTTAAAAATGCCTAATGTTAACTAAGATTTGTGTTACATCAACCGTCTGTAGCATAAATACCCCTTCCTTAGGTGGCATCTGTCACCACGTAAATAAGATGCCTCCCAGGGCTGCCACAACTCATAATTTTCACACCTTTCTCATTATGCCATTAACCTAGGGCAGATCATCCTCCTAGCATTTCTGCTCATCCCTCTGACATAGCTAGACCAAGGCTTTGCTATATCATGTCCAGACAACCATAGCACAATGAGGCATCTGCTGCTGCGTGCAATTAGCCGTGCAAAGCAGGCTGTCTTGCTGGCACTGAATTACAAAGGTTTGAGCCCAAAAACATGGTGATTTGAACAACTGCAAAAGCAGAGCAGAGGATGACTGAGCCAGAGCTGAGCCTCCAAAGCATTTAACAGCGTCTCTCAGCTCATAACTTATCAGGGCAAATGTTAACAGTAGGTTCAAAAACAGTTCCTGATGGAATCCTTTCCCTCTTGCTATGCATAGGCAACAGCATTAGGTCCTGCTAAGAGTATGGTGAGAGCACTTAGGGCTGTGCTGGAAGTTGCAGGGCTATCAGTGAAAAGAAAAGTTGACCACCTGTGCTTTCCATACCGAGTCAGATCAAAGGTGAGTTTGGAAAGACTTTTCTGAAACGTAACTTTGCATAATGGACAGGCCTTCAAATGCAACAGACAACTTCAAATGTTTTGATTCTTGGGTGTCCAGTACTTTAGAGGAACATGGGCTTGCAGTGCAATGGCAGACCCACTCTAAAGGCAAGTCCCTCTAGTTCCCCACCTCTGGATGCTCAAACAAGAGTCAGCCACACTCTTCAGTCATTTTGATGCTGTCTTTTGGATAGAGTCATCTTGTCCAGACTCTTGGGCCCTCTTTGACATAGGCTCTTGAAAAAGTCTTGGATTTTGAAGAGCAATTATTAATAACACACAACACTCTCTACCCAATTTTTTCCCTTTCCTTTCACAGACAATAAAGCTCTAGCTGACCCCACGAATGGATGTCCTGCACGTGCCATTCCAGTGGAAGGCCTTGGCTTTTAATTTCAACACTCTCACCCTCTGGTGGGACTGAAAAGGGGAAGCTGTGCCCATCTTTTCTCTAGAAATCAACTCTAAGGAGTGGGAACACCCAACTATCCTCAATTTGCAGTCCAATCATGCATGGCCTTCTACAAACACCAACTTCAACCTAAGCATTTGCTTCTGTTTTCTCATACTGATTTCTCCTTACTGTCTCTAATCCTCTGGGGACAAGTTTGTCCTCCACAACCAACCAACCTTGCATTACACCTACAAGCACTAGCCTTCTACTCTTTCAACTAAAGAATTTCTTAAGGGATTTGGAAGCAAATGAGTGCTATCATGTATGGAGCTCTGTACATGTTATGACTGTTCCCCCTGTACTCGGCCCTGGTGAGGCCGCACCTTGAGTACTGTGTTCAGTTTTGGGCCCCTCACTACAGAAAAGACATTGAGGTGCTGGAGTGTGTCCAGAGAAGGGCAACGAAGCTGGTGAGGGGCCTGGAGCACAAGTCTTCTGACGAGTGGCTGAGGGAACTAGGGTTGTTTAGTCTGGAGAAAAGGAAGCTGAAGGGAGACCTTATCGCTCTCTACAACTGCCTGAAAGGAGGTTGTAGTGAGGTGGGTGCTGGTCTCTTCTGTCAGGTGGTTGGTGACAGGATGAGAGGAAACGGCCTCAAGTTGTGGCAGGGGAGGTTTAGATTGGATTTTAGGAAAAATGTCTTGACTGAAAGGGTTGTTAGGCATTGGAACAGGCTGCCCAAGGAAGTGGTTGAGTCACCATCCCTGGAGGTATTCAAAAAGCATGTAGACAAGGCACTCCAGGACCTGGTTTAGTGGGCATGGTTAATGGTTGGACTCGATGATCTTAAAGGTCTTTTCCAACCTAAATGATTCTATGTCTACAGCAATGTTAGATTTCAATTTAGAGACACAGGCAGCCAATTTACGTTCACTTCATTGCAGATTGTTACAGAGGGAGCACATGCACACACACTCACACGTTTCTCTCATGAAAACTACTTTTGTTCCTTCTTGTTTTGTTCTCTTACACAATAAAAAATCCTTCTGGCTCAAAGCACCTTTGCTCACTATGTATAGAGAAACACACGTTTTGCCAACAACTCTCCTGAAGAGACACCCTGCAGGGATATCCTGTCTACACTTTTCCTATCATTAAGCAGAGGGTGGAAGTCTGTATTTGGGGAGCTATCAAACACCCACTCTGTTTGCCACTTTGCCAATGTTATCAGTGCTTGTCCCTGCTCTGTTATGTGTCCTTCAATGTACTGCTGAATTCCTTTCCAAAATGTCATAAAACAACAGGGACAACTCTGTTGTTTTAGGAAAGAGGAGAACAGCCTGAGTGCGGTGGAGAATGTTTACGCCATGGGGATGTGCACGTACCTCGTGTAGGATGTCTGCCATGCAGCAGCAGAAATATGAGTGTCAAAAGGCCTGGGGTGTAGACAGTTTTGTGTGCACTCCTTTGGAGGAACGTCAGCACCTAGGAACCTAAAGCACCTACAGTGTTAGGTGGCAGCTCAGGTTTTAGGTTTCTCAAGGATGCCTACATGCTAGTCTTGAGCACTTAATCCCCTCTGGATTTAGCTCTTTGGACATGGTGAGCTGCTTGTGCACAAGCCCTGGAGAGACGCTTAAACTAGGCGTTCCCCACTTTCTGTTTTTTTGGCAAGACCTGATCCATTAGGCATGTGCAGAGCTTGCCAAACCCACACAAAAGACAGCAGAGACGAGCCCTCAGACATGTGTGTGTACCAGTAGACTCAAAGCTCAGTGGTTACAGTACTTTCCTGGGCTGTGGGAGAGGCCAAGTTTGAATAACTTTACCTGTTTTATGCTCTGGTTATTAAACACGGAGCCCTCTTGGTAGGAGACAGTGAGGCATCTGGGATGGGATTTTTGTATCTTTCCTTATATTTTGTACAACTCATTAAATACTGTCTAAAGTCAAAGCTTGGAAGTAAGTGGGCTACTGGATAGAGTGAGAAGGGAAGGAGGGACCTTTTTCTTCCAGGACATCATTTATCATGGGAAACACCGGACCTGTTCTTGTATTGAACTTCTGGGAAATGTTCATAGTTAGTACTCCTCCTGGCTGCCTAACTCCCTTCTTTGCATTTCCCACTAATTTAGGCAGCTCTCTGCTCAAACTGGGTCTTCTCTGAGTCCTCCTTACACATGGCAACACTTTGTGGATTTACCATCTGAGACAAAAGCAACTTTGAAAATTCATGTTTCTAAAGCACCTTAGTCTTGTCATGCTGGCAGAATGCCTAAAATTTTAAAATCTGTGTTTTGGCATTTCCCAGGGCCCTGGAGGAAGCTTGCAGCAGAGAAATGAAACTGAAGTCAGTTTTCCAATGTAGCGGATTTGCAATACTTCATAGCCATCAATTTAGCAAGCTTAACAACTTCTGTGGCAGACAGATGAGGATTATTGCAGAGAGGAAAATGAAGGGACGTGGAAATTTGGGTCTGTGGGAGGTCTGTGAGAAGCACATCTGACTTACATCTGAGCCAACTAAATCGGAGCCCACTGAAGAAAATGGTGAGAGGGATTGACTTGGGGCCATGCAGGAGGCAGGATGCTTCTCTGAGAGGGGAAGGGAAAGCAGTGGTGGAAGGTTGGGGCTTACTGAGTCCCTGGTGTGGTGGGCAGCTGCAGAGGGAGCATGGAGGACTGCAGCCACGGCCAAGTGGAGGAGAGCTCAACAGAGGTTACTGAGGATTATGGAAGAACTAGGTGGAGATATGGCTCAGGCCACTCTGCTCTCTTGTTATTTGGTTTTCAGTGAAAGTATCCAGACCCTTCCTTAGTAAGGGCATGAAAAAATGAGGCAGTGACCACCCCAAGGACCGCTGAATTTCCTGACACCTCCTCAGGCTACGTCCCTATTTGGAGGTGAAGATGGGATTTAACCAGGCTGTTCCCTGCATCCAGCACTCTAAGCTGCATTTGGGTTCTAAGTATCCATCCTGATCAGATGTGAAAAGCACCCCTGGGCCATCTGGATGGGCTGAGACTAGACTGCTCAGCCATCCCTTGGCTTATCACTGCAGACCGCATTGATGAGAACTGGTGTCTATGTTTGGGGCAGAGCTTTCCCCATCAGAGGAGCTTCAGCACATGGTATCAGCTGGGCCATAAGTGGACAGCAGATGAATCAAGGTGGGTGGCAGGTTTGGACTTACTCCCTACTGACAGCATCATGTAGCCTCAGTGGTAGAAGAAGGCAGTTTGCCTGGAAGTGGCTAAGGACGTTTTTGGGTGTCCTTCCTCATGGCACCATGAAATCCTCTCTTCCACAGTCTCCCCTAGGCCTCAGCTCCTCCATCAGCTGGTGAGACCCCATGACCTGCGGGCAATGCTGAGCAGGAGGAATGCACATCTCTGCGTGATTCATGCCAGAGAAAACCACCCTGTAAGCACAGTAGAGGCTATTTTGAGGAATCCCTGAAGTAAAAATAGTAACAGCTCCGGGGGAGCCGAGCCCTCTCACCTCCTGTGGTACTCATCTGCCTTCTTTTCTCCTAGACTTTCTATTATCTCCAGTAACCAAGGAGATGGTTTGTGGCATCCAAGAGATGTCAGACATAACTAACGTGTGGCCTTCGGAGCAAAACCACTCAATGGCAACACTGTGCTCCCTGCTCAGCAGCTGCTGTTGGAGACCTGGTCTCTGAGCTGGGTCGGAGAGCTCAGAACCATCACAGACAGCCAAGGAGTTCCTAGAATAAATAGACAAAACAACCAGTGGCAAGAAAAAGGACAAGATTTCTTCCTTTCTTCTCTTCTCCACCATTTTTATATTGGAAAATTGAGACAAAGTGAATGTTAGAAATGCAACTACTTTGGGTGAATAACAAACACAGCTAATATTGTTAAACATCCTTTACAAATACACTGATAGTACTGAAACCAACAAATTAACAGCAAAGCTAACAAAATTAAACATTGCTATGAATTTGCAGTATCTCATGTCTACACTTTTGGAATGGATTATTTTGCTATTCTGTTTAAATTTACTTTCCAAAGTGAAACCTTTGCTTTAATATACTGAAATTCTCTTTAGGATACCAAACAATTGCAACTGTTGTCTCAGAATAATACAATTCTGTGACCTGAGATAATATTGCTTATGTGGTTTTTTTTTTTTAATATGAAATTCCTAATTGGTTACATCATTTTATGTTGGAATAGAAAATTGCAGAATTTCTAGTGAAGCAGAAAATCTGGTTGCTACCCTCATCTGTGATCCCTCTGGACTTGCAGTCAGATACCAATAGTTACAGCATAAACCAGCCTGTAAGAATGAAGTTTCATGGCAAGCTGGTTAACCAGTAACTGAAATTATGGTTGCATCTGTCCAAGGGCAGAGACATACAGCAAAAAGACACTGCTAGCATAGACTGATCCCTTGCCAAGTTTGTGTTGTGATTCCTCAGCACCTAATTACTCCTACTTTAATTAAACTTTCTTGTAAAACTTTCGTTGTTTCCTTCCCTAAATGATCTGCTTCTGCAGACTGGAGTCTCTCATCTCCTACCAAAATTGCAAATAGAGCTGGATGGAAATTATTACCTTCTTAGTTTGATGGAATTTTTTTTTTTTTTTAAATCAAGTATTTCTGATTTTTTTAAAAAACAGGGTGTTTTTTAAAGTTGCAGGTCTGATTAAAATGTTGCATTTTGACAGGAGAAATTTTTTTCCATTACAATATTGACTCTCTGAGTAAAGAAAATTAAATCAATTCAATCATTCTGCAACAAATTGCAGGCTGAGAGCTGAAATAATTTTACTGAATGTAACAAACTGTCTGATTCAAAAGCTCTGGACTTAATTTCTTACTCTACCCATAATTTGGGGGGAAAACTGAGGTATTCTCAGTATTCAAATTTTTCAGTGTTCCAGCATCTGCACTGCTCATTGGAAAACATTTGTAAACTCTTCAGATACTGTCATGGATCTGTACATTGTTCAGAACAATGGGATCTGTCCTCTAGGTGGCACAAATCAATACATCGATACATCAATAAACCATATCAATAATTAATAATTAACCACATGTACAAGTGCTGAGGTTTAAAGGGCATATGCTTGCATTTTCTTTGTTTTCCTTGGTTTTCTTCAAACTATATTTAACTTCTGCCTTATTCTCTGTATGAATTTCTGTCTCTAACTAATCTTTGCAGCTTACTTACCCGAATACTTACCCCACATATCTCCCCAAAAGAACAGTCTAAAAACAGAGGTCTGGAATGGATGTAAGCTGCTGGCCAAATAAAAACTAGTTGCTTAAAGGGAACTTCAAGCATATGTGTCATCTGCTGGTATCTGAACTGGATACTGAATATTGCTGTGTCTGCAACCTGGAACACCTTGGCATTTGCAGAAAGCAGCTGTTGCAGAAAAGTGTATTTGTGCCTGTCCGGGTGGTAGGAACCCCACTGAACTTGTCTCAGCTGGAAATAGTTATGTTACACAAGCTGTTCTCATGCACTTGCTGCAAAGGATTGGTATCATAAAGCAGTTAGCGATAGAAGACAGCTCCGAGGTGGTGATTAATTGCATTACACCTATTGTAATTATAAATTCCAGGTCACTCATCATTCTGGAAATCTGAATGAGTTCAACCATCAGGGTGGAGTAAACGCAGACATCCATATTAAAGTGTTCCAATGAACACCCAACGTACAAGGAATGTCTCCATGGGGCTGTCTAAACACACACTGCACTTTTCTTTTCTTGCCCTTTGGGCACAGAAAGTATGTAATCAGAGAGGCACACAGGACAGATCTGTAATTGTCATTCAGTCTAACTCTATAAAAACTTTCTTGCCTGCAAATGTTTCTCTTTGATGCAACTTTTCCATTCACAGAAAAAGGGTTAACATGCTTTGTTTCCCAGGTAGTGAGGAAGGAATAGGGTGAGTTCACAGCCTTTGGAGTCCTTACATTTTTGAAAGAAGAAATAGCTTGTGCTGAAAATATTCAGCAAATTTCTTGGTGTGGAAGATTTGCAAGTTTTTACCGGTGTGTCTCTCTGCAAGAGCTCCCACAGCAGTATGGAAGGGTGTCATCAGAAGCAGGTTTATTGCAACTTTAAAATAACAACTGTAAAACCAGACTAGATCAGGTCTGTGGTCTGTGGCAATAACCACTAGAAGATGCTGAAGAGTAAGGTGGACAAGTCTTGCCATAAGGGATAAGGTATGGCCTGCTCCTGCTGTATGTCTCATCCAGGTCTAACATAATAGGAGAGCCTTGAATGTTCCTTCCAAAGCTGATCATACCTCCATATATTCACAATATCCCCAGTTTATCTAGTGCTTTCCTGGATTTAATTTGAACTGGTGTCCTAGAGGCAAATCTTGCCTCCCCCCGCTTTTTTATTTTACTAAAGGACTAGTTACTTTGCTATAAAATTTATTACAATTGTGTAACAGAGTGATCATCACCTTAGACTACAGAGAGCTCAGTACATTTCAAAGGTCTCCGAGACATTCAACTCATTTTTTCCCCTTTGAAATGACCTGAGAATCACACCTCCCTTTCACTGCCCTTAAATTTTCCTTAGCAGCTTCCTGAATTGCAGCGTTGCAGAGGCCTCCTTAACCCCAGTGGTACCAAACTTGCCCTGTTCAAATGACTTTTGAGACCTCTAGTTAAAGCGGAGAAGCACTACAGAAAGGAAGCATGATTCTACTCAATGCCTGCCCTCCCCCTTTGCTGTCTTGTAGCCACTCATGGCTGCTGTAAATTTAAACTCGCAGGCAGGAAAGTGCTACCAAGCCCTGCAGAACAAAGCCTATGTCTTTGTCCCTTCTGCATGCAGTACAGCTCTGAGATAATTTGTTCTTGCAGTTCACTAGCGAGGATGCCAGGCAAATATCAGCCTTACTGTAACAGGCTGGCTCAAGGCACAGGCACAGTCAGCAAAGGGCAGCATCCTGCTGTCATGGGGACAGACACTTTCTGGGTGATGATACAAGCAGGCTGGCTCTCCTGGATGTGAGAGGTGGTCCATGCAAAGGCCAGCCAGCTGCTGCCACCTGCCCCCTTCCCACCTTACTGGGAAGGATGGAGACAGTAAGCCCCAGGTTGCAGGGCATGGTCTTCACCTTCCTGTCTGACCTTGCCTTCTCTCACCACTTTCCTGGGGAGATTTCTGCCTCCGCAAGAGAGAAGCCTTGTGTCTGTGATACGGGGAGATGGAGGCAGCAGGACAGCTCTAGCAGTTTTGGATGACAGTCCCAGTGCCTGGGTCCAGGCTACCTCTTTCCATGCCTGTGAGGGACACTGGGTTTCTCTGGAAACTCCTAGGATGGGGAAAACACACAAAGATCTGGAAACTGGGACCAGAGTAAACAACCCTTCATGGTATATAAAGGCATTGATAGTGCAAACCACAGACAAACATAGAAGAGGGAAAATCTCTTATCAATAAACCATGCAAACACTCATCTCTGAATGCTTCTTTCCTTTAGGGCTACCATTTCATGACTGGCTTAGACTCACTGAAGTCTGTTTTGCTGTTGAAAGACTAATCCCATGTCCAGCTGGGCCAAGCAGTCCCACGTCCCCATCGTACTAACAGCAACCTTCATGTAACAAAATAAAAGTGACAGCCCTGAGTTGGTGTGCTCTGCAGAGACGCTGACTGGGGTCTTGCAGAGCAAATCTTGGAGAGGTGAAAGCAGTCTGGATTTTCAGTAATAGCCCAATAATGGTTGAAAGCCATCATAAACTGTGAGGATTGCTTGGGTACCCCAGTCCTTTCATGGGATTAGTCCCTGTCAAAAGAAAGCAGCCAAAGGGCTACTTCAGAAAATGCCTGGGTGCTGCACGTGAACTTTGGGTCAGTCTCCATGGAGCTGACTTTAAGCCAAAATAAGAAAGAGAGTCTGGGATCTTGAGGATGCCCTCATATTTCTCATGTCATTTAGTAGCCTTAAACGCAGTTGAAATTCTCCAAACACCACTGTTTGTGCAAGACTCTGTCTCCTAAGCTCCTTGCCATTCTCAGCACCTTTGAAAGTGCAAGGACAATGCTCCATACTGATGCTGTGTCAGCTCAAAGCCCTAGATAGCTAATGAGACTTCTGCCCCTTTGCCCTTACAAGCATCCAGACCCTCGTGTGCACCCTTCTTCACTGTGCGAAATATATTCTTCAGGCAGCCTTGTGCTCAGCCTCCCAGCACCACCACTGAAATTCCTTGTAGTCAGCAGAAAGCAGTGATTTATAACAACTGATGCATTGATCTGGGGGTGGGGGGCGACAAATCTCCCAAAGGAAGCTTCACTTGACAAAGTCTCTTTCCTACACTTCCTAACAGGGACTCAGTGGGGGATGACCAACTGTGGAAAAATTTTGCTAATGTCCCAGGACAAGAATTATGATTATTTGCTGGGCTTCCATCCACCGTGGGGAATTCTGGCTCGTGACATCACCCTATTGTTCCTGCTGGTGCCAAGAACATGCTGGGATCCCGCCTTCTCAATGGTTAAAGCACTTTCCTGTTTGCTCGTTCCTTGTTTCCAAACAGCGCATTTCATGAATGCTGCACGGGACGTCTCTTCTCTTGAGCTGTTTTGTCCCTTTCGTCATGTCTGCCTGGAACTCTTCACAATGAAGTGAACAATGTATTCCTACAGTCAGAAACAAAAGGGAAAAAATAACTGCAGGAGGCAAAGCCCATCTTTGGCATTTAGGACCCTGTGTACGCCTTTGTTCCTTCTTTGGAAGCCGTGTTTGTGTAGCACGGCCCCGTCCCTCTGCTCCAGCTTGTTGTTTTTCTTAGTGATTTTGGTGTGCTGATAATGCCAGGAGGGTTGGCCCTGGGAAGCATTGGCCTCTGCTCTTTATCAGGGATACAGGGAGAGTTGCAGGAGCAGTGCAGCTTCTCTGTGTCTAGGAGGTCAAGGAGAACCACTGCTCCCAGGCCAAGTTGAACCCCCCCAGCCCATAGTACAAAGGCGGATTGAACATTCAGCCTAAAATGACTAGCTACTCTTGAAACCACCGTAGCTAGACACCAGAATAATACTCTGTGGGGATGGTTGATGCTGAGACAGCTGTTTCACCCTATGTCTGGACGTTCTTCTTTGCAAGCCTAAAGGCAAATTACTTTATAAAAAGTCATTGGTTTTTTTCACACAGAAATTCTGCAGCTCTGGACAAAGCTCTCGGAGCAGGGTCAGTTCAAAGCAGTCCTGGTCAATGCAATCCCAACCCCACCTCTTCTCTGCAGGGTTCCTGCATCCCTGCAACAAATGGAGACTTTCGTCCATAGCCACACATCCTTTAAGATCTTTGAAACACTGGTGCCAAATATCCACATGTGTGCTGGTCAGGTTTGTGCCTGCCCAACACAGTAGGTTATTTCCTGGAGAAAAAAATTAGTTCAAGCTCCATTCAGTAGGCATATATGAACAAAAGGGTGCAACATTTGCTGTTTTCTGTGACAATGTAAATCTCTTGGGGTCTATGAGAAATGAAGAAAACAAGTGAGAAATCTTGGATGAAAGGTCTGATTTGTAAAGATGTTTTTGCACCTGGCATTAAAGGCAGATATCTGGGCACTTTTCTTCTAGCAACACAGTAAGAGATCTTTACAGGCAGTTACATGTAGCTTCATCACTTCTTCAAAATGTAAGCTAAGTGACAAAGATATGGTCACAAAAGGAGTCTGGTAAAGGAAATAGCTTGAACCATATCTCCAAAACCTCAGGTTAACTTGAGACTTTTCTTCCTTCCTGGAGACATGAGAGGTCTTCATGTGACAAAGTTCTCTGCTGATCCTTTCAGTAAGTGAATCCTGGGAAGCCATATTACTGTGGCTCTGTCTTCATGCAAATGACTGGTAGCACCTTTGCTAAGAAAGAGCCTCTTCTTTAAGCAAAATGATGTCATTTATTCCCCAGCCTTTCCTCTGTGTGGGTAAATACTGCTGCGCTACCTTCCCCACGTCGAGGATATCTTCTTTCACCCTGCAGTGACCAGAATGAGGACCACAGAAACTGGAGCCAAGGGAATTTAGCTTATCCTTGAACTAGCATCTGGAATGTCACATAGTATCTGAGCTCTGACATAACTCTGAAACTTGGCACAGCTGGAATATGGGCTGTAACAGGTAATGCTGCTATTGTATTTCCCTGTTTTCTTTAGAATGATTGCTGCATTGGTACAGAGGTTAAAAACTTCCCTCTACCTGTTTGCCTTTCACACTGAAGCTTTATCAGTTATAACTTTGTTTTCATATTATTTTAAAATAAAATTTTCGCTAGTCTTTCTTTTCTCTGCCTAACATGTCCTCTACTCTGCAATTTTAGCTCTGTGCCTAGATGTACATTTTTCATCTGCTTTGGCCTCCTGTGCCCTCTCACTTCATCCCCACTCAGTAAATGGAGCTCTTGACAGTACCTGTGCTCTCATGTGCCATCATAGTTAGAGTTGTATGGTGAACAGAGCAATAATTTCCCCTGAGCATATCTTTTTGATCCCACTGTGTGTTCTCCCCTGCGCACATCTTCTGCATGCATTTTGCATGAATACAGGGAGGGATTCAGACTGCTGCTTGGTCTGAGTGAATGCTAAGGCCTCTTGTTGTTTGCACGAATGCAATCGTAACCTGTTTTGCTTCCATGAGATGCTGTGAGCAGAAGCTATTGCTGAGATGAAAGCTGTTTTCCACACTGGCTCACTGCACTTTTTCTTATTTCTCTTTCCATTCCCCATGCACGTGTTACACTTTGCATGAGACCTCACACTGATTCACTGTAATTGCCATCATCTTGTATCTGTTCATGACAACAGTGCAATAAATCCCTAAACTGTTCTTTGTAAACAAATAAAAATACACTCCCTTTCCTAGGAAGCCTTTAAAAACATCGTGAGAAAGTCAAGTGCGGTACTTCTTTGTTGGCTCTCCTAACCTGCTCAGGCTCCTAGGCATACTTCGCTCCCAAGATTTCCCCAAGATTTGTGAAGCTAGGAGCTGCCTCTCTGTGCTGGAGTGGTGGCCTCAGGGGATACGGGGTGCCTGGAAGCTGTTACCCATCCCTGTTGTGCTCAGTACCCAATGCTTCTCTGGAGGACAGTTTCCTATTCTGCATGACACACACAATGGGCAAGATGAAGCTGCTTTGCCTGTCTCCTCACGCATGCCAAGAGATGACTTCTATGTTTTACATTCTTTGAATCCTAAAAATGTGCAGATAGTGTCGAGTGTGCCATCACTAAGGTTGAAGCAAAATCAGAGAGCTGTCGGACAGTTTTCTTGCAAGAAATTTTAACTGCTCAACCTAGCAAAAGATTTTGAACTGATTTCATGAAAAAAAAAAAAAAAGGACAAGCAAAGCAGGGGTTTTCATTTAACAGCTGTATTTTCCTGAACTGAGTAACAATTTTACTTGAAATTTAGCTTGTCTCGAATTCTACCTAGTTTACCCAGGTTAAATCAGCTTTCCCCTGCAGACCAGGTTAGCCTGCTAAACCGTCTGGTTTCACTCGCCCGGGTTTTGCCATGAGCCGGACGAGCAGCCCGGGGGACCCTTCTGCGGGGAAGGGCCTGCGCCCGGGATCAAGCCCCACGCGTGGGGCCGGCGGGCAGCGGCCCCCCCACCCCCCCCGGCGGCGCGCGCTGCCTGCACCCCTCCC
>VYZV01041129.1:361379-378043 GCA_013401275.1 Pandion haliaetus | reverse complement strand
GGGGCACTGCAGGGTGCCCTTGCTCTGGGGGTAGCCCCTGCGGCCGCCAGGGTTGCGCAAGTCCTTTAGGAGCCCCCAGCCTCATCGGTAAGGCTGCACCTCGTGTAAAACTGCCTGCCTATTGAAACCACCGCCATCCTTACCGGGGGTGTAACTGCAGAGGTGACATACTGACTGACGGGTGGTCATTCCAGTGTTCTGCACCGAGCCTCCAGCTCATCCCTTCCTCCTTCTGCTGCAGGTACAGGCCATCCTCCGCTGGAGTCCCACCTGGCCGCGCACCCAAGGACCAAGCGATGTTCCTGCAACAGCTGGCTGGATAAGGAATGCATTTACTTCTGTCACCTGGATATCATCTGGGTCAACACACCTGGGTGAGCATGAACGTAGCTTTCTGCGGGGGGTGGGTCTGTTGCTGAGGAAGCGACTGTACTTTCTGATCGAGGATGGGGTTAGGTTAGAGGAAGGTGACTAAGGGTCCCAGTGCTGTTAGGCTTTTGTAGCACCTGCTCCGCAGAGCACTGCAAGTCCAGTCCTTTCCAACATCCAGAAGGGGCCAAGCTGTGCTTCTGCTCAGGAGTTTCAGCATTACCCACAGGGGAGGGGGGTGAAAGCACAGGGTGCTGCTTCCTCACGGGTTCATCTTTTATCTGAGATTTGTACCTCTGCGAGCCGAAAGCAACACCAGGATGTTATAGCTGCAAGTCAGAAAGTTACTCTACCCACTTGCGAACTGCAACCCTGACTGCTGACTGCCAGTATTGTTAATGAGACAGTGGTGGGCTGGCACTCAAGTCCTGCGGCTGCCAAGTCCTGCCCTCAAGAATGCTAAAGCTGCTTTCTGCGCAGTTTCAGACCAATGGCCATCACACTGTAGCAAAACACATGTACTCAGGTGTGGTTATAATCACGCTTGCTAACGTGCAATTACAACTCACTGCTTGCTCAGAGAACAGTTGCAGTCACTGCCAATCCTAAACCCTCTGGGAGAGTAGATTGTGATCAAAGATGGAGCGGGAATGTGCTAACAGCTCTGAAAGCATGCTGTGATCAGAAGAACCTGTTATGGCCCCAAGACATCTTCATTTGTACTATGTCCTGTGTGTGAAAACCCATGGGGGGAGGGAAAGCCCTGATATCTTTGTGCTTGAGAAACTGCACCGCTTGCTGCTGGTGGGCTGCTGGACTGGGGCAGCCATGCTCCTTGTGCGCTTTGCCACCCAGGTGAGCTGCCAGCTCGCCCAGTCCGTGCAGTGACCCTTGCACGGGCACCTGGGCTGCTGCAAGGAAAGAAAATTCCACTTGCAACCCAGCACATACTGGCAATCTCCCTGGGAGAGGTAGGGTGGGGAAAACAGTAGGTGGGAGAGCAGCTGGGGTTTAAAGGCTTAGACATATCAGTGACCTTTTCACCTTATGTCTATAGATGAGTCTTTTATTATCCTGGCACTGGCTTGGCTGCCTCCCAGGACAGTGTTATAAACCTGTTGGCTAATAAAAAGTTAGTTGCATAGCTGATTTCTTTTGTTTTTAACAGACACACTGCTCCCTATGGCTTGGGAAGCCCGCCAAGGAGGCGCAAGAGATCACTTAGCAGGTGCGAGTGCTCGCACTCAAGGGACAACACCTGTGCCACCTTCTGCCAAGCAAAGCCTGGGTAAGTCAAGGGGGTCCTGGGGTGTCCCTGGGGGCTGCTTGACGAGGGTGCAAGCGGACAGACAAAGCTTAGGAGCTGCAGTAACTCTACAGCCTCTCTGGGGATGTCTGCACAGCTCTTTGCAAACAGCTGGAACTTGTCTAGTGGCTTTCATACCCCTCCCAAGAGGCCCTGGCAAAGTGTCACTAGGGTGTTTTTGTTGTACAATAGTCTCTTTACTAGCTGATATGAAGCAATGTTACCTCCATCCCTCCTGCTGCCAGGAGGCTGAGGAAGTGTTGGGTGCGCTGGTGGGAAGGGAGGAACTGGCAGCACGCTGGGAGAGGAACAAGCAGAGAGTGTGAAGCTTTTGGACGCCCGTGTCTCCTGCATGGCTCAAGTGGGAGAGGCTGCAAGAGACTAGGACCACTGTGGGCTGGGACTCAGAAGTCAAGTATCTTCTGTAGCCGCCTCTTTTTATGGTGCACGTGGGCTCTCAGTTGTCTCACTTCAGCCAGCAGCACAGAGGAGTGCTTACACTGTGGGGAGGTGGGGAGCAAAGTCATTGTAGAGATTTGTCATTAATTTCATAGCAAGGCAATAGTTAAAATCCCCAATCATTAAATATGACTGAATAGAGTGAGATCTGACAGAATAGGATAGCAGTAAAAGTGAACTATGAATAGCTCTCAAATAGCTGCAATTAACCCTTCAAAAACATGCATTCAACTGTCTGAGTCTGTCACTGGTGATGTTAGAGCAACACTCCCCCTGGTACTTACCACAGCATGGCTGGATGTGAGTGGTTCATGCATCTCCTCTTGCTCATTAGGTATCTCCAGAGTCTGAAGCTCCCAGTGAGCCCTGGAGCATCAATGAAATCTCCGCAGAGCGGTGGCATGAGGCCTTCCCATCATGGCCTGCTGGGAGCTCTCAGGTGAGCATGCCACTTAAACCCACTCTGAACGTCCCTCAAACACTTTAAAATCTGCGGTTGTGATCCCAGACTGCAGTTACCACTTGGATTCGACCTGACTTCTCCCTCTTGTCTCCCTTTAAATGAGTAGACGACTATTTCTACTCTCTGTAGAATTGAAGGTTAACAGCTGAGGGAACCAGGATTGCTTGTGTCCTTCCAAAACTGGAGGAAAATTACATAAAATGTAATTCGTGATTGGACTGGGAAATTCCTCTGATATGGGACAGGCAAATAAGTGAGGTACAAGAAGCGGGGGAAGGGATGGCATCATGTAGGAAAATGATTAATTGGGCAACAACTTTGGACCAAAGGAGATGGCTTTTCTCACATCACATCAGTGAGTTGTGGAACTCACTGCTGGAAAAAAAACACAGACTCCAGGAGTGTAAATGAGTTCAAGGGAGCTGGCAAATTGAAGGAGGGTTGGTTTACTGATGGCAGTTAAATCAGATGCAATGGGAACACTTTCTGCAAGGCAGGTCTGGGGAAGCATCGCTTGGGTCATGCCCTGCTGCAGGACTCCTTGAATCCTCTGCCACCGGCCACTGGTGGGATATTGGTCTAGATGGATCTCCTGTGTGGCTTAATACAGCTGCAGCTAGAAATTCCCCTTCTTGCTTCCCCCATCTTCTGCCTCAAAATAAATCTTGGCAAGGGGTAGATAAATATCACAGTAAGGGCTGTTGCTGAGTAGTAGGAAAATGGACTGGAGAATGAGTACTGTGTCTCTTCTGTTTACAGGGATCTTGCCATCTCCAGTCTGCGGTTTGGCAAACATCAGCACCGTTCTCGGAGGAATGCACAGCCAACAGTTTTGCCTTGGAAGAAAAACATCTGGAAGAAGAAGAGATAAGAAGCAGGTGCATACCAAGTTCACCAGAAGAATTTGGAGTCCCGTGGGTGCCACAAACTCCGCTGTGGGTACTTAGAGCTGAAGGAAAGACCATGAGTGGAAGGGGGAAGAAGTGGAGGTCTCCATGCTCCTGTTGCGTGAACCAGTACTGCATGCACTCCAGAGACTGTTGTAAAGGGAAAACTGTCTTTCTATACAGTCATAGATGTGTCGTGGAGCTGAATTGTGCCTTTTGGATCAGGCAAGGGCCTTGCTGGAGGAGTACTAGCGTAACTCTGCACTGGAGTCCTAGGCAGAGGGTCAGCCCGTGCTGGGCGGTTGAATCTCTTGCAAACCAGATGGCACTGCGCAGTGCTGGACCTGGCAGCACTGAGCCCATGCCACTGGCCTGGTCTGCTCTGCCTTTGAGCCGTGTTTGAGCATGGTTCCAGCTTGGCCCCATTCAGAGGTGGTTTGGCTGGTCACTGTAGATGGGGATAAACTGCTTCCAGCATGAGCCCACCTTTGCACTTTTTTCTCTTACTTGGCAGACAGTGTGATGTGCATATGAATGAGACTCCCATGGTAAAACAGCTCCCAGTTTTTATTAAAAAATATATATCATCTAGAAGATGGAAAGCCAACTGAGTAGTCAGCGGCATTCTTTGGCTGAGAAATTCACTGAAGGGCCATCCTTAAGTGGCTCTTGTTTAGGTGGAGGATAGCTTGCTTACACTGGAGCTTGCATCAAATCCAAGCATGACCCCTGCCATCCGGCACAGCAGCAGCAGGGGTGGGGAGGCTGAAGCAGAGCTGTATTTCAGCAGGAGCCCTGTGCATGCAGCTCCATGTAGCCTGGGGGAGGGAGCCCCGCTGGGTCCAAGGCAGAGCCGAGCTGCTAGTCTGGATGAGTTCAGTGCTGTGAATCTGTCTCATCTCCTTGGACATACCCTTAGCGGGGTAGAGTACTTCCAGCTCTTGACCTAATATCCCAGCTTTCTTTCAGCTCTGCCTGAAAGGAAAGGCTAGGGGCAGAGAAGATGGGTGGTGGGAAAATAGCACGCAAAGGCTTGCTTACTGCTTCGCTTAGATCAGGTCTCTGAGTCAGGCTCTATATAATAAATGACCAGTATATGGATAGCATGTAACACTATGAGAAGTGTAACCTGAATAGAGAATGCATTAGGCAGGGGGCAGCCAGGTGGGATTGATGTGGAGGAAAGGATTGGTAAGAAGAGAGCACAGCACTGTCTGCACAGCATTAGAAGAAAGGCTCGGATCTAAACCCATGCCAGAATCATGGCTGCTTCCATAGCCATGGAGCAGCACGGTGCTGCTGGCCCAGAGAAAGGAAGGAATAATTTGGAAAAAACACTGAGCCCAGGACCTAGAAACCAACAGTCTCAAGGCTCCGGAGCTGTATCACAAATGCACTTTTTTTGGCCTGGGCAGATTAACTTCTATTATAAATTGTGGCTGCAACTGTCATTTGGTTAGTGCAGATAAATAATTGCTCTCCTGGAACCACTGTTGGGTCCCCCTTGCTGCCCAATCCAGTATTACATGAGGCATTTAAAAAGGCTGCTTGAAGTTGGTGGTGGACCAAAATCTGTGGCTGTTGCAAATGTAGTCCCATTGGACATACAAAATACTTCCTTGATTTTTGCTTTAAGCCCTAGAGGGTGAAAAATGAGACCAACTGATTGTATTGTAAATGAAACAGCAGACTAATAATTTGGTCCCCAAAGCTGCAGAGTCTTTTTTATATTTGACCTTCTGAAGGTTTGAGTCATTCTAAAAAAAAAAAATCCTGAAAGGGTTTGTTCCAGAGGAAACTTTGCACATGGTTTAATGTGAGCCTAGTAATTTAAAATAAAACTACTGCTGTAAAATACTATGTATATCTTCTTGTGTGTATAATGTCTCATCTTTAAGTGACTTATTGCACACATGCCATATGTAGCATCCTGAAATCTGTATATTTATTTAAATCTATTGATTTTTTTAGACAGTAATTTGCAAAATTTAATTTTTAATAAATAATGAAAAAGTCAATACATTTTTCTTCCTTATTTGGTGGCTGGGTGGTGGTGGATGAAATGAAAGAAATCCAGATGGTGAAAAGCACTGTGAAAGTAAGTGGGACAGCAGAGCTGGGTGAGAATGGGGAGGGGGTATAATCTTGTGAATGGTCCTGAGCAAATTTTAGTTCAAAGTGAATCCATCTAGCTAGCTTAAACATTCCTTCACTTAAAATAAATACCTTGTTCCTTTCTAGATGTCTGTGGGAACATAGATGTGACATTATCACCAGCGTACTGTGCTTAGGGCTGTGGATGCTGAGACCAGCTTGAATCCTTGTGCCAAGGGATCCTGTTAATGTTTTCCCATGGTTGAGTCCTTTGCCTCAAATCCTCTTAGCAGCTCTGTGACAGTGGGTGTTGGCATCGCAGGGACAGAGCAACCACACATCCTCTCCTGCACCCACCAACTTTTAGATCTGAGGTTTGCTGATAGTTTTAAGTTGTTGGTTTTTTTTTTCCTAAGTACAGTTAAAAAGCCATCATCCATTTGATGGTATTTGCCTGAAGACCACACCGTAGATTATTCTGGTGTAGTTAACTCGGTGAATCTCATGGCACAGCTATGAGAAGGGAATAAAAAAGAAACATTGCCCTAGTAGCTAGCACTGTGCTTACTGCATTCCCAGAAACCATAGCACTTCTTCACCGGTTTTCCATGGCTTCCTGGGAATAGTTCAGAGACCTACAGCCCCATCCTTTCCTATTGCCCAGCTTTCTTGGCTGAGCTGCATCTCCTATGGCCAAGCCTCCACCCTGTGACTTGGTGTTAGTGTGAAAATCAGGTTCCTCCAGAGGTTTCTACGACAAGAAGTCATAGTTTCTATACTTTAGTAATAAAGGTCCATGATAAAAAGAACCTTGAATTACAGGTAAAAGGGCAAAAAAGATACCTTGAAACACTGCAAATTTCCTATGTATCATATCTAAGGTGCAATTATCCCCTCTTGTGCTCAAACTTGCTCCAGAACAGGCCTGAAAATTTTGTCTGTTTGGGATAATTTCCACAGTGTCCTGCTTGGACTGATTTCAGGTGGTGTGCATGAGGAAGCTGAGGGCTGTTGGAAAGTCATACATTTCCAGGAAAGATTTCCCTATCATCCAGAACATCTATTGAGTCAGCTCTGGGCCCAGCCTTTTATTTTTCTGTCTTAAATAACAGAACTATGACCTTAGTCAGCCCTTGGTCTCAGAGAATAAAGCATCCCTGCTCGGGCAGCTTGAGGCCCAGCCAGCTGTGAGGGTAATAGCACGAGGGGAGCATCACATTTGCTGGAGGTGGGACCACAAGAAATGCTCTCCAGCCCTGCTACAGTGGGCTTGAAGCAAGACATCCAAACCAGGAAAGAGAAAATTTGAACTAGTCCATTTGTGGGTGGGTTCTGTTTTGGTGTTTTGGGTTTTTTTTCTGGCCCTAAAATCAATGAACAGGGGAAAATTTCACATAGGGCTGAATGATGGAAAATCTTTCAGGGCAGTCTATCCACATTCACTTGGGGAAAGTTTGGACTCACTGGTGAGTACTACAGAAGGAAATACTGGAAGTCAACTTATCTGGAAAACCAGTTTAAAAATACCACAGGCCATACATCCAGAGAATTCCCCCAAGGCCCTGATCACAAAACCCCAGAAGACCTCCTTGCTAGGACCTTATGTAAGGCCTCTCAGTTGTCCCACCAAATGCTGAGGAACAACCTGAGCCCAGCAGTAACCCAATGGTGTTGCCTGGAACAATGCCATTATCTGTACAAAGCCCAGCCCTTTGGGTACAGTTTTAATTGCTAATTAGGTATCACCCAAGGGAAGAAGAGAAGGGAGACGTTTAAAAGCGTCTTAATTAGGGTGAAAAGGGAGAAGACAGGACTGTGCTTATTCTGAGGTTATTGAATTCAGTGGTAAAGATTCGCTGAAGCTGGTTGAAGGAGGCATATTTTATAAATTTTCACATGTAACAGGAAAGAACAGAATAACAGAATTTTATTTAAGAGGAAAATCCAGGAAAGCAGGCAACTTGCAAAGTATCTAAGTACTAAGTATCAGTTCTAAGTATAAGTGATAGGGTGGCTTTCCTAAGATACAACATTTTGATTGAGCAGTCTTTTTTATGATTGACAGTTCCCATATAAGTGGATCTCTTGTACCCTGCATGTGACTGGCATTTTTTCTGCAGCAGGAGTTCTTGAACAAGAGGCCTTCCTATATGGCCCACAGGCAGCTAACCTTCCTTCTGCACTGTGGGACAGTTCTGTTCTTATCAGGTTAGGCAATATTTTTTTGGATGGGACTTTGTTCACATCTCAGATTTGTTGAACTGATAGGTTCTGCTCAGGAGAAGATGTGTTGACACAAAAATAGAAGGATGCTTTGAGTGAGGGGTATTTGGGTGGATGCCTTTTCAAGGTCAGCACTTTGATGCTTTGATGGAAAGAAGAAGCTGTCCATGGCAGATATCTGCTTTGCTGGAATATTTTCCTGCTTGGCATTTTGTAATTTTGCACTGCTTTGGTCTGGATCACCTGCAGAAGAGCTGGGCCTTATGAGATAAGACCTGGGGTGTAACGGGAGGGGAAGGGACACTGAATAATGGGTGCAGGGTCATACTTTGCCATGGGTCAGCAGCTGGTCCCTGTGCCTTTGATTTTGGCACCTCTGGCCTTAGCTACAAGGTCAGTGGCTCTGTGGAGATTGAATATGATCCAGCAGTACAGACCCCCCAGGACAGTACTAGTGGCATCTACAGCATCTGCATCTCTATCTGTAGGATTCAATCTATTACAGAAATCTTTCACTCCTGCATGTGACTAAAGCTGAAGCTACACAGCACTGAGGAAGATACTCTGCAAAAGGTCTTCTTGGGAAATATCTCCTGAGAGCACTTGTACTGTAATGCCAAGCTTAGAATAATGTAGTTCAATGGAATGGAAGCTTCTCAGCGTCCTCCACCACTGAGAGGTTCTCCAGGCACCTTGGCCATGGCCAGGTTTGGCTTGCACCCTTCAGACTATGGCAGGATACGGCATGTGTCAATGGGTAGTTCTGGCCAAGGAAATAGAAGGCTTGATTAAACTTCTGTGTTTAAAGTTGCTAAGTCTTGTCTCTAGCCCCAGTATCCTTGGGTATGAAGATTATTGACTTGACTGGTTGTCTTGAGCTAGCTGGAGTGAGGAACAAGTGGTTCTACAGTGGATGTCAGCTCCATAATTCATGCCTTCTGCCACAGGCTGGTGAGCTCTCTGTGGTCAGCTGCATCCCACATCTTCAGGATCTAGCTGTGGGGCAAGAAAAGCCATGAGCCCTTGGATGTCATGTCCAGGTCTAGACATCACACTAACTGACCACAACCTGTCTTATCTGATCCAGGCAACAGTGAAGCACAAAATGCTGAAATCCCTCCCATGGGAACTAGGTCTCAAGTTTAACACTTAATCTCTTCCTTTGAGGGGATTGGTAGGAAAGCTGAGGCAGGCAGAGCTGGCATAAAACTGTTGGGTGAAGCACATTTCCATCTGTCAAACCTTCCTCTGACACACGGCGGGAGCATTATACTGCCTATGAGCCTGTTTGAAGTCCTTTCCTCAACCTCACACCTGATCGCTGATGAGTAACCAGGTGTCTCTCACCCATCTAACTTCTCCAAGACCTGTGAGGAGACCTTACAGCCACTCCCTTGTTGAAAAGAAACAGCGTGTTCCTCTTCAAAGCACTGCTCCACCAGGTTGCCCTGCAAAGGTGAGGTGGTTTCACTGACCTCCCTGAGGGAAAAGCTTCTTGAAATGAGGAGGTTGACTTAACAACCTTCAACAGGGCCAACCTGCACCCTTTGGTCCTCAGCGCTCCTTTACCCTCTAGCATTGACTCTGACACCAGACTAAACCCCGTGGGAAAACTGAGCTAGTAGAAATGCAGTTCAGGAGAAGTGAGGGAGGAGGTTTCTGATGGTTTAGTGACCACCTGGTTCAGAGGAGTCGGGAGCTGAAAGATGAAGCCCCATGAGCAGCTAGAGATCTGGCTGAGACTCTGAAATATGGGTGGTCAACAAGACCATCGAGCTTTTGCAGGTGGAATTTACTATAGAAATGGTTTCTAGTGATTTTGGTTTCTCATCTCAGGTGACAGCAGGAGGCTTGTGAGAGGGTGGAAGTTGAAGCAGTAAATTTAAATGGGCACAGTCAGATTAAGTAATCACACAGTTTAAAACTGTATTCGTTAGCTGTACTGGGTAACTAATGCACCCTTGTGCCCCACCTGGGCAATGAGCTCCAGGTAAGTATATCCTTGATCCCACAAGGAGCTTCGTGAAGCATGGAAGGGGTGAAGACCCTTAGCCACACACTGTATAAGAAGGGAGCTGAAGCCTTCAACTCACCATCAGTCAGCAGAGCCATGTCCCATCACTCGACGTGCACACTCTCCAGGAGCACAAGGCTGGTGGTTGCTCTCCCAGGCTCACGGTGTGGATCTGTTTGGAAGCAGTGTAGCAGAGGGGTATCCTCCCTTTCACCTTCTGCTGTGATCCCAGAGGGTGCACGCTGCCAAGACAAGCACAGAGGGGAAAACAGCTTGTTTTCTGATTTAAACAAACTCTATTTCTCCAGTTGTGTTGGTGAAGGGGAGGGAGGATGCCACTGGAGCTGTTAAAGTGTCTGCTGGAAATGATCATTCCTGTAGCGCATCTGGACCATGCTGGAAGTACAGCTCAGTGTGTAGTTGGTGTAGTCTGGAGGACAGGGTATGAACACCTTGCTGAGCAGCTTTCCCTTGTGAATTAACAGCAAAACACCTGAAGTGTTGCATTCCAAAGGAAAGAACGACAAGGTTGATCAGAAAGACTTCCATGAACTCCGGGATCCCTTGTCTGTGAAGAGGTTGTTCTGGCAATATACCCAGGAGTTGTGAGAGTCTACCAGAGGCTAGGAAATCATATTCCCTTTCCTCCCAAAGACAGAGACCTCCCTTCAGCATATCCGTGCATTCATTTTATTATGAGCCTAATAGCACATTATTTGCAATATGTGTTAACCAATTCAATAAGTCACCCTGATGGCTTTTTTTTCTTTGTAGTTTTCAATACATGCCATGAAAACCTCCAAGACTTCATTTCAGCCGCAAGACCATAACAGTTTAGACAAGATCTGAAATGGTGAATAACCCCCTCCCTGGAGATTTGATGGCAAATACGAGGTATGCCTCTGTGACTTTATTATTAAAACAGAATGATCTCCCTCCAGCTCTGTTGGAGGGGAGGAGGAGGGAGCACACATGGAGCAATTAAGAAAAATGTCTTTGACCTTCAGCAACTTAATCAGCTGCCAGTGTTCTTCCTAATAGTGTGCTAATGGTTAAGTTCTTCTGGATGCCATAAAAAGTGCTATAACTGGAGGCTACAATAAAGTGCTGATCAACCCATCAAGTGAGTCAATCCAAAAGCAATATCTGTCTTTGTAATGACTATAATAAAAACTATGCCAAGCCAGGAGATGACGTGAATAAGAATGCTGCTTAATTATGCTGGGCTGCAATGCTGGGTGAATTTGCCACACTTCTGCAAACTTGCTCTTGAGTGACATTCCTACTCCTGCCTAGGAAAGCCAAACTTTATATTTGTGTGGCCAGTGCTCCAAGGACAGTCCTAAGAAGTTTGGGAAGGTGACATCTCCATCCAAGCCAACTAGAGTTTTGGTGCAGAAAAGGCTGTTGAATTTGGGCTGGGGCTGTTTATCCCGGCAGTAACTGCACTCACAAAAAGCAGGTTGGAGGCATGACTGCAATTCCCTTTTTGAGAGGTTGGGGCTGGGAAGAGGAGGAAAGGTGTTTATAAATTTTATGTATCCTGGTGTTAAAGATAACCTAACATTTAATGCCATGATGTTGAAACAGGGTGAAATTTCAGTGAAGCACCCAACACAGCACCATGGGATGAGGTAGTTGAGTGCTATGCTAAAAAGGAATTGAAGTAATGAAGCAGAAAGCACCCCTGGCAGAGGGAAAAGGCCTGGGTGAATCAGAGAGGCCCTTCCTGGTGTTGGGGATGGAGCTGACAGAGGTTGGACACCATCCCTGAGTATTTACCATGAAGAAGGCAATGATCAAGTGCCCTTCAAAGATACCTCACTGGGTAACAGGAGCAGAGGGACTGGAGGAGTCTCCCATGCACGCTGCCTTTTCTTGATCTCCCTGAGAGATCAGGCAACTGCTCACCTCTTGCAGGATGGAGCACAACCCATGCTGGGCTTTCTGTCTGACCCCCGTACTCTTTACAAATCAAGTTTTCCCTGTCTTGCCCGTTGCAAAGGCACAGGTGAATAGTGGGGTCGGTGGGCAGTGAGTAAACCAACACTGGGATCTTATATCTCCCTGCTTTGGGAATTGTCCTTCTGTACACAGACAGCGGGGGAATGAGATGGAGCACGAAGGGACGGCGGGTGCCGGATGCCAGGTGCTGAGGCACCTGCTGTTATCAATGGAAGGATGGCAGTTCTTTTCCTACAAAACATAGCTGGTGTTTTGGGATCCCTCTGAGCACAAAGCTGCTCTCCAGGATGCTAAGAAGCAGGAACCTAATTCACAAACCCAGCATGGAGCTGGTAGAAAACACGCCACAGCCTTTCAAGGAATCGCGGAGCGGATTCCTCCCCCATCAGTAAAGAAAACAGGATGCAGGCCACATTCCTGCTCACATAGACAAGGCTCCCCACACCAGCACAAACACATTTTCTCAGTTCCAATTAAACCCTGGCTTTATATCACCTTGCTGCTGATAAGGGTCTGATTAATGGAAGAATTGTCTTTTTTTTTTTTTTTTAATAAAGTCTCTGGTGTTAATTGTTTTTTCCCTCTCCCATTTCTTGTTTAAAAGGCGCTTTCGAGGAGGGCTGCTGATTGTGCTGGAAGTTGTATGGGAACACTTAGTCTCTTCCTGGTTTTGTTTTTGGGTCTAACTGCTGCCACTGAGACTAGCAGGTCCAATAGACAAATCACCTCTGCGGATAACTGGCAAAATCCTGCCCTTGTGCCTCCCGATAAACAAGTGCAGATTCATGTGTTTGTTCATGACACAGAAAGCAGCCAGAACAATGATTTGGTGACTTTTTGCCAGTGTTGTTTCCTCTGGAGAGCCGACTTCCCTTGCGGAGCCTCAGGTGCATAGCAACAGCTCAGCAAAACAAAAGCCAACCAGTGCAAGGCATTAGAAAAATATTATCCCGGTCCGAAGGGTGGGGCTCGCTTTCCCATCGGCACCCTGGTGCTGGGATCAGCCCCAAAGACAAACCTTCCCGCGATGCAACCATGTGCGTGCCAGGCTAATTAGCTAACCATTCTCCCAGGTAAAGCTGCCGGAGCGGTACGAGAGGCGGCTTCTGCTCCAAGCCCATGGGGGACGGTGCGATGATGTGCACATGTATCATAGTTTAAGTGAAGGGCTGGAGTCTTAATTTAAAACTGTGGTTTCTTCAGTCATCAAAGTGCCTTTGCTCTCTGCCTTCCATGGGGTAATGTCAGATGGGAATGGCTCCGTCACCACGTTCGTTGTCCAGTGTCTAAGATGAAGGGTCCTGAGCAGAGATGCGATCAGGGAGCCACACTGTTGCTCATGCCTCAGCCCTGGTGCAGGTAAGAAGTCAGGACCTACAAGACCTGACAGAAGCTGGCACCAAGACCTAGCAGGTACATGTGGTACTTGGCCTCTGAAGTGTCCCTGAGCATCTCTCTTCCCTGTGCTGGAGCAGTTCAGCTCTGCATTGTCACTGCGTCCCTGGGGACACTCACTAGGAGATGGTGTTGAAATGACTGATAGAGCAGAAATGCCTGAGACCCTGAGCTTCTCTCCTAGACATGCCAGCAGAGGGGAAGCACAGCCAAGGAGCTCAGAGGGACAGGATGTGAAGGAGACCAGCAAAATCAGTGACTGATAAAGCAAATGGAAATTGTGAACAAAGAAGGAATCGGCCAGTCTGGGCCAGTGGAGCTGAAGATGCCCAAGTTAATAGGGGAAATGCTCTGCTACTTTTGTCCTGTCTAGTGCATGGCAGGCTGCTATCATGATCTCTGGGCTGGTCTCACCTGTAGGAAACTTTCAGACCTCACTGTGCTGCTGTGCCCACCTGGGCACCTGCTGTTTGGTGAAGCATTAGCTGTGTGCCTGCTGTGTGCAGGGAGTGTGTGACCCAGTCCACACCATCACATTTTCTCAAGTTGTGGGGTATTGCCCTGTTGATTGCTCCCCTACATTTACTGATGGATGACTGCCTTTCCCCAGTCAGGCTGGCCTTTTCCTTTCCTCTTCTATTTCCACATTTCCCTGACTGAAGTTTTCCACACTTTCTCTGCACATCTTTCCCCATCTCCAACCCACAGCTGTGGTCCCCTGCTCTGTTTTTCCTTTCCCTTTCTTTATCTTTCTAGCTTTTTGCTTGTCCTGGTTTTGGCTGGGATAGAGTTAATTTTCTTCTTACTACCTGGTACAGTGTGTTTTGTATTTAGTGTGAGAATAATGTTGATAACAGGCTGATGTTTTAGTTGTTGCTAAGTAGCACTTATCCTAAGTTAAGGATTTTTCAGTTTCCCATGCTCTGCCAGCAAGCAGATGTATAAGAGGCTGGGAGGGAGCATGGCCAGGACAGCTGACCAGAACCGGCCAAAGGGATATTCCATAGCAGAGAACGTTGTGTTCAGTATATAAACTGGAGGGAGTTGGCTGCGGTGGGGTGGATCACTGCTCGGGCATCGGTCACTGGGTGGTAAGCAACTGCATTGTGCATCACTTGTTTTTTCTTGGGTCTAATTTATCTCTTTTTGTTATATTCTTTTTCATTACAATTATTATTATTGCTATTATACTTGTATTGTTAATAATGTTATTATTTTATTTTAGTTATTAAACTGTTCTTATCTCAACCCACGAGTTTTACTTTTCTTCCCAATTCTCCTTCCCATCCCGCTGGGAGGGGGGAGGAGTGAGCAAGCGGCTGCATGGTGCTTAGTTGCTGGCTGGGATTAAACCACAACATTGCTGTTATGACTATGCCATGATTATTTCCATTTTTTTTTTCTTTCATCTTTTTCTCTCTGCTCTTCCTTGCTCTTCTATTTTGCTTTCCACAGTAGGTGAGATTTTAGGTTTAAGTCAAAAAGAGGACATCAGGGCAAGAAAAGGGATGGGTGAGAGATGTCAAGACATGAGATGTTGAGCAATGAATAAGAGAGAAGCAGCATGAAAGGGCAGCTCAATGTCGGCTCACACTCATGGGGTGAGCAATGAAATGAATTTGTCACAGTGTCTACATCCATATTGCTAAGGGCACCCACCCCACAGGCAGATTCTCATCTCCTGGCCCAGTGGGAAAGAGCAGCTCATGTCCCACTGCTCAGAGGGGTTCCTCCAGGGTCCAAACAGCTCTCAGCATGGCTCTTTTCTGAGCTTTTTTGAAATATTATTGGTTTTGCAGTGGTTTCTCAGGTCACAATGATGGCTTTGTCACAGCGTGATGTTTCTGTAGTACAATGCTGAGGACATGTGCTGTGTGTTTTAAAACCCAGCTAGGGAGGGTATGGGGAGGAGCTTGTAGGCACCCAGTCTGCTGGGAGAGATTGGGATGGAGAACAGCCTGATCCATGTTGCCTGTGGGGAGCTGTCCCTGGAGCATATTGTCCCCAGAACTACATCTGCTTTGCTTCAGAGAGGGTCATCTGATGTATCTGACAGCATAGACATAGCTGGTATAAACCAGCTGAATACAGCTTTGGAGGGATGCTCTGAGGAAGAGCCATGTAAGCAGGAGTCCCCTGAGCAGTAAGGAGAAGGTGACACCAAGTCTGCCAGTAGCCGTGCCCAGCTCTGTGTTGTGTGTTGTGCATGGGAGCCTGCTCGGTGGAAAGGGACCTCATGCCACAGCTACAACCTCTCTGGGCTGTGAACAGGAGCCTCGGAGACATGGGCTTCTCACAGAGATGTCTGAAGGAGACTTGAGGTAAAGATTTATGACAAGCGTTGGGTCCAGCACGGGGCCCTGAAAGGAGCTGTGGCAGGGAACAGGGGGAATTCCCCAGCCTGGGCTAGACAAGGTGCCAAAGCAGATGGCTCAAATGGATCCTTCCAACCTCACAGTCTCTCAGGTGTCACTGCAAAGGCAGGTGAGAATGGAGGAGAAATTTTGGAGACGAGGGAGTGAATTGGCAAACAATCATCCCTCTTGGCTTTTGGGGGGCACAAGTGAGAAGTCAGCACACAGGGACTGCAGGGTTGGGGCGAGATTTCAAGGAGCAGCTGCAGGGCCAGGACTGTCACTCCAAAGTTTTATCCAAATTTCTTGGGAAAATTGACCAAAACACAGCCCTTGACAGCCTTTAAGCCTGAGAGTGGGTATAGATTTTTGCTTCCTCATTCATCATCTTCCTCACAGCATCGCAGGACAGGGAGCTGCAGGCATTCCCCCCATGGACACTTTGGACAGGATGTTGCTGCCTTATTGGGGGAACAGCTGATGCTTCATGATGCCTGAATGTTTTATTTTGAGAGGAGATCTTAATTTTTCTTAACTGCTAGAGCAACAATTAGAAGACTTAGGTGTCTTGTGAAAATGATTATAGGTAGAGCTCTCAACTCACACCTGGAGCTGTCTCCAGGCCCGGTGTTCGGAAGCAGATGAGGCTGGCTACCTTCATGTCTGTTCTCATGGCCAGGCAAGAGATGGGATTTTTTTTCCTGTGCGTTGTGTGTACTTGGCATGTGCAGGTCACAGAAATATTTGCACACACATGCTCAAGAGGTTAGGTCCAGAGATGCAAAAAAGGTACAGGTCCAAGCTCTAAATGCAACTCCCCCCTCGACCAATGCACGCTAAGCACAGACACGCAAAATTTGAATTGTAGCATCAGCACTCTTCCTAGAGAATCTCAGTTTGTGCACAGCTGTCTCCAGTTCTAAATGCTCAGAAAGACCTTTGTTATGGGTTTGTGTGGCGCAGTTTTCCTTGGTGGCAGGGGAGGGGGGCTGCAGAGGCGGCCCCTTTAAGAAGTTGCTGGAAGAATTTGCCGCCCCAAAATGTCGGATAAAGATAAAGAATTCGCCGTCCCAAAATGTCGGACGTGCGCGCCAAAATGTCGGACCCGCCTCTAGGCGGGGAGTGACGGTGGTAA
>VYZV01041129.1:320794-361158 GCA_013401275.1 Pandion haliaetus | reverse complement strand
GGAACTGCAGCCCGCGGAAAGGAACCACGTTGGAGCCGGGAACGAGAGAGGAATCTTCCCCCTGAGGAAAGAAGCGGCAGCGACGATGTGTGGCGAGCTGACTCAACCCCCATCCCCTGTCCCCGTGCGCCGCCGGGGGGAGGAGGTAGAAAGCATCGGGTAGTGGAACTGAGCCGGGAAGGCGGGAGTGGGGGGAGGTTGTTCTGATGTTTGGTTTCCCTTCCTAATACCCTTGTGTTTTGTTTTTGTTTTGATTTGTAGTAAATTAAATTGATTTTGGTTTTTTCCCAAGTTGAGCCTGTCTTTTGCCCGTGACCATAAGTGGGGAGTGATCCCTCCCAGTCCTTGTCTCGACCCATGAGCCTGCCTTTGTATTTTCTCCTCATCCCAACGTGGCCAGGCGAGGGGGTGGGGGGTAAGTGAGCGGCTTCGTGGTGCTTTGTTACCGACTGAGCTGACCTGAAACCACGACAACCTTCTAAGGTCTTTCTGAGCCAGATCTCTCTTTCACTCCCTCTCTTATCACTAGCTAATACCAATGGTGCAGGTGACCACGAAAAAGCAGCACAAATAGCAAACTAGCTTGATGGCTACCTACCCTTCACTGAGCATCTGCATGGAGTTGCACAAATTCCCTCGTACAGAGGAACTGAGGCATCTGAAGGTGCATACAAGTGAAAAGGGAGGCAAAGAGCCAGAGAGTGGAGAGTCTCAGAGATGAGGCTGGGAACCTTGCACTGGCTGTGGAGCAAAGTGGGAGTCACCATGGATCCCTGCAACTTGTAGACCTGGGGCAGGCTCCCACCTGACCTTAGAGGTGTCAGAGAGCTGGGGATGTTCAGCAGCTTGTCTTCCTTCCTTCTTCCTATCTAAATGACCTCAGGATTGCATTGCTGTTGCTTCTGTGTAGTTGGATGCTGTTGTTAAGCCTATAAACAGAGACAGATATCCCAGCTGCTCTTCTTGCAGGATCACATCCAAATGCTGAATGCTGGAAGAACATCCAGTATGGGATGGTGTATGCAGAGGCAGAGATGGATGTGACAGGCTTTTAGAAGTCTCTTGGACAGAGGGGTATGCATTGCAAGTGAATGGCTAGACAGTCAGATTCTGCCCTTTGAGTACTTGTTCCTTCCCAATGCGTTGTATGATGTGTAAAAGCCTCAAATAAAAGGTGTTAAGCAAATACTAAGCACTCATACATGTCCTAAATATAGAGAGGAAATATCCCTCTGTTGCCATAGGAGCATGTCAACCCTTAGGCCAGGCATGGCAGTGCAAATGGGGCTAAGCATGGCCTGAAGTGTATGTGAAGGTACAGTGCTTCACATGCACCTTGCTCTGGAGATGTTGGTGGGCACACTGGTGTACTCTGACCATGCCATTTCCTTGTAAAAAGAGGAGCCAAAGCGACTAAGGCTGTTACCCCTTTGCACCATCCTCTTTTTGCCTTTCTCCTCAGCTATACCTTAAGTTGCTCTTGCAAACTCACATTATTTTGGCTTCTGGGAGATGAGCTAGAGGGCTGCATTGTGGGGCAGTTGGAGAGTTTTGGGGGCCATGATTCCATGGCACACAGGCATAAAGCTTGAGGGAGGGTATGGAAACTAGGAAAAATAATGAAGTGCAGTCTACATAAATAAAGGATACAGCAAAAGTTTTAGGTACTAAGAGGTATACAGTTCAGCTACTATTTTGTTGGTCATATCCCTAAAGGAGTTAGTAGAGTATTTTTTCACTAAGCTCAGAAATGTAAAGGATCACAAATCTGTATGAAAATTACTTCAATATAACACTGACTTCAACATCTGGCTGTATAGAAGAATGTCAGTGTGGGTCTTTTTTAATTGTTTTTTTGATGTTGAGCCAGCAAATGTCATGTTTGAAGTGTGCTTTTCAACAGAGGAGCTAGATGCATGCTTTAATCTTTATGAAAAGAATGGAGTCTCACGTCACACCATGACTCTATGAGTTGGGGATTTAAGGAAGATGTCAAATACAAGTTGTAACACTGATTGCTACATCCTGGTCTTGGGGAGAGATCCCACTTCCCAGTTAGAAACCTGGAGCCTTAATCCAACTGAGCAGCTATTTGTATACATCTTGAAAAGAAACACACTTTTCTCCCTTGTGAAGACCTTCAGCCTTGGATGTGTGTTTTGATGTGCTGGATGCCCAGTGCCCCACTGACTGAACTGTGGTTGATCTGCCCTCTCAGATCAGGGGTAGCAGAGAGCAGGAGAGTGTAGGCAAGTTGGAACAACACCTCCACATCTGATTCTTTCTTCAAGGGCTGCTCTCTCTGTGTCACCTTTGAATTTTAGCCAATTAGCCTCTAGAGTGAGATTTAAATATTGTTGCTGATGTTAATTCAGGGTGCTCATGTTTTGACATTTACAGGTTGCCTGCAGGCTGGGAATAACACTTGTCATCCAGAGAGGAGGAGGAGCAGCAGGGCCCACAGACCTGGCATTGAAGGTTTGCTACCCATCAGAGATGTCCAGTCCTCCTTGAGATCCTGCTTATAGCACTTAATCTCCTGATTTGATAACTCTGTATCTCTCTTTCTGCAGAATCCTTTGATAACGGGTGGCAGCACAGAACATCATCTCATACACTCCGGTGTGTACTTCAAACCTGCCCCGAGGTAGCGTCTGCTAGGGGAAGAGAGCAAGACAGGCCCTTTTGGTCCTGGTGTCCGCTGCTGTCCTGGTCTTGGAAGAAGCCATATGTGCCTGGCATCAGGAAGGTGATTTCTTTAGGTCATTCCACACTGCACAGCTCTCGGTCAAAGGATTAAAGGAAATTCTATACCCAGCATATGGACAAAGCCTTCCATAGCTTGAGTGGGGTGAGAGGGGGGATGATGGTGGAGTCTGTAGCATATGCAGGATGAATTACCCAATTTGTCTGTGGGTCTTGGCACTGGTCCAACAGAAGGCATTGGTTATTGTGAAGTTCAGTTCTGCACTGCCTAAACACAGGTGGAAATCCTGAGCCCTGCTTGGCACCTTGGTCCCTGACTCAGTGAAGTAGAGAGAGGCACCTTGGATGGGACTGATGACATTCAGCACCTGGATGCAGAGCCTGGTCTGTAGGCGATGCCCAGGTGTGGACAGTGTGAGTGTTCTGCATGAGCCAAGTTCAGGGCTTCTCAGAGACACCACTGGGAGGTGGATTTTGACCCTGAAATTGTTGTCTGGGATTCTTTGCCCAGCCGATGCCTTTCTCTGCTAAAGTGGGCTCCTCCTTGTGTCTTCTCCAGCAGCACAAGACCCTGACTGACTGGGGGAGCTGGGTGCCCTAAACCTCCAGATACTCCTCTACTCAAAGGTGTTTAAACCTGCCTCTCCAAAGGGCCTGACCATCAGTCTGGGAAGCTTTCTAGGTGGAAGGCTTTTCCAACTCTTCTGTGAAGCTGGGACTCTGCTAGGATTTGAGTACTGAGTGGTCCCACTCCCAAAGTGAGTGCTGTAATGACTGCAGCTTGCCACAGACTGGAGAACCAGGGACAGAGTTGCCTGTTTTCTACACCCCAAATGGCCTTCAGTTGTGAAGACATAAGAATACTGTTGATCATAGGCAGAAGGTGTGTAAGGAGACTTCTACCTGTAACCTTTGTCTTCTAGGATATCTCAAGGGCCTAAGATCAAACAAAGCTTTCCCAGATTATATTCTGCATTTCCCTACCTATTACTACCTATTAGGTCCTGCCCATCAACATTTGCATAACCTTCTGGATTTCACTTGTTTCTTTACGTAGGAGAAAGAGGCTGTTAAAAGCTTGGTTGGACAAACTACATCAGAACAGCCTTCTCTTCAGCCTCACAGATAGATACATCAGCTGTTTTCTGCTCAGCTTCCTCTTGTGTCCATGTCTTCAGAGGCAGAAGAGGGATGTTGTTGCTGGCAGCATGGAGAAGCCAGGTGCTGCTGTGTTGGAGGCAATTCTGAAACTGATAGGACAGTTTGAAACCATGTTTTGCTTATGACTGTAATCAGCCAGGAATGAAGTGACAGTAAGCAGTGTATCCTTCTGTTGACCTACCTATGATACTGATTTAGAAAATTGTCTGATATTTCAAGAAGTAATTCTGAAAGTAAGGGATGGTGTTTCAAGGAAATTTATTATGGTTTCTCATCAGTCAAGCATTGTAACTCTTGTCCTGCTTTGAAACTGTGAATGATTAACTCAGTTTTCCTCACTGTAGCATGAATGAATTTCATGCATTTTTTTAACTACATTTGTTATGTGAAAAGCTAGGCACCTGCTTCTCAGAGTGTAGCCACCTGCTAGTGCTAACAGTGAGCTGAATTGGACCTTTAACTCGACTAAATAAGCCCTTGCTTCTTAGCTTTTGCATTTATTGCAGACAATCATTTTCAAGCAGTAATGAACTAGTCATGGTGGAAAGCAGAGCTGTGATACCTTTGAGTCCTGGTCACTGACATCTGCAGCATGCAGACCACATTCTTCACAAATGAAAAAACACTTTAATTTCACTTGAAAAGTTTCAAATGTGTTTAATGAGTCTTTCTTTTACTGTCTTAAAACCTGTGCCATCACCAGGGAAGGAGCCATCAGACTGTTCCCTCTAACACTCTTTGTGGCTTGACTTACTCTGAAGTAACATCGAAACACCATGTTTTTTTCTATATGGCTGTTTTGTAAGTGGTATTTGGAGATCTAACTGTTATGAGTCTAGTACTTTCACTCTAACTTATACGGTCTCATAAAAACATACATCTAAAACATAGACTTCTGATATATGGATTTTCCCAGTGGCAAGACAAGTGCATTTATTCTGTCCTCTCCACTTTTTCTATTGGTTTATGCCCACGTGATTTAGAGGAAAGTTCACTGAAGCATTTTAAGGCAGTTTCAATGTAGACAATGTTTGGGGTTTTTTTTTTGGTAATATACTGCTTGGCAAGAATGTTTGGCCATGTTAATATGTGTATGATGGTGATAGAGGAAGAATGGAAAACAGAAGAAAATGAGAATTTAAACCTCTTTAAAAGGCTGTAGCAGCTTTCTGCATAGTTCAGAACATCATTGTTTGACTGTCCCACACCTCCACAGCATGTGCCTGAACTGAAGAGCAAGTGGTTCAGAAGCAGCAGTGTTTACATTAAATGAGTGCTTGAGACACTTTGGGCTTCAACCCTACTCTCTACAGAGCCTATTGCTGTTCTGCCAGCCCAAGAAATCGGTAAAAATGGAGTAACTTCTACAGGGAGCAGCTAATCAGAGGCATCTGCTCACAGGACAAGGAAAATATTCCTGATGATCCCTAGCTGTGTTCTTGGTCTCACATGAAATCATGCTCTTACACCAAGAATACCAGATCTGCCTTGGAAGGCAGTGGGTGCATGGTGGTGGTTGTGGTGGTGAGGTTGCAAGGACATAAGAAATGTATTCCCAGTACACAGGTTTGTGGGATACTGAGCTTTAATCCTTTCCCAGAGTCAGGATGGAAATGTGTCAGTCATGGAATTAAGAGCAAAATGCCAAGATTCTGGGTAATCCATTTGGAGAAGAGGAGGGATCTGAAGAGACCACTTAATTTTAACTAGGCCACTACCTGAAACTTGCTGAAGTCTGAGATTTAAGAAGCAGTCCATGCACTGCTGAGGTCGCTGCCTGAGGCCAGCAAGGTGGTTTGAGCTGTAATTTTGGAGCAGACTCACTTCAGTGGCAAGGTTTTTTTTGTAGGAAGGAAACAAACCTAGCTTTGGAAAAAGAGTTTTCTCTCTGATAATCAGAGAACTGAAGAGTTGACTTGGTGCCATGAGTAGGTCCTTGAACACAAAGAGATGTTTTACAAGAACAGCTTTTTGCCCTTGTTGACAAAACATACTGGCATTCTGTCTTTGGTTTGCATGTTTTAAGAGGGGGTGGAGATACACAATCCCTCCTGGAGGAAATGGGTTTTCTTGCTTTGTCTCTGGTAAAACAGTGGTTCTGATTTAATCTCATGCTTCAGGAATGATCTGTAACTTGACTTTTGCTTGTGGGTTATGAATTGTGTTTTACCCCCTCTAAAGCATCCCAGATGAGGCAGGATTTTGTATGAAGATGGTACAGAGACCCTCCAGCACCTCTTTACATACACAGGGCCCCGCATTATCACCAGGTTTGGGGTAGGAAAACTTTTCTAAGATTAAATTGGCAGGTTCACAGCTTTCCTTCACTTATTCTGAAACATAAGAACACACATCAGTTTCTGGGATTGTCGTTCACCCAAGCTATGTCCTGCTGTCGAGAGGCATCAGGAGCTGGCCCTTAGTCTTTTTAGTCTTTTCTGGGTCAGACAGTCAGACATTCTCAGCACACATATCTACCTACCTGGAGTCTTTGGGTTTGCTAGCTTTTCTTATTTAGGAAATGTTGATTTAACCCTCTCAGGAATTAGCATTACTCAGGGCAGTGCTGCTTTGAAGTGGTTACCAGCCTAGTTAGAAGTAAGTGCTGGGTGTGGTATGTATCTGCAAGGCAATGGTGTCATTCTGTTTCCTGGGGACTGAACCTTTAATAAGGGGAGTTTCCCTTGTTGCAGGGGGCAGGTGTGAGGCAGCTGCTGTTTTGGGCAGCCAAGCAAGATGTGGAGTTTGTAGAACATGGTAAAATACTGCCTTCTGTTAAGGCCACTTCACACTTACTCAATGGCACAAAGCTAGATGGACCCCTGCAACTCAATAGGAGACAATATGGTTGAGTGATTTCAGCAGAAGTTTCCTGTTACTATTTAGTACTGAATCGTACTTGCAAAACCATCTCCGGTTCCTGTTTGTAAGTAGTCTGCAATGATGCTCACTCGTATCTCTAGGGTCTACAAGGGTCCTGTGATGTTAAGTAAACACTTCACATGTGTCACTGAAAGGTGCACCAATGGGTTGTGCATAGAGATATGCATAACTCCATGGATCAGAGCTTGTGCTGGGAACATAGAAATATTCCTGAATTTATTTTTTTTTTTCAACCTTGTCCTACCAGTATGGTATTTGGTAAAACAGCTGCCACCAGAGGTAAAGCTCCAGCTCATCCCTGTTGCAAAATACCATGCTGGTAATGTGTAAGAGATGCTCTCAGTCTGTTCTGGAGGGGGTGCTTACTCATTTTCTTGAGTGCAAAGATGGTCTCTGGGCATTTGTGTTGGCAGCAATGCTGTAACACCTTGCCTTTTGGCATTGGTTATGTAAGAATCTAAATATGCTGGAGTGACTCACTTCACTGTCTGAACAGAGCTGTTCGAACAAGAATAATGCAGTGAGTTACCCCAGTGATGGGTGCAGAGGAATCCCAGGAGACACGTGTCCCAGCAGCAGCCCCCTTGGTGGCTGCTTCTGTTGAAGACCTGTTTACTCTGCGTGGGACTCATCTATCCTTTTCTTCCCCACTGCTATTTGTCAAATGATGTTAGACCTCCTACGAAGCTTATCAGTCGTGCCACTGAATTCTCTAGCAGTCAGGCTGGGTCTTTACTGGGGGACATCCCAAACCCTCTCTTGACTCTAGGAAACCTGCATCCCATCTCCCTTTGGTTTATGTGCTCCCTTTCCATTTTCCTGCTCTCCTGCTATGGGACACTTCAATCCAGAAGCATCTGCAGTTAAGGGAGTGACACTGCAGGTGAGAAGCCTCAGCTCCAGAGGGAGCTCCAAACTCTACCTGCTGGTTTGATAGAGGCAAATATCCATGGTCTTCTCAGCATCTGCATGCTGGAGAGGAGACAGCCAGTTGTCCACTCTCTGTTTCATTCCCTCTTGGCTGGTATTGCAACACGAGGAGGTCCCAGTCCCAGTCCCAGTCCCAGTCCCATCCCAGTCCCAGTCCCTAGCTGTTCTCCTCCAGCGAGTCTGTGACAATGGTGCCTAATGCAGTACAGGGATTTCAGATCCTGGGGGCAACTTCTGTTTCTCAGTTAATGATCTCCAACCACCTCTGTGTGTGGAAGGGCTACTGAACTGGTCCTAGCTGGAGGGACCCCAACAGAGATTTTAGTCTACTGATTCCAAGCTTGATTTTCTTTATGATCCTTAGAAGCAGTTGGTCAAACCTAGAGTAAAATCCTTGTTAGAAGTGCAGGCATGGAGCACAAGGCATCACTCACCATTTCTGGACACAGGGACATTGAATCTAGGATGCAGGTGTTTTACACAACAGCTCAAACATCCATAATTCTAATGGTTTTAATAGATGAGTGCCTACATAGCACTACATAAGCTTCAGCTTTCACAATGCTGTACTGAGTAGTATCCACATGTCTTGAAATTTGGGCTGTAGGACTGGAAATTAGTTTTACCTTGTCAGGAAGAAAGCAGAAGCACTGTCTATACTGTAGAGGCATGGATTATACACAAGGAAAACATAAAAACCCAACCCAACCACCCTACCAAAGTGCTGGTTACAGATTAAAGAAAGAAGGAGGTAGCTTGAAGGAAAGGTCAGGCACTNTGTGGATTAAAAAAAAAAAAAAAAAAAAAAAAAAAAAAAAAAAAAAAAAAAAAAGAAAATTAAAAACAAATCAGAACATCTAAGACGATAACTTGGAAACTTTCCTGGGAGTGGAGACACTTGAATTACCTCAGAACAAAGGCTGTTGACTTCCCTCATAGGGAGAGAAAGTCTTGTTTCTAAAAATCTAAGAGCTTGGTAAATGATTGTTTTCTTCTTTATTAATTTGTTGGAAGTTTAAAAAAGCTAAAATAGACATTTTGGAGTGAAGCAAACATTTAGTTCAGGCAAAATGAATGGATAAAAATTCAAGTTATTTCAATTATTTTAAAGTATTTTGATTCTTTCTGTAATTTATGCAGTAGTCTGCACTACAAAAAAAGTTTGAAACTGGAGTAATGAAAATCTTTTTTATTCATGTTTTGAGACCTCTTTCTTCCCACTTCTTTGTAAACAATTTTTGAGGTAAGGATGAAATCACAATTGCTTCTCAGAGAGCTAGGTCCATGGGCTTATGGCCACCCAATGATGTAACAGGAAGTCTTGATACAAAAGTCACTGGGTAAAGTCTGCTCGCTCTTGTGCAGGACATGAGAGGAGGGTGTCAAAACACTCTGGATTTTAAAACTGTGGCTCCATTAGTAAATATCACAAATTTAAATATAGCATGCAAATAAAGGAGAGGTATGAATAATTGTTCAAGCTATGATTAATGGCTTGAAACTACTGTCTGCGGATGGATGCTCAGGTCACTCAGAGTCCTTACAAGGATGATCATTTAAGGAGCCTGTTGACAGAAATTCAGAACACAGTTCACAAGCTTGGTCCTGTGAACACTTTTGGACAAGGCAGATGTACTGGGAGGGAGGACCAGCAACTGGACCTAGATAAGGGACTTGATGGAGACTTCTACTAGCAGGGGGATAGGCATGACTGGGAAGGTAGAGCAGGATTTCATTTGGGCAGATCCTGAAGAAGCACATGGCTATTGCATCTCATGGAGCAGACAAAGGATAGCAGAAGAAAGGCTGAACCTATTGCCATGTAGATAGGCATCTAATGTAGAGAGAAGGTTTCTGAATTCTCTGGGTGAGGGGAAGCTTTGGGTTAAAGAGAGGTGTAAAAAGGAGGGCCAGATTTTGTTGAAGGTAAAAGTAGCACCTTGTCAGTGGGCGCTGGTCTTTGCTTAAATAATTCAAGGAGGCACATAACAGCTCCTTCTAAATCATTATGCACTAACACAAACCCTGGTCCCCTTTATGCCCTCAAAGTGTAAGAAAAAAAAAAAAAAAAGCCAGGCAGGAATCAGGGCATTTCACTCTCTCCCACCACTCACTTTTTTCCTTGCTTTTGATTGTGTACCTTAGATCCCCATCAAATCCACAAGAAAATGCATCCCTGCATCCAGAGTATCTGCACATCATTTGTCCCACCAAAACCACAATAATTGTGAACACAAGCTTAGGACCTGTTCCAGTGATTCATTAGCTGTCTAAAGTCAGAGTAATAAATCACTGGAGACAGAGACCAACAATTCTTTCCTAGAATGACTGTAGAACCACCGCACAAGCAATACTAGAACAGCTCTCTGCAAATGCCATCTGTCTAACCTGGTACATGTGGGATGGAAAGTGGGGCTCATGGTACAGTTCCCCAATGATTAAAATGAGGAGAGGCAATCAGAGATGCGTTCTGCTTGCAAAGGCTTGTCTACAAGGAATTGATAGCAGCAGGAGGGAGATGAGGAGGGGCTCTCTCCCATAGTAGGAACACAGTAACTCTCAGTATACTCAATACTTTGACCTTATGCAGAACTTTTTGGTTCAAAGGACCTCACAGCTTTTTATCCTGGGCTCTTGATAATTTTCAGGAGAGATTGTGCTCACAGCTCTGTGCTGTAGCTCACTTGTACGTGGAGGAAAGTCTATGCCCAGCTGAAGCTGCAGGAGGTTTTAGGAGATAGTGAGTGATTAGTAGGTGGAACTGGTCCAGATGTGCAGTTAATGCACAGGCATTTGCAGAAAGGGCTCTTTAATGACTGCCTTGGATCAAGTTTGCTTTACACCCAGAAATTCGTCTACTGTTGTGACTTGCAGAGTAAGCCTCCCTGTGCTGCCAGCTCCACTTCTTCAGCAAGTGCTCACAAGCTCTTTGGGTCAGGAACCTGGTATCTTTTTCTGTATTAATCCGAAGGTTTCTGTCCTGGCTCCCGTTCCCAATTCCCCCATCCCTTACCATATCTCAGGAAGGGGAGTGGGTGTGAAGACAGGGCAAAAAAAGGAAAGAATACAGCTAGGAAAGGAGCCTCCTCATTACCCTGCCCAGAAACAATCCCACAGGCTGCCTTGCACAAAGCTAGCTAGCTACTGCTGTTCGCTCTTGAGCAGTCCTGCCAAAGTGGTCTCTATCTAGTCTTAGCTCACCATGTTTATGTTCTTGGTCCTCTCCTGGATTCTCTTCCTCTCCATTTCTCTTGTGATTTACTGCGACTGAGGCTTCAGCTGGAGTGGCCACCAAGACCAAGCAGGAAGTGTCATTTGACAACTTCCTTGTGGACAGGTGCTAACAGCACCAGTAGCACTGGCTTGAGCACTGCCCACCAGCAGCCAGCACATTTCTGCATGCTTAGGTCTGCCTAATCATTTACGTTGAGCTCAAAGCACAGCTGCCTTCACAAACAGCAATGAAAATGATCCTTGGCCAAGCAGTAGCATTGCAATCAGAGCACCTGTGCAAGTCCAGGAGCTGCTGAGAGGGCATCACAGCTTTCCTCCTGGGAACTCAGTGAGCACAAGTACCCCATGCACCATGATCTGCTTTATTCAGGGTGGATCAACAAGATGTCGTGTTGGTCAGCCTGTCTCCATCCCATCGTTCCTGTCCACTTGTGCTGTGCTCAGGGCTGTCATTGCCCTGGAACCTGCCCTGTGCAGCTGGAGACAGTTCTCTTGGGTTTCATCTGCCCCTTTTCAGAAACAATCAAGCAGTTGTCATTATTTGTCTTACAGCTGAGTCTGTCTCAAATTTGGTAAATTTAATATCTCTAAAGTTCTGTGTTGGCACACATTTTAAAGTTTGCAATGTTAATATTTTTTCTTTCCCTTTTCTAGATGTTTTGTAATATAATATCTCCTTGTTTCATTTTGTTGGAGGTAACATAAAAATGTTCTATCGGCTGATCTGAATTTCATTATTCCTGGGAACAGTGCCCCATCGGATACAGAGAACAGTGCTGCTTTCATTTTATTGTCACTATTCTCCCACTGCCAGGTCTGTACACAACCTCTCTTCTCACTTCCAGTGCAACCAGATTTGTGCAAGGCTTCTTATTTTAAAACCACTGTTCCCAGTGGGTCAGCTGGGAGACCAATGACACAATACTATTGCCCTTCTGAAAAAAAAAAATTATTTTGATGGTTAAGAGTGGTGGGAGGGACAGTAAACAACAGTGTGAGTGTGAACAAAGACTCAGCAGCATACTGCTTTACGGCCACAATATACATTATATTTGCACACTTAAGCAAGGCATGAAATTTTGGAGCCTTTACAAGATTCCTGCCAGGCATGTGAACTGCTCCAGAGAACTGTCAGGAGAACAGGAGCTCCTGACAGTAGTGGAAATTGTTCAAGGATGTGATAGCAAGGACATCCCTCCATGGATGTGCTGACTCTGCCCTTCCATGGCACAATGTCACCTCTATCATGGTCTATGCAGCTCCATTAATGACTGCAACTCTTTTATATGCTGATATTCTTCCACGTTCAGGGAAAAAGTAAACCATTAACCAAAAGACCCCTTAATAATTGATAAAATAAAGGATGACTGTTATATTATTCAAACACATGCTTTTATTTTTAAGCTTCCTATGTTGGCACTATATGTGGACATAATTTACGTTTTGGGTGAATGCCATTTTGCATTTAACTCGTGAGTCTGACACCGTCCTAGGCGGCATCATGTATGATCTTGAAAAGAAAGTGAACAATGAAAGATTTGCAGATCACACAGAATTACTGAGGTCAGTCAAGACCTTGGAAGAATGGGAAAAAACTCCAGGTGGACCTGCCAAAGGCAGGTGAATGAGTTGGTTGGTGTCAGATGAAATGTAAGATGGATAACCACCAGATTAGAAGGAATAACTTGAGCTTTCTATGTATGTGGCTGGGCAAGGAAAAACCGCATATGGTCAGTTACAAGACACCTCAACAGAAAGCTTGGTGGTAGCAGAAAAGAAAGAATGAATGTGATGATGGGCTGTATAAAGAATGAGACAGAAAAATGATACTGAAAATATGCTAATATTATTAGATAAATCAGTGCTGCTCTCTCACTGGCAATATGCTGTGCAGTTTGTCACCTTATTTAAGGGGGAAAAATAAAGTAGTGATTTCAGAGACAAGCAATGAAGATAAGTGACCTGAAGAAACGTCTGTAAGAGGAAATGTTGAAAAGCCCCTTCCTTACCTCTCCCTGATATGTGCCACAGTCTCCATTTATCTTTTTCCTTTGCCTGCAAGTGATTTTGTTCTTCTGCTTTCCATTATTTTGATTAAGCATTTTTGGGGGCTCTGATGTATGAAAGACTATATGTGAAGTGCACTGGACCAGTGTTGCCCCTTCAGTTCCTGCTTTGCCTTAATTGTACTCTTAGCCCTTTGTTTGGGTATCCACTTATTTCATTTGTCAGGATGTTGGAAAGCGGCCTGTTCTTTGAAAATTTTTTTCAGCTAATTTTGGTTTGTTTTATTACACACACATTGTCCAAGAAAGTGATTAATAATACTGCATTGCCTTCATGGCTTGCTGAAAACTTTGGCTGAAACCTTTTTTTTGACAAAATAATGAGACTTTGAGTTTATGAAGTAAACTTTCCCAGAAGTATTAGCTTTCTTCAGGAGTTTGATATATTTATTTATTTTTAAATTAAAAAACAAAGTGTCTGAAAACTGCAAGTTTTCTTTCAATTTGGAAATACTGTTATTTTGATACCTTAAAGAAATTGTAACTTGGCCTTTTCACGTCTCTGGTGTCTTCTGTGTAAGATTCCACAGACAGGTTTTTGCATCCCATAAAATTAAAAATCATCACTGACTATTTAATCCAAGCCATTTGCAGCTACCTCCAGCTAATGCAGCCATGCAATGACAGGTCTTTAGCAACTGCTGCATCCTGTGTCACTGTGAATGGATTTCATATGCTGCAAGTGCTGTAGTAACCAAACTCTTCCATCATCTTCACAATGAATACTCCTTACCTCCAGGGAAGTTTCCAAGTGGCTCTAATGAACTCTTTTAGAGCACTCCAGCACTGCTTGATTCCTCATTTAGGTGTATCATTTAAAGGATGGGAGGAACTTTAAGGATTCACTATGTTTTAAGTCCAAGAAGGTAAAAATCATCTAGCCCTGAGCATAATGGACTACAGGACCTCTTCTTATAACCCCCGCATCAGAAGCCACAGTCTGTGGCTGAATGTCTGTAGGGTTTCTATTCAGTTGTCCATCTGAGCTGTCTTAGAGCAGGTGAACACCTGCACAGTGTTGGTGAATGTGAGATGGGGTAGGTCAGAGCTCTGCCTGGCTGGAGCAGCAGCTCAAAGCCAGATGTGACAGTGCCATGTGTTTCTAGTACGGGACATTGCGTGTGGTGACTGAAATGGGCTTTGAAGCGGGAACCAGGTTGTACATTAACATACAAGTCCCTCCATATGAGCTGGGCACCTCCGCTCCCACCACAGCCAGTGGAGAGCAGATCAGTACACATGGTGGAAGCTGGAGAGCAATCCCACTCATCTCATGCAGGGATCTACTGAGCAAGTGCCAAGCACCTTTCTAGGTTTCCACTGATTGATCAGATATTCAGTGACTGGAATGGGAGCCAAGATACCCACATATAGACACGTAGCTTTCTTAATCTGTACCTGAATTTTCTTCTAAGTGAGGTAGAACTTACCATATCTCTGAGACATTTGATCAGATCAGGTATCTGTTTGATCTAATGCAGGTTTTCTCCTACATGGCAATGCATATGTCCCATTTTCTTTCTTTGGTTGTTTGTATATTTATCTGGAGGGTTGCTGTACTCTCTGTGGTGAATAACACATATGCTAACTGGAGAAAAATATTCAGTTCCAACTTGGTTTGTAAACCTTTTACATTTGATCTTGAATTAATTTTTCACTGCAATGATAAGTCATTTCACTGTTTCCCGCCACTGAGTGGTCCAAGGTCATGGAGGGTCAGTAATGGAAACAGCAGTCTTGATGTACACATGAAATGATACCTTTTCCCATTAAATCTCAGAGGCTCTGAAAACAGGTTATAAGATTTGGGATCAAACTCAAAAAAGCAGTTACTTGTGGTGTTAATTCCCTGGTGAGAACAAAAGTAAAAGAACAGAGAATGAGGTTGGTATGTGGTGGGCAGAACAGAGATCAGTATTCATTTACATGTCACTTAATCTCAGAGGTCAGATCACTCCCTGTCGGTGTTTCAGTTTGCCTTTCTATACAAATGCAAAGGATAGTGATAGTGATAAAAACAATTGCATCATAAATGCTGACCTAGTGTCGGGCACAGTGAAAACAGGGGTGAAGTTCATTTATTATTTCCCCTAACAGCAATTTTGATCTGCAGTGATGTTCATTGCCTAGGATCTTAATATGACCTCTCCCGGGCCTGGTTTCTGTGTTGCCTACCCTCAGCTTTTGATCTGGCCTCAGCTGTTCCTGTGAAAGAGCTACATAGCCACCTTGAACGTTGACTGAGACTTGCCTATTGCCTATGGGATATGTTACAGCTGGTCACTGGCTCAGGGAATGCAAAGTATGTCTGATGCTGTGCCCTGAACTCAACATGCCCTGGGTTTTGTTTCCTTCCCACTTGCCTCAGCTCCGGCCTTTTCAGTTCTTTAACATGGAGGCATGGAGTGGATGGGGCGCGCAGATCTGCCCACAACTCTTGTAGGCAAGAGGAAACCCACTCAGTAAAAAATTACTGAAAAATGTGGAGGTCCTTCAGAAGACCTCAGCTCCACAAAACCATCCTGGCTCCCACTGCTCTCCCTCATACTGTAATGAGAGCATACTGAGACCGATGCAACCCAGCATCTCATCTCTGACAGCAGTCAGTATCAGACTTCAAAGAAAGGCCCAAGAACCTCTCAGAAGAGGATGATCTGCTTCCACTGTCCCTGTATCCATATGAATGGTCCAAACATCTGAACCTGACAGAAGGTTTTGGCCTTGCGTGAGCTAGCAGGAGAAGTTCCTTCACCAGCAGCCCCTACCCCAAAAGGAGTAAACTGCAGTCAATCCAAAAATATTTTTTGCCAGCACTGTTTGTCCTCTGCCAACAGGTGAGGAGTCTCTGTGATCCTGGCTCCACAGGCTCTGTACAAGTCTGGTCAAGCCTGTTTGCAAAGGTGACCTGCACGTCCCTTCTGATGGAGGAAGGCTGTAATGCCACCCCAGCATGAATGTCTGTCACAGCCTGGGGTTTGCCTGTCTTGCAAAGTGTCTTTCTACTGGCTCCATCCAACCTGGAATGTGACAAATCCAAGCCTGACCCTGGCCTTGCAGCTTGGCCCAGGACAGTCAACAGCTTCAGGTTGCTCCAAACTGATGTCAGGTCCCAGGTGTCCCAGGACACACACTGCTTTGTTTGGATATGTTGTCTCAGAAAAGGTAATGCTAATCCAGATTTCATAGCTTCACCTACACTTGCCTTTAGTACCAGACATGCTTAAGGGTGAAAACAAGTTTATTCTGGCAAAACAAGAGTTTAAATTCCTAATTATAAAGTTTGAAAGATTACAAAAGAGAAAATAAAACAAAATTCTAGATCATACTAAGCAACAGGATTCCTTCTCACCCTTGGTATCTCTCACCTGAGATCTCTTGGGCATGTTGCAGCTGTTGGCATGATGGGAGTAAGTGTGCACATGGCAGAGTGGCTTTGGCTTTTGGATGGGTATTGGGAGAGATGGGGGTCTAGACCTGAGGCTGGCTGACAGCAAAACCACAGGGGTTGTTTTAAAGAAATGGTAGTTTGTCTGATAGGCTGGCATGTTAATGGGAAATTTCAGCAGGAGCACTCAGGAGGCCAGAGGGAGTATAATACCTGAAACTGGTGAAATCCAAGTTTGTACAGTGGTGCTGGGAGGAAGGAGGATAAACAAGAGGAACTTGAAGTCACAGACAACACAGTGACCGATTTGACATCAAAGACAGTGGGAGCCCACAAGTCTGGAGCAGAGGCAGGGAGAACAACAGCTTGTTGGGAAGGGCAGATGAGGGGGGTCAGGAGCACTCTTTGGAAGAGTAACAGCCCATAGACTTGTTCAAAATCCAGTACAAGTTAAAGACAGTTTTGTATAATGTGTTTGAATGGAAATAAGAGAAAAATAACAAATGTATGGTCATAGGAGCCAGTTTGCAGAAGCACAATTTAATGAGGAGTTTGGGGATGTCTGAGCAGCTAACAGAAGGAAGAAATTGCCTTAGAGACAAAGGGCAAAAATCCTGGTGCAGAAGGAAGACAGAAGCAATGAGATTATCATTATGGAGTCCTTTAAACAAATATGAAAGTCAAAACACATTAAGAGAGACAAATCACTGACAAGGAGTGAGTGTAAAGCATGTGGTGATCATGTCAGAAACCCTCAGACCACAGTGAGATATGGTTAGCAAGAGGCAAGTGGTCTTCTTCCTTGTTTAGCGCAATATCCTATCTAGAGAAAAGATAATTTTGATAGGCTCAGTATTCAATGCCTTCTTTGCTTCTACCTTGATGAAAATCCTGCTAACATAATTAATTGTAAGTGCAGGCAGATAGGCAGATCAGAACAGGGAAAGAAGCAGCTTGAGAATATCTAGGAAAACAGATGACTCAGGGCACCAAGATATTGCGAGGTTTAGCACAGAGTGCAGCAGGAACTAGTTCATGACAATCTCTGAAACCAGTTCTTTTCAAGCAGTGATGGAGAATGCTTAAGGTCCAAGAGGACTGGAAAATGGCAAACGCAGAAGTACTACCTTTAGAAGCAGGAAGGGAGGACCTTGAAAGCTGCACGTGAGAATGATCTAACTTGTGCAGCAGAAGAATACAAGAACAAATTATTAAAGAATCAGTTTAAAGTGGCCAAGAGGATAATAAGGTGATAAAGAAACGCAGACGTGGATTTATGAAGAATAAAACTTGTCTAACTACTTTAATGTATTTCTTCCATTTAGTGGATATGGGAAAAGCAATAAGTAAAATAAATCTTTAGCAAAGCCTTTGAGAGTTTTCTTTGACAGGAACAGCAGTTTGATAACCATTGTCCAGCTCATAGATCTTGTTATGAAGAAGGCAGTGATGAACTGTTTTTCATCGCTGCTTGGGAAAGAAAAACAGAAAACTGATTAATTTCCAATAAAGAGGATTTAGGTTAGATGCTAAGACAAAACATCCTAGCTAAAAAGGATGTGGAGTACCAGGAAAGGCCACACAGGGAAGCTCTGGAGCCTCTATCATTAGAAGATTCAACAAACATCTAATGGGACTTGTCTTGGAATTCCTCAGGCAGCATCTCTGTGGGGAGCTGCCTGTGGGACTCCTTGGCACCTTTTACCCCCTTTTCATTTTCACCCAAAGGCAAACAGCATGGTGCCACACAGTAAGGCCTTGCAGGTGGTATTTCAGGTGTATTCCACTTTTGACCTCCACATTTCTCTGATCTGGTAGTGGCTGTGGTTTAGCTAGGACATGCAGCTTGTGTATGCTCTGCAGCTTGTTTGAAGAGAATACAGACACTTCTCATTCTGGTTACAAATGTTTATTGCCTTCTAACTGTCTTTACTGGGCTGCTACTCTGGTTCCTGAAAGCCTTTCTCCTGGGTGTGCTCTCCTGAACTAGGTTCTGAGTACCTGATCTAGGTGAACTTTTAAGAGGTGTGAAGAGGTGACTGTTGAGGCTTGTGGGTAGGACAACAGACTGGAGATGATCTCTCATGTACACCTGGTAATTGACATGGAAAGAATAGAAAGGCTGGAAGATGACAGAGGCAGATCTCATTTTGGCAATCATGCAAGAGCCACCTCTGCCAAGGTCTGTGTTAATGATGTAGGCAGTCCTGGGAGCAACAGCTAATACAGGTACATCCTCTGGTGTCACATATGAATTTATGAGCTCCACTTTTGTTCAGAACATCTAGAAGATGGTTACAACAGTTGCTTGGACAATCTAACAATTTCCATTGATGCTATATCTATTCCTGCTAGCATTGTGCCAAGAAGGACTAACTATGACCCTGGGCCTCCCTGGGCTGAGCTGTATAGAAACAGAGAACAAAAAGATGTACCCCAGGAGCTCTGGAGTGGCCTTGTGGCTTGGCTGTGCACCTCTCTCTGCTGGGAGATCAAATGTGGAGATGCCAGATCACACTGGGTGAGCATATTGATGTGGAGGTCTGTGCAGGCATGAACAGACAGGGAAACCAAGGGTCAGGCTTTTCTTGCCTCATTCCCATGTTTTCACACAAGTGCAACACGCTCCCATAGTCTTTGCACAGTAGTTCACATGAGTATAGCTAGCAAACCACGGTCTAAGTCTGTGGGAAGTTAACCTCCTGTGACCATACTAAGTAGTCTCCCAGTGATGGAGTTACTTTTGTGTAGATGTATGTGTTCAGGAGCAACAGCTGATCAGAGCAACTGAGGGGACCTATTGTCTCAGCTCTTAGAGCTTGTTCCGAGTTATCCCTAAGGGGAGCCTGACACTTTGGAAAGACTCCCAGTAAGGCTGTTCAGGTCCCAGAGAGCCTAGCACTGTGTTCTTGGACCACCCCACTGTCATCCATCACCAAATTATGTAAATGAGGCCAAAATCTCCTTTCTGAGCAAAGGGGAGGGCAGGCAGGAGGCTTCATGTGCAGGCAGTTTGCATGCATAGACATGGTGTAGCTGGCAGATGAGTTACCATCCATGCTACTCTGTGCAGCCTCCTCAGCCATTATAAAGCCCTCCCATGGGGACTTCCAGACACAGGCTGGGTGCTTGAACACATCAGACTTCACTGGGCATAAATACTGCCACTTGTCTCCACATTTAATTTTCCCTAGAGCAGAAAACAGGCCATTTAAGCAATTTGTATTTTTAAATGTCAAATGGATGGTATCAAGCTGAGCTGTTTGGATAATAATTCTTGTAAGATCTGTATGAAAATATTCTGACTGACTTAGCTGTCACTGGCTGGGAGTTTGCAGGTACTCAATATGACTGTCATATATTGCAAGACCAGCTCTCACCACCATGTATTGAACTGTCTAACAAAACAGATTCATTCACTGTGCACTGCATATTTAAATGCCTAATGGCAGTAATATCATTGGAGACCAGCCATTTCAAGCTAATCCCAATGAGGTTAGTTGTAGAGGATGTACACCCAGTACACTCTCTCCCTGAGAGTCCTTATTGTCTTGCCTGTTTGTTCCTTTCCTTTGAAGCAAGGTTCTGCTTCTCCTGACAGGTGTGTGTGGTGTGTCTGTATTTTCCTACTCTACCAGTCTGGCCTAGGGAAAGATTGGACCTCTCTCCACCACTTTGTCTTTTTTTAGACAAAGAGAGAGGCCGTCTTTCTTCCACAAATGCCAACCTTTGTATTAAACACTAAGTATGTGCCTCAGCCCAGCCCTCACTATTGGGCTCATATTTAAAGATCAACCGGTCATATCGTCATTAAAGAGCTTTGCAGATATCTCGACATGGCCAAAGAAGACATAAGTCAGGAACTCGCCTGTTTGACAAAAACATTTTGTTGAGTATAACCACTGTGGCTGTATGTCTGTGCTGATCAGTGTCCAGCCCGGTCCCAGCAAGAAATGGGTCACTGAGGTGAACTGTTTGCTGAGAGATAGTGATTTTTTGTAGTTGTTTTTACAAAGTCTTTGTCCTGGTTGTGAAAGGAGAGTCTAGGCAGGCAATTAACAGGTGGAGCATGCACTACGAAGCTGAATGTGTCTTGCTAATAATAAAGGAAATAAAGCCGAGCTTTTCTTCTAAAGGACTCCAAGAAGATCACACTTACCTCCTACTTTATCCATGCCTTGTCCTCCTCTAGTTATCTTCTTTTGTCTTGTTTCAGGAAGGCTATGAGGCTTAATTACTTTAGGTTCTATTGAAATTATTATAGGGATGCCAAGGGAAGTGTAGGAAAAGATTTTACTTGGCTTTCTGTATTGAAGTATTCTTGTTCCATGTCTTTCCAGTATGCCAATAACATGAATTTCCAGCACCTTCCTGAATAAGTCTGGAAGCCCTACAAAATTATATGTTTTGCATGAATGTTTTATAAAAGACTCTTTAATCACCTTCTTGCACCCATGACACAGGAGATGTGGTCATCGGCTGAAATTCCGCCAACAGAGATTGAGCTGACCACTCTGAACTCAAGCTTTGTGTTGAAATGTGGCCTTTTTTAACAATCAGCTGCAGGCCTGGGAGCACAATCAGTTCACCCCTGCTCCAGCTCAGCCCTACTCTGGAAAGTGTAAAAGAGCATATCCGTGGGAAGATGCTCCATTTGCAAATGCGCATTTCCAGTCTGAGGGCAGGAGGGATCTCTAAATAGGCAAGAGACTCCTAAATAAAGGAATCTACCTCTTTGACACTACACTCTTTCAGGCACACCTCAGTCCCTACTGCCTGCAGAGCTGTTCCAGCGTGGCTGCTTGCAATGAACTTCCCTTGCCACTGGGATGGTGGTGGGGAGGGCAGCAGGGCTGGACGCGTGCAGCTGTGCTGCGTGGTCCTGGACACCCCGCTGGACACAGGTGTCCTCTTCTCTTTCCTACGTGACACTCAGTCTGCACTTTTCCATCAGATCCTCTGTGTGCACATACGACATCCTTAAAAAATGTTAAAAGTACAAGCTATTTCCCTGGTTGGCAGCAAACACAAAGAATTGTTCACTGTATCTATTGGCTACTTATAAACAGGAAATGTTCTTTCCTTAGTGCTGCTTTCTAGTAGGGGTGATTCGCTGTGCTGTTCTCCTTGCTAAGGCGAATTTTTGTCATGTCACATGATGTCTCATTTGCATGAAGTATACAGCATGTCTCAAGGTAACTGATGTAAACAGAAAGGGTAAGTACAGTATGGAGATCAGTGGGGTGTTTTATCTCAGCTGCTAGAAACTACCAAGATTAGTCACTGCAAAACACAAGCAGTGAGTTGGTTATTGTTTTTTAAAGTTCCAGTGCCAGAACTCAGTTTGGAGCTTTATCTTTGGTGAAAAGGCAGAAGAAACACTCTCTGGGGTCTCTTAATTTTCTTTTGCTGCTGGCTTTTCCCTTCCACCTTTAGACATGTCTGCACATATGGATTAGTATTTTCTCTTTGATCACATGCAGCTCTGTGTGTGTATCTGACTCTTGTAATGTAGAAGATTTGAAAAAGAGGACTTGCAGGGATAGTGCTGGTTTGGAAGCCAGTCAAGGGGGGCATTTCATCAACAGGTAATAGCTTTTCTGGAATCAGTAGGAGAGGAATCAATGCATAAAGTTTCTTGTTTTCTTAATCATGCTCCTATTCTATCCTTCCTGGGAGATTTATGAGCCTCCAAATGTTGGACAAACACCAATAATAGTTATACATTTTTAGCATCTGAATGCTTTGCTTTGCCTGGCTTCATACGGAAAGACAAGTCCAGACAAGGTGGTCCTCCAGAAAATGGTTTATTGGGACAGCATTCTGGCCTGCATCCATGGCACCTTGGGCAGTGATCTTATCAGACCTCCTAAACAGAGCAGGGTTGGGCCTGTTTGTTACTTCAGTGGAAGACCTCCGAGGAGAACCTGGGTGTTGCAAGAGGTGGTTATCAATTGTTCTCTGGGGGATGCTTTCCCTGGAGAAGAATGAACCTGTACTGCATGCTACTGTGCTGCTGAAATGGCACCACCTCAGGGAGACGCAAAGCCCAGTTGAACTGAGGATGAAAAGCAGAAGAAATAAACAAAATCAGGTCTGTATTCTCAGTGGTATTCAAGGAAGTTAGGGAGGAACTGGCCATTGATTTCCAAGGAGATCTGGGTAGCTAAATACCGCAGGTTCCTTTGGGAATCCCAGTCCAACTGTGTGTCTTTGAAGTGTACAGTTGATTTGGCAGAGGTATCAGCAAGGGTTTGCTTGTTTCTTATTTTAGCCAGCTTTGATATGTGGGCTGAACTTTACCTTAACTTACAGTCCTCTGGAAGCAGTCATTTCATTTTCTATTGAGTACTGACTTGCCTGGCAGGTTTGATGTGATTTCAGATAACCTTCTGCTGAAAACAACCACATCCATAATGATGACACTTTTGGCATTGACATGACTGTACCTTTGGACTTGATTAAGGTGCCTAAACATAGACTTCTAGTGACCTTTGAGACACCTTAGCATATCTGAGACATCTGCATAGCATGGCAGATATGATGGGTCTATAGAAGACCTGTTCTCTTAGCTGGCAGCTGGTGGATAGGTGGGCTGCCCCTACCCTCTTGAGTGCAGCTAGACTCGTGCGTGTAGTTTACTGGATTGAATTGTCCGTGTCTGTAGTTTTTAGGGCCAGAGTGGACTAGCATGTCTTCAGGATGAGGTGTAACTCTTAGTTCAGGCAACAAAATGCAGGTGTCTGCATCTAAGATGCTATAGCTCAGCTAGGGGTCTAAGTTCGGATTACAGCTAATGGAGAGGTAGTAAGTAAGTCAGTTGAGTCCAGAGTGATGCAGCCCACCCTAAATAGACACCGGGTGATCGGCTGGATTGCTCTTTAGGCTCCATTGAATAAGGGCTCAACTCATTCACCTACACATAAGTAGCTAGTGACATTTCCAATTACCTGTTTATCCCACCCAATCTCCAGCTCTCACTGTAGACAAGCAGAGCTACCCAAGGCTCCTATGACATATGTGCTCCTTGTGGATGTCTGTGATACCTTAAGACATACCATATTACTGTTGATGTCTAGGTAGAGGAAAGTGAAGAGCACTCCACATGTCCACTGACTTTAATGTAAGCTTGGGGATATAGTACACAGGGATTCACTGGATTTTAGGTGTCTTAATTGCAGACTGCATCCCACTGCTTTGTGGCTTTCTGAATAATCCTGAACAGACGCTTCTTCTGGTGAATACTGCATTAGATTTTATAACTTTTGGAGTATGAAAAGGTGTTTTATAATTTTGGTGTTATTCACAACAGGCTGTTCTATTGCTACAACAAAAACTATTATCATTAATGCTTCTGTATAGACCATCCCTTGAATGAAATGGTAGATAAAGAAACTAGAAGGAAATGAAGGTTGTTAGAATGATGTCTAATGTAAATGGTCCTATAAGACAGAGATGATGTGACTTTTTTCTCACTCTTTTTTTTCCTATTTTGAATGTAAAGGTTTTGGGGTAAGGGCTTTTCTTACCATGTGCATGCACAGATTTCATTAGCTTGATATGGCCTCAATTGTTATGTTGTACAACTAACAAATACTAATCTTTGCTGTGTGTTTTCCAGCTCACTACATAAAAGACTCAATTGTTGGTTCTTTCTACCACTTCCCTTAGGAGACTATTGCATATTCTGTTTGCTCTCATTTGATGTATAATTCTGGCTGATTATTCTTGATGCGTGACTAATTACCAGTATAATAACTTGTTTTCTAGCATCATAACATTTTTTCTATTTGTGTCTTTGCATCTGATAATAAGCCATTACCACCCTAAGAAATGATACTATCATTAGATATGATGTAGTGGGACAGAGAAGTTTTTGCTAGCTAGTGGTAACATTAGGGGGTTTTTTTCTTACAAAGCACTTAGTCTAAAGCCCATTCTTGTTATCTGACATCTTTCCTTTGCCTTCAGTGAGCTCTGCACTGGGCAGAAATCCAAGACCATCAAAAATATTTAGGGATGTAAGTCCTCTTGATTTCAATGGAACTTGTTTACAGACCTGGCCCTAGCCTCTTAATCACAAGTTTTGGGGAAAAAAACAGCACACAGAAAAATATGGGAGATTTTAAGACTTCTCTTCAGTGTCCTGTTACTGGGCTCCCTTGTCTTCATTCCCTGCTTGGGAATTACCTATTTCGGGCTTCTTCCTAACTTTCTTGCAGCATCCTCCTGAAAACTTGGATATTTAGGAATAAAGGTGGAATTGAATCTTAAAGTAGCTTCTGTCATACAGACAACATGCTTTTGTTCAGCCTGTTATTTGGCCTGAACACCTTGTATTTTATATGCTTCTGCAGATGATAGGGTTTCATTCTGTAGATCCCATCCGAAACCAACGCTCATGAGCATGTGGTGAGAGTAACCAGACTGGGGTAAAGAAGTTTACTTGAAGGGGAATTTGTTCAAAGTGTATTTGCAGTGGATCTGAAATTATTTTCGCATTCAGAATGTATTCAACTAATAAGTTTGACAAAATAATCACAAGGCATTGAAAAAAATGTAATAGATTAACAAATGGATTGTGGTACTAAGTAACAATGTTTTGCTGCTGCCAGCCGTCTCAAGCCACTGGTGTTCAACCTTATCCACATTTTGGGGGTAGATTAGTGAGACCTAGAGTCTAAAGTGAATTTTTCTGGATCGCCAAATGAAATAATGGAAAAAACATGCCTAGAAACTAACCCCAATCTCATTGTACTGAGTTTTTCCAACTTGTGATGTTCACCTCTTTCCAGAGCTTACTATGTGTTCATGTGTCTGTTACAAGAAGAAATCGGTAACATGTACCAGAGTATATCTTTGGGGCAATTCCATTTATTTACAAGGAAGAGGAACACCACTTCATTTCCTAGAAGGCATTTGGGACAAATGCTGTCTAGGCCTGTCTTTCCAGTGAATTTCAATTATCAAAGAGTTCCCTTGCTCCTATTTCTATTCAAGGCCATCTTTCAGAATACATCTCTTTTCTGTTTACTTTTCTGTTGTTTTTTGAGGTTTCTCTTTGCATATAGATGACTAGACAAATAGTTTCCTAGCCCCTGCATTTGCCAACATCTTGCACAAATGCCTAATGCTGCTCAGATCCCACCATGCAGTCAGTTGTTTTGGGTGACTTTCTCTTCATCTCCTTGGATTGATCCCCACAAGATGAGGGGTTGATGAGGCCACTGATTTAACCTGATCTTTGGTTGATGATAAGAGAGTCATCTTCTAGTCCAACAGGGTGTAAATATGAATATAAATGAGTTAATTTTCTGTGGACTCTAAGCTATGATCACTATTGCTCAAGTCTCTGCCATCAGGACTCCTGCTTAAAGTCATTGAGGTAATGCCAGACCTTAAAGACAGGTAAGAAATATCCTCTGGAAGTTCAGATGGTGTCATAGTAAGAGACTCTAGGCTGAGAGGGTATTCTTTATGTCTTTATATCAAGACAGATATGAGCATCTTTTGTGTTGTCCTTAAAATAACCCTTTATCATGAAGATGTAGCTAGAATAATCATCATGAAAAATGGGGCTACCCTGGACAGATATGTACATTGTATCCTGTGTATTTTGAAGGGATATTTATCTGCTTTATTGCAAGGTCACAGGAAAGTTCATATGTTTTCCTTATAAAGCAGAAAACCTTGGTGAAAGCAATTTGATGATCTTAATTTAAGTCTCAGCAGAGCCTTGTTGTGTGACTTGTGTGGCCACTCTCTTTTCTTACAAACACTTCAGCCCTTTCTTGGTGCAAAGTGTTCTGGCTAGGTGTAGACAGTTGTATAAATCCATTTCCAAGAGTGGGTCCTGAACACTTGATCATCTGGCTCTAAACTCTTGGGAAGCTCTGGTCACCAAAGAATGATGTAATCACTGCGGAGGCATCATTTGGCTTTCATCATCTCTATGGTCCTTTTATTGCAGGTCTCCTCCTTTGCTGATGCCCACAGCTATCCTCTCCAGCCTTGTTCAGATATTCCATGATTTTAATAAGACTCCTAATAAGCAAGAGAGCGTGAGCTGTGAATGAGATAGCTTTTTTTTTTTTTTTCTCCAAACACATCTTAAGAATTTGGCATTTTCCAGAGCTGAGAACACTATTTACACAGAATTCTTTGAGCCATGTTCTTTGACGCAATCTTGGGCTTTTTGTGCTGGAAAAGAATCCCCCACTGTTGTCCCAAGAGCTGTTGAATCTGCTTAGAGCAGACACAGAGAGCACTATAGGGCAGCAGTGAAGATGCTGACTGTGAACATAGAATGAACAGCTGATGGAGACCAAGCTGTGACAATGTCATTGGTGTGGACACAGTGTCAGAAAAAGGTGTACCAGAAATATCCAGGGATGTCCTATTTGGGACCCTCTAATATAGTCTTAGGTCCTTTTAATAGTGAGGCAGAGGGAGGTGGTGCAGTATGTGCCCAAAGAGTACCGTTTAACTGAAAAGGAAAGTTTCCTATTTTATCTGGGATTAGACTAAGGAATTTACATAACCCCAGGCTAAGGAGTGCACTCCCACCCTGTACCTTGCTCTGTGAGTGGTGTTATAAACAGGGACTCGAGTTTCATTTTGCTGGCATTCAGACATGGAGGGCTTTCTGTGGGAGCACAAGGCACAAGCGGTAGATATTTTGCAGCAGTGGTTTGAGTGTGCTGGTCTAGCTTGTTCTGAGTGCAGCCTAAAATCCACAGAGCCTGACTGAAGGGGTGGGAGTTAGGTTTGTACATGATCAGAAAGATCCTCAGCAGAAGGTCTGGTAGGGAAGGGTTGAGCCGGATCCTGGAGCCAGGCTCCGTGGGGTCCCCAGCCTTCCTGCAGGTCCTGTCCTTCCCAAGCATCTGGCTGCTCTAGACAGCGAGGTGATGTCTCTGCTGGGTGTCACTGGGATTAAGGATTGAAGGAGAAGGTGCACACTGTGAATGGAGCAGCTCTCCACTTTTTAGATATGGTGTCCCACTGGCACAGCTGAGTGGTCAGGGTAAGCATCCAGACCTCCTTCTCCTTGGTTCTTCTCACATTCTCCAATTCCTTTTCACATGGAGGAAGCAGATAATAAAGTGGAGATCTGTCCCATGGGATAGGAAATATTAGGAGTTTTACCACAGCTGGGGCATGGAGCAGGGAGCTCAGTATCAGGGATGTCCTGGAATCTTACCCCTTTTATTTCTTTTCTTGAAGGACAGTCACCATACAAAGAGTAAAAATGCTGCGAGGCTTTGGATAGTTTCCTTTTTGGACTTTCCTTCTACTAAGGCTTTGAACTAGCTAGCTAGGAAAGAAGTGTGTGGGTAAAGAGGTGATAATTAGTGGAGGTAGGCAGGCAGTGTCAAAGCTGAATGGATGGATGCATTTGCAGGATGCAGAAGGCAAACAAAACATTAGGGAATTGCAGCTTCACAAGATCAAAAATATGCTGATAGGAAAGTTGGTTAGTACTTCTAAAAAGCCATGGTTAGGAAATTAGTGAATTACTGAAGGTTTAACTGGGTCAGTCGGGGGAAGTAGGCCTGATAAGGAACTCCTCATACAGGAGTGTTTTGATGTTTGGATACAAATGTTTATTTTCATCACCAATATATATAAGATATCTTCAGGCTGCAGTTTAGTAAACATAGTTATTTATATGCATGAACATACTTGCGTAAAAACATACATATGGTAACACATATATTAGCATATACTTCAGTTCAGGAGATTTTTTGATCATGATTACAGTCTTTCTCATTAGAGAGATCTTTTATCACTGAAAGCCAAATCTCCCAGACAAATTGCTGTAATTATACCTGTGAGATAAAATAGCATTTTTTTGGCCAAAGCAGGTCCTTCGACCTCTGTCTCACTGCTTTGAGGGAGTCCAGCCAACCTGCTGAGGCAGCCAGAAGGCTAAAAAGGAATTGCATGAGAAGCCAAATTACCCATCTCTGAGGGCTGGACAGACCCCATTCAGGTAGAAAATCCCAGGACCATCACAGATGCAGCTCTCTGCTGCAACCCTGTGTGGGAGGGAGAAGTGAGCCAAAGCTGCAGCGAGGATGCCCTGTGCAGGGACGGCGACTGGGGAGAAGATCGCACAGCCCACCCGGGAACACACCGCCACCACCTGTGGTTGTATCTAGGCAGGGTGCGAATATAGAATAGAGACTGGATATGGAGAAACAAAAATGGAAATTCATGTGGTCAAGTCCCTTAAATCCATAGGGAGAATGAGGGAGGGAAAAGTCTTCTGCGTGGGAACTGCCCACAGTGTCAGAGCCACATGGCCAGGGGAGACTAAATACCATAGACCAAGCACAGTTGTGTGTTGCAAGCAGCACTTTTCCCATCATTAACACTGCTGAGTCCTGCTCAGACAGCATGTAGATGTTGGGTGATCCCACCTCCCCACCCTGCAAAGGGTCCTGCTGGACTTTCCAGCTAGGTTAGTCCTGGTGTCCGCCACCCTACATCGGCATCTCTTGTCTCCTCTAGGATCACTTTTTGCCATTTCCCCCCAAGGGCAAAGGACCCTGAGAAAAATCAGGGAGATATAGAGGGGCTTGGACAAAGGAGCTCTGGGGAGGAGGTGTAGAAATGTGGAGCAGGGAAATTGCCTGCTCCCATTCACTTCCTCTGTAATACGGGGAACCAGGTTCCCAGCAAGATTCCCCTAATGCAAGTCAACATTTTGCAGTGAAGAAATCAGGATCACAGCAAGTCATCCAGGGAGCTCAAGCCACTGAAGAGAAAACTTTCTCCAGGCCCCCTTCCTTTCCTTTCCCCAGCCCATGGCCCAACTCCAGGCCCCATAGGATCATGTGGGGTCCAATCTCCAGGGCTGGAGACAGACCCTTTGTCCCTGAGCATCCCCAGAAGAGCTGAAGCCCAGACACCCCTTCCCTGTGGCCCTGGGTGGTGGAGGCTCTGCATCATCCCCAGGGACAGACCTATCTGAAACACAATGCAGGCAATCCTCCTCCTCTGTCTTGTGCTGCAGCCCTCTGGCCCCGCAGGGCCTCTTTCCTCAATGGGGGGGGGGGTCACCCTAGAAGGGGCTGCTGTCATGGTCCTTTGCATGAGGAACTTGGCAGGGCTCCTTTCATGTGTGGAGGTCAACACACTTCCCCCATGCATCCCCTCCTGCTGGCAACAGCCCGGTGCTTTGGGGTTTCTGTTCTGGTGTCACAGCCTTGTTGCACACAGGGGTCTCTGGGAATCCCAGACAGACTGGGAGAAGCCAGAGAATGTGTTCAAATTCTTCTCTGTGCACAAGTTGTTGGGTTAAGCATCAGTGGCAATTTCCAGCTCCAGCGGTTTTGCTCTGGGCTCTGCTGATGATTCACATCACCGTTTGGATTGCCTTCCCAGGGCAGGACTATGCAAGACAAACATGCAACATGGGTTGCTGCTGCAGAGAGCATGGCTGCCACTCCAGCAATACAACAGGGATGGTGACTGGGAAGCTGCTTTCTGGCAGACTGGAGTGCAGAGCCTGGCCCTGTTGGGGACTCTGCAATTACAACCAGGAGAGTAATTGATTGTGGATATTAGGGCAAAGACAAGAATCTTTGCAGGATAAGAAAGCAGAAGATAAATAACAATAAAAGCAGATATAGAGGGAATCAGTCCACTAAAATCTTGCTGGAAATCTGGTGACACTGTTGTGCAGGCAGCCAAGCACTCTAGCATGTCCCTAATCTTTTAGCCTTTGCAGAGCATCAGGTGGAGAAGGGCTGGGAGTTTTCCAGATGGCAGCAGTGCCCAGTGGTACAAACCCATGTCCAGAACAGGGAAATCTTTCTAACATGAAGCTTAGGAGGAAGACAAGATGAAGTCCCCATGGATCCAAACAGAGGAACAGGTCCTCAACTGCACTGTGGAGAGGGTTCAGAGTACAGATGAGACTGGAGAATACATCCTCAGTCTGGCCTGGAGAAGGAGAGGTGTGGGTTCCCATAGTGGCAGATTAACTTCCTAGACAAAGGCAACGGGCTACAACAGCTATTATCTGTGAGACTCTTCCACATGGTAAAACTGTTCTTTGTTCATTACTTTCCAAGAGCAAAGTAAAAAGGTCGGTGTGCTGTGCCAAGGAGCACTCCAGCACTTCACTGCTGATCATCTGGAGCTCTGTGGCTGCAGAAGGGACAATAACCCCGAGCTTGGGATTTTTGACCAGCTGTCTCCTACCAGTGGTACCCCCACTCTCTTCCACACTGCACCAGCCAGTGCACACATCCTATCCTGGACCCCCTCCCCAACCCACAGGCACAGCATGATGCCCCCTCTAGCGGATGCTTCACCACCTGCTTGAGCTCTCCTCCAGCCTTGCCTGGTCCTCCTCAGGGCTGAACCACTGTTGAACCACCTCCACAGTCAAAGCCATGTCAGGATGAGCTGGGCTGGTCTCCCCAGAAGTCAATATTGCACTGTCAACTGTCATGGTCCCAGTCTTTTCCCATGCACCTGAACTGGGGCTCCTCTGGGAGAAACCTGGGTCTGTAACCTTCACCCTTCTATTCGTTGACCAGACCTGCTCCTCCCATCATTGCAGGGTTGCTCATGGCTGTAGCTGAGGCTAGCTATGGACAGTACATGGGCAGCTATGTGATGGACCTGGCTGCTTTCATGGAAGAAATGATGTCTCTGGGTGAGCAGGGAGGGATGGAGGGAGACCTCTTCTGCACAGGGTGGCTGGGTTTCCCATTGACAGCCTCCAAGCAGGGTGTGTTACATGGGTGAGGTGAAGGGAGGTCACACTTTTGGATCTTGATGTGGACATGGTTTAGGGACAGAGAGGTGGAGCTTCCTTCTGGCCTGAGACCCAGGCCAGTGGTCAGGCTATGGAGCTGATGCTGAGCTCCTGCTTTCCTTGTCTGGTTTGTCAGAAGGAAACATATCAACGGGGAAGTCCTGGTGGGTTTGGATATCTGTGTTCACCTTCTGACTTTCTCTGGTTTTGCTGTTGGAGAAAAACATATATATGATGCCTATGCTGCTTATTCCTTTTTTCCCCTTTCTTTATGCTTCCTGATGGAGGAAAACAGGAAAATTTGGAGTTCAGGTGAACTGTACCAATTTTTTCTTTCTTTTTTTTTCTGGATGGAGCCTAGATGAGGAACAGCACTAATTTAAATAAGAGCTCTAATGAGTGGTAAAAACCAAAGACTGAATGGGGAGTTTTCCTCCGGCTCCCTCCCAACATTTCTCAATGGGCTCAGCCCTAATTAGAGACAGAGAAAATGGGAAGCAAAATCCTTATGGGGAGGTAATGCTTTTAACTAGCTCTCTCAGTGAGCCCTTTCACCCTCTGTGAGTGTGAGGGTATCGGTAGACCTCAATTGCCCTAGCCAGCCTCTGCTGGGGCCTCCATCAAGCCCCTGAACATGTGTCCAGGGGACCATCTGAGCTCAGTCCTGGGCCTTCAGACCATGCCTGAGCTGCATTGGAGGAGTGTTGATCTCCAGGTCAGCCACAGTCATGCCCCTGCCTCGTCATGGACCCTGGCTGACTTCCCAGCTTGATCTGGGACCTCCCTCATCACCAGGATGTTGTCCAGTGATCTGGACTCTTGGTTGAACCTGGCCATGATGTCTGGTTCTGCCCTGTTTGCCTTACTCGGGAGCTGTGGGACAGGCGCTGGCTCCCCATCCCTTAGGCAGCAGCTCACCCTTGATGTTCCTTGTCAGTGGGGAACCTCAGGCACATATTACCCTTGATTTTCATTTTCAGAAATTCAGGAGATTGGTGCATGTCAACATAAAACTGCAAACTTAATCCTCCCCAAAGTTTTTGTACAATCTGTCTAACACAAAAGAGACAATTCACTGCTGATGTTGAGCTATACAGAGGCTGTTTGGTCCAGAGGAACATGAGGGAGTAAGCAAAAAGAGAGGGCAAGAAATCATTGCTTTGAGGTAAGATTCATTCCCCTGTAGAGGACCAAAACAAATCTCAGTAAAGCCAGCAAAATGAGAGTTAATTTAGCCCTGAAGTCTTGACTTTCTGAGAACTTAAAAGCTAAGACTGTAGCTCTCATAGCCTTTCTCAGAAAGCCAGGATGCACTCTCCCAACCTGTAGCCTTACTTACTGGTTTCCCTTCCACAATTGCCCTCTTTCTGGGACAGAGTAGCCATTCACAACCTTGACAGATGATATGCAGAGCACTTCTATTTCCTTCAGAGTTTTACGTAGAGGTGAGACAAAAAGAGTACAACAGCTCAGGATAGCTTTACTCCCTCTTTCCCCTTTCTCTGTTGTGCACCATGGGTCTGTCTGATCTTCTACTTGGTCTCTAGCCCTGCAGCATCATGCCAAGAGACAAAGTAGAGGAAAAACTTCCAACAGCATCTCCTGGCAGAAACAAACAAGGCTGGAGAGCAATGTCATTAACTGCTGGGCAGATGGGGGGTGATGATTTAAATATTTAGACTCCTGGAGTCTGCAGGACAGTTGGATGCTCCACAGAAAGCCACAGAGCTTCAGCAGAACAGACTGGCCCACTACATTGGTAAAGATGGGATGGAGGAGATGGTAGTCTCTGAGGCTGGGGAGAAGAAAGGGATGCAGGGAAAGAATCAGGAAATCAGATCCTACCATGCTGAAGGCACAGCATCTGCAGAGCCAAGTTCTGCTGCTCTGCTCATGCACAGATTCCCCAGAGGGATGTGTTTGCTTGGTGCCTGTTAGAGCAGAGGAAAATGGCAGATTTACATGTGAACCGACCAAAACCAGAAGCTGAAGTTCCCTGTACCACCAGTCATGGGGAGAGAGGTAGGTGAGTCCAAGGGTACTCACAGCATCAAAGTCAAATATCTACAAAAACAGCAAGCAGTTATTATGAATACCCTGGATACACCACTACGAAAAAAACAGAAGGACTTGTACCTGCATCACTTATTCACTCCAGAGATTGCCCCAATGTTTATCTCAGGTTACAAGTGTAGCAGCACCAGCCTACGATCTAACCTCTGCCCTGTGCCAGTGCATTAGCTGAACTAGGGGAGATTCCAGACTCTGTAGAGACAATCATTAATATGTACAAATGTGGGCATTTCCCCTATTTTTTCTGCAGACTGAAGACTTGTTAAACTCTGGAATGTTTCTGACTGCACTTCTCAGGATACACCTGGTGCTCTTGTTTTCCTGTGTTAGATAACTAAGAATAAATCACTTGTGTTTTTTGAAGAGTTCTGCCTGAAATACAGGGTGAGTTTGGAATTGAAATCCACAGTAAAATGAGGAAGAGGGTTTTGAGGAAGAGGTGAATCTACATTAACAGAAGTTGTGGGCATAATCTTGAATGTGTCATTTCTAATTTAGGTGGAGGACTGGTGAGCTCCCGCCTGCTTTCCAAGGCTGTTGCACATCTGGTTGTAAGCTTATCTGAAGTTCTGCATGTTTATATCTTGACTTACTAATTGATTTCAGCACCGATGGTCGAATCTCAGCTCTTTTTTCTTCATTTAAATATTTCATTGACACCTTCTCCTGGAAATCTTTTCCATCTAATTTCATCTGAATGAAGGAGAATCAGTTAGCACAGAGCCCTTGGTCTTGCAGACACTCCTGAGGGTGAGATAGGTACTTGCTAGTAGACCCCAACTTGACAGTAGGTCATGAACTAGGGGGTCTTAAAAGAAGAGCACATAACATTTGCCCTCACCCTTGCATGTTAAGCTATCAGCGCTGTGACCCAAGGGTAAATGAGAAGGGAGCTGTAGGTGTAGGTCTTTGTGTACAGGTAGAAAACCAAAAGTCACTCCAAGTGTGGAAAATTGCATGTGATGGGGGTGTGGATTCGGAATGGAACACGTAAGCACCTGCTCACAGCAACAGGTAGCACACGTCCTCCAGATCACGCTGGCTTTTGTGGAGGTGGGGACCGATGACTGCACTGCCCTGCACTCCCTGACCCTCTGCATTTTCCTGCTGGCTTGCAGCAGCCAGGTACATTACATATGTTTGGGTGAGTTTTCTAGATCAATGCTTCACAGTCCACGCTTCGCTGCAGGCATTGTAGGTCTGTTTGCATGTTGCCCTAATAGCTTCTTCCCAGGGTATGGGTTGGGGTGTGGGAGAACGGCCCTGTGCTCCCTTATCAGTGTGTGCTGTGGGTTGCTGAGTGCATTTCAAGGTGTACGGGGCTGTTTTTTCTCTGGCTTGCTTTCCTTGCAAAGCAAAATTCATCTTTGAGCACCATTAGCATCGTAGCTTAGAGCAAAAGGAAAATGACAGCTATCACCAAAAGACACAGCACATGCCTTGGCAGAACGTGAAGGCCAACAACACTGTCAGTGCCAGGAAGTTTAAGGAACACACGTATTTCCCTGGACATGGCATTCAGGTACTGAGCGGGGAAAGAGGAGCGTGTTCCTGCCCCTTCCACACCAACAGAACATCTTGTTCCTCCTCCTCTGTTTTACACAAAAGTAAGTTGAGGACTGAGAAGTTTTGCCCAGTGTCACACCTCTGCTGTGGTAGAGATGGGCTGAGGATCTTTCCATAGCCTTGTGCCTTGGACTCTAACAGTTAATGCTCTACCATGCTTTCAAAGGTTTCCTTTATTTCCTGCCTGACAGACAGGGGGGAGGAACTTGGTCTGCCAGTGAAGGAGAAAGATGTTTTCCTACAGTGCTCTGATCCAGCTCCATCCACACCCTCTGCTCAGACAGACAATTGTTTCCAAGAGCAGTACAAAAACACACCATTCACATGAAAATAAGGAAGATTGTTTTCCCGTTTCTCTCCACCAGCAGAAGTCAGTGAAGAAACTGCTGTGTTGTGCTCCAGAAGAGAAGCCTGCAGCGAGGCTTGGTGCCAGGAGAGATTTCCACCAGAGGGGTCATTTTTTAGCATCGCTGCAGAGTGTGTCGGCCAGCACAACATGCCCATTGCCACAGTGCTGAGCTCAGGAGAACTCTCCCTTGAGGGAGGTGAAAGGAGGGCTTAATTCTCCCTAGCTTTCTCCCAGCATGTCAGGAAGAAGGTTGGAGTAGTGGGTCTTCTGGCTGCGTGCCTGTCACCTTTGGCTTCCCCAGAGCCGAGACAACAGGAGGTCATGTAGCCACAGTCACAGCGCTCAGCCAAAACTAGCATGCAGCCCACCTTTCTCCTGCTACTTTCAATCTGGAGCCTCTGAAGCAGGTGCCACATTTCTTGCCCATAGCTTTGCCAACCTATTATGACAGCGGGCAGCTGCTGTCCAAAGTGCATTTCTTTTCCTAAGGGTTTCACTCACAGCTGTCCTGAATTTCTTAGGAACTGATAAGAGCTAAAAGTATTTTGTGTGCAAAATACTAGAAGGAGACACAGCTCTAAAGGGTGCTGGTCCCTAGAAGTCCTGGGCTGCATCAGAGAATGATGAGTTGTAAAAGATTCAGATGCTAACCATTTTTCCCCAGTTAGCTGTTTTCTCTCCCGTGCTTGTTGCCCTCTCTGCTAAGACTTGTAATCTTTAAGAGTTCACCCAGATTTCTCCATTGGTCGTCACCTAGGAACACAGCCAAGTGTCAACATCAGACTCCTGTCAGAGTCAAGGCTGGCTCACCTGCCATCACCTCATACAGGCTGAGAGTCACGGAGAGGGTGCAGAGCTGCAGGAGCTTTGCTACCATGATGATGCCTCTTGAAACACATGTCCAGGGGTTTGCAGTACAGAGAACCTGTATTCAACCTACCTAACTCTGAACCTTGCTAGCAACTAGCACTCATCAGATCCCAGGTACAGCCAGCTCTGTTCAAGCCCTTCGGCAGTGGTCAGTCCCTGTGGTGTGTGAAGACAGTCAGAAGGATGTGAAGGCAATGTATCTATCAGTGTCTTCCATGGGATGGCAAGTGGGAAAGGAAAGCTCTAGGGACTTTCCAATTTTGCAAGCTTGGGTGGAATCTACTTCTTAAAGTTCATGAATTCAGATGTGTGATAATGCCTGGGGGCAGACACTGCAAATTCCTGGCATTAGGGCTTTGGGAATCAGCAGTGTAATGCAACCAGATGCTGCATGCCACAGGCCTCTTGGCCAGCTGCCTCGGACACTGCAGCAAGCAGCATGTCCATCCCTGCCAGAGAACGTAAGCCCTGTGTGCTCGTGCTTTGTACACATGACCCAGGAGCAACATTCACACTGCCAGACCATCAGTCAGGAGCCCTTTTTTAAAAAAGAAAAATAAAACAATAGCCTCATGTTTTCTTTGGAGTTCTAACCACGCAGTACAGTTAGCAGCACAAGCCCTGGCTGGCAGCAAGTGCTGCCTGCTCACCCTCCTCTCCCTCCCCAGCAACAGCCTGAGTCATGGCTGTGGTCACAGACAGTGACACAATGCCATTGTCATCCAAAGAATGCAATGTTTTCCTGCTCTGCAAAAATATTTTGTACAGTGCATTTTCCATGCTCTCCAGAGGAGACACTGTCCAGATTCTTGCTGTAAGTGCCCCCAGGAACGCTGCTGACTAATACTCCCATTTCTCTCCCTGTGTCCAAGGTCCCAGACTTATTTATAATCTGCACAAAGAGCTCAGAGTCAAGGGTGGTGAAGTGGATTTCCTCAGAACAGCACATGCAGTGAAGTGTGAGGAAATTGTGAATTTAATCTCTTGAGGTATGATTCATTAAGGTCATGTCACTGGAGCCAGCTCATGGTTAAGGGTCTGGCCCAGAGGAGCTGGCTTGAACATACATAGGCAATAGCATAGCAGGTAGACAATTTTCCCCCCCCACACACTCCAGAGATGGCCATGGGGTGACTCATCCTTTGCAGATGCCCCTCTTGCCATTGCCTCCTGAAGTAATGAAACACACAGCTCACACAAGAGCCATGCTTCAGGCATGCTAAGCCCTGCAAAAGCCTCCTTTGAACATCAGCCATCTTCTTGCCCCCTGTGCACACCTCAGGGGACTACAGCCTTGTAACCTCTACAGACCTGTCCGCTCTACTTAGCTTGGAAATGAAATTGCAATTACTTCCTAATACTGCAGTCCTGCCTTTCCCATGTTGTACAGCAGACAGCAAAGGACAGGGGTAGCATTTTCTATTTCTGCCAGGTAGTTATCAGGGTGATTTAAAATCAAATTTCTTGGGAGTAGATAGGATAAATAAATTCAAATGCAAATCTCAGGAACGTGGAAAAGACCCCATTCCCCCAAATGTCTTTTTTTTATGTAACTGAAGGACAGATGACAAAGCTGCAACAAGGCTGCTCACTGTGGTGAGCTCTTCAACTCCTTAATTAACACTGAGGGCGGGTGCGCTGCTGGTGAGTGTGTAACCCTACACGCTCCATAGGCAAAAAGCATGTCATCAATGTGACAGCACACAGGGCCTTGCTGGAGTAGGGTTGTGTGACAGGATGTAGCACAGCCATGGTGCTTCAGCGCATTTTGGGATGCAGCGCAGCAACTTGTGGATGCCTTCAGTGGACTGTGAAAATCCTGCACATTGCACATAGCCAGTTGTGAAATAGCGGATGTTTTGGAGCAGATAGGTGATGCAGAAGACTTCCTTCCTCAGCTCAGAAGGCAAATAATTTGTATCCTGATTACAAATTATGAGGGTTTGTAGACTGCAAGGTCAGAAGGGACCATTATAATTATGTCATCTGACCTTCCCAAATAGTGCAGTCTTGGAATGACACTCGGTGATTCCTATGTCGAGGCCAAGGGTTCATGGCTGACCTACAGTGAGTCTTTTCTTAAAGAGTCAGACACAGAGAGTTACCTGTCACTAACTCCATGGCCTAAGAGGTTATTCCAATACATAACCTTTTTTTCTGCTCAAAATATGCAGCTTATTTCCAGTTTGTATTTTGCCTGCAAGACCTTTGTCTAGAGAACTCATGTCAGATTTATAATCACCTGCTCTATCTATGAAGTAAGCAACAGCGGGATTGTGCCGTGTCCCTCTGTTTCCACAACACCTCTTCCCACCTCATTACTAACAACCTGGCATGAAGAAAAGAGGAGACTGCTTAGAAATCTCAGGAAGACTTGTGGACCCAGGGTGTTGCACTCCCACCACTACTGTGCAGGTGTCACACAGGAAGGTAATTTATGAGCCAAAAACTGAGACTTTGACCTCTGTGAGATGTAAACACGTTTGAAACTTACATCCCAATTTTTTCACTGTTTAAATACTGGAACTCTCTGGAGGCTGCAGACCACAGGCATCTGTATCAGTGCAGACTACACCAATCCCTAATATAACTGTGATGTATCCTGCTCCGTGATTGCACTCGTCTGGCTTTGGCAGCCACATATCCTCATTAATACAAATAACACAGAACAGTTTTTGCAAACATTAATAAAGCCACTCACCATGCCAGGAGACAAGTACATATCATTATTAATTAGGCTGTTTATCGTTTATATTGTGGTAGGACCCAGAGGTCCCTGGTCAAGGATGTGGGTCTCATTGTACACTAACTGATAGCCCAAAGCCCTTGCAGTTCAAGGTGAGTAGAGATACTAGCTGCATGCACAGACCAAAGAGGTGCCTTGCAGAATAACAGCAGGACAAATTCTCATTGATTTGCTCTTCTGGAAACTGAAGCACGTCATAGGTAGCAAGTCTGTGGCCAGATGCTAGTGCAGAATACAGCCCTGAGACCCTGCCCTTCAGCCTCCCTGGTAGCCAAGTGTGGTGGCACTTCAGCCTTGTCTCAGTGTCTTTGCTGTTTTGTACTAGAGGACTGGTGATGTGGTTTTCATTCCCAATTTAAGACTTCTGAGGCTGTTCTCTGTGCCTGTAAAGCAGGAAGCTAATGTGGTTTCCTGTCTCACAGGTGTGCAGCATGTTTTACCCCACACAGTGGGACTTGCAAGTTAGGAACTTGATTGGAAGGAGCTGGAGACCTTCCAGGCACTGTTATTACATTAATAGGTCACATTCATAAAGCAGCCTATCTCCCATCCCTTGAGGTGTTCAGCATACCTGGCTGAGAGTGGGGCTAAAGGGCTCCTCCAAACTCACACAGCAGACCCATGGCGAAGGCAGCCCGTGAAGATGACTCACAGCTATGACAGTTCAAGCTGCAACAGAAGTGTGGGGCTTTGCTGCAAAAGATGCACAGGCAGTGCAGAGAAAACTCTACTGAGCAATGATTTATGGCACATCCAGAGATCTCGAGGCATGACTCAGGCTTTGCCTTATCTTAGGAGGATGCATGTTTCCTGTTTTAGCCAGGGAGGGCAGAGCAGTGTCAGCCCTTTCCCCACCACTGTTACCCACCTGGCACCAGCACTGTGCTAGGACAGGTCCCAAGTGCGTTGCAGCTCAGGGTGCTTTTGCAGGCTTGCGTACAGCCTGAGGATGCCATCTGTGATTTGCATGACCAGGTTTATGCAGCTTCTCAGCTCTGCACACGCTGGCAGCATTAGCCCTGCTGACTCGAGCAATATTTCAACATGAGGACAATCCTGGGTGGAGAGAAGAAAACAAAGCAAACCAGCCATTCCCTGGGGCTGAGCTAGCAAAAGGTGGCAAGGAGATAGCGATAGGACAAGAGCAAGTGAGTTGGACTGCATGGGCTGGCAGGCACAAGCGCGCATGAGGAACTGCTCCGTCCCTCCTGCCTGGCTGTCGGCTGGCCACGCTGCTGACAGCCCTCTTACATCACCCTGCACCCTTGGCCAAATGGTCACCGGGCTCCTCGGGTTCACCCACCCCAGGACATGCCATTACGTTTGCAAGCGTCCTCCTTTTCCCTACGCATAGGCACTGCCTCATAAGCTCAGCCCCACAGGTCCTTCCCAGGCTGTCATGGCCGGGGGATGGACATGGGCTGCAAGCAGCACCTCTGGCACCTCTTCTATGTGGGACACAATGAGGATTAATCACAGCCTGTCAGAGAGCCTGCTGTATTTTTCCTTCATTCTTATTCGCATGCTAGTGCCTGGAAAACAGGATGGCGATGTTTTCCTGCCACTCATTCACCGAGACTAAACAAAGGAGGTTGCATTTCCAGCCCCTCCCGCCCCCC
>VYZV01041129.1:189355-320784 GCA_013401275.1 Pandion haliaetus | reverse complement strand
AAAGATCTGCCCCTTCGGCTGGCTCTATAGGACGGGGTGACCACAGATCTGAGAAGAAAGCCTCTGACACCACTGATGAGAGTGAAGGTTTTCTATCTCACTGTTGGGGAAACATGCATTGACCAAAAGAAAGGTCTTGTGTGCGCCACCTGCCTGGCTTGCAACAACCATGCTGGGATGCTGGTTTGCTCTTATTGAGATTTATTACCCATAGTTTGTTAAAGTCTCAGTTTTAAGTCCAATCATGCTAGGTGCTTTATAGTGTAGTATAAAAGAGAAACCAGTCCATTATAGCCTAAAGAGGGAGGAAGTGTTTATTTCTAATTGTGTAACCATCAGCATCACCGAGGCATGAGTTAGATGCTGGGTCCTTATGCCAACGTCTAAAATGGGAGTTGAACTCAACTGGGGATGAAACTCTGCCCTGCCATGCTTTGAAAGCCCAGGCCTTTTCTCTATCTGTTGCAATGCTTTTCCCTCATCCCAGTTTCAATAGGATGCACTGGATTTCTCCTTTTTACCTGATGCTTCATGGGTTTAAATAGCTGCTTTCTCCAAGCTCAGATGAACTTTGCATAGTAAACAATAATTGGTGCTTATGCAGCTTGTGTAGAACTTTTGGAAGGTCTTAAAAATGTTCCCTGAATTGGGAAAATGAATGGAGGAAATCCTAGTCCTGAACTGATTTTGGGAACTAACCCCACGTGTACAATTTCTCCATGAGCAGTGGCTCCATGCATAGATTTGGTGAGTGTATTGCCATCAACAGGAGCAACAAAAACAGCCAGAGGCAGCTTCTGGGAGAACGGGGACCAGGGACAAAGAGAAGAGCTGAAGAGAGAAAAGCAATGTTAGGTGCCTTGGAGAGAGGCTCTGAGTAGCTGTGGAGGTTTTCACACTGAAAATATCTCAATTTCAACTCAGACTTCACAGGGAAACATTTTCCACCTATAGATCATCCTTCTCACCTATTCCCCTAAATGGGGAATGGTTTTGTTGTTAGGTACTTTTGCTGATTTAGAGGACAAAGGCTCAACCCCCTACCTGGCATTAAATTGGGAATACCACCCAGATTTGTCTAATTCCAGGGAAGTGATCACAGTGTGGGGCTGGTTCCTGTTTTTCAGCTATGCTTTCTCTGGTCAAAAATCCCATCCCCAGAGCCGAGATGCAGGCTGTTCACACAAAGGTTTCAGCCAGCTAATATAAGGAAATTTCTCTCTTTTAAAAAAAATCTTCCTGTGAAACCTCCGTTTTCTGAAGTAGAATTGTTATATATGTATTTTTAAAACCACTGCTTGGGGAAACTGCTTTCCCCTTTGCATGGCTTGGGAAAAATGCTGAGAAAGTGCATGGCAGGTCTGACTTTTGATGTCTTCCAACGTGTGATATAGGGACTGTGCTCACTCCTCCAGGAGTGTGTGTTGGAGCAGAGCCAGGATGAAGAACAGCACTTGACTCCAGCTGGGCTGCGGGTTGTGGGAGGTGAGCCTAACCACAAGCAAGTGGATTCAGCCTGCTCTGCACTACAATTCATCACTTCATTATATCTCTGGGTTTGGCCCTGGATGTTCTGTCCCTGGGATACTAAAATGCTGAAGAAATCCCAACTTGGCCCAACATAATCTCACCAGATTAAGGTCTGAAACCTTATTATAGTTTACAAGACAAGAGTTTATTAAACAGTGTGAAAGTAACCTTGAAAAGGGGGATTTCAAAATCTGCAGTGCAAGGTACTGAGATTTGAGCGCTGAGAAATCTGGGTGGGTTACTTCATATTCCTTGATGATGCTTATCTCTGTGATCCCCAGTAACTGTCATATGGGAACCTCACTGCATCAGGGACCTGATGTTACCAGGAAAAATTGGAAGGGCTGAGAGGAAATTGTTTGCATATATATTTTTCTGTGTGGATGACTCAAGCAAGGAATAAACTGTACTATCTCTAAAAATATCTCCAAGATCTTGAGGCAGGAATGGTATCTCAGGAGTACTCTTCATGTCCAAAAAAACCCCCAAAAACATGCATCCTACTGAACACTGGCACACCACAAACCACACGTTTAGCCAGCAGCAAAGCCGCAGAGCACCTGTGCTGCAATCAAGCAGAAGCATCTGGGAAAGCTAGAAGGGAGATGGAGAGGGAGAAAGCTCACCTGGAAATGGTAACAAGAAAAAAAATCCCAAACTTTCTCCCTTCTTCTGTGCCCCCACATTTCTTAACAAAAATTGTAAGTTAGAGATTTAAAATATGTTACGAATTAATAAAAACTTGCAATACTGCCTGAGGTATGGCAAGAAAGCACGTGCTGTCATGATTAGAGCTCTCGAATAGCATGCTAATTACATAACACCCTAGGAATTTGGCAGTACTGATCTAGAAATAGGGCAAATAATCATGTTTTCCCCCCCACCTCCTTCCCCAATTCTCTCTGCTTCAGTTTTCTGTGATTGAAAATTTGATTTTCAAACCCTTCCAGACAGCTCTGTAACTTGGCAAAAGTGAGAAAAAACTTTTACAAAAGGTTTGTCATAACTCAAGCAACTCTTTTTTTAAAAAGAAAAATCTGCAATAAACATTCAGTAGTATTTTGCTTTAGTGTTTAAGAAGTGCTTCCAAACTGTGGCATAAACTGGTATTAGGGTTGCTTGGCCCCACTTTGCCTCTAGGCAAAGACTTGGCCCAGAATAATTTAACATTCCTATCATTGTAAAAATTCAACACTGCAAAAACACGAGGAAATTTTTTCTATGTCACTCATGTTTAGCAGGAAAGAAGTTTTCCTATCTGATGGTGGAAAAATGGGGACAGAAGCACCTCCAGTGCTTTCCAAGATGGCATAAACAGATGTCAAGTCCTTCATGCACATTCCAGTCCACTTCCATACAATAAGCCTCAACAGCACTGTGCTTTTGCATTCCCAGGTCTGGACAAAGGAAAAATCAATGGCCTTCAAACACTGCCAATATAGAGCAGTGATGGGAATGGAACCAATGCCTCCAGAGCTCTCTGAATGTAGGTGTTCATCTGTTCACCAGCTTCCTTCTTTCCTTTTGGGGTGGCAGCAAGGCTTCTCTGATGTCCAGCACTGAGTCCATATGGGGGAGCATCTTTCTCAAGCTCTGTTAACTGAAGAATCAACATTAGTCTAGATCTAACTATTGCAGAAAGTATAATAATGCAGTTAGAGTAGTTACTTACAGAAAAAGTCACTCTAACAGTAACAACAGAATTAAAATTGTAACACACATTTCTTAGTTTTTGTCCTTTCCCTTGGAGTTATGCACCCCCTTCCATTGCTCCTCTGGGTCTTAAAGTCAGTAGTCTCATATGCTGGAGAGGATAACACCATAGTCTTCAGCCTCTAAAGTCCTCTTCTGGGAGGAATTTGATGTTCATGTTGCTGCTTTCTTCTTTTTCTCTCCAGGATCCATTTGGAGACATATTTATATGTTCACTAACACATTAATAGCTAATATTTATGTGTTAGCTACTAAGCTAACATGTAACATTTGCTTACAACCAAATTCAATATATATGGCGTCCTTCACATATGGTGGATGCTACCTCCTTGTTCTCTTTGTTATCCTTAAAACCAGTTTTCTCTGACTGGGGATCTGCATTTTTTTAACTGACCATTGGTGAGTTGCTCATAGCTGTGGGGTCTTCTGTGCCAGCCTGTGTCCCACCTCTTATCACCCCATGTCTTACCATCCCATGCCTTATCACCCCACCTTTATGCCACATCCTGTGCCTCCACTTCTCAGGTCCTCTGCTGTCATACCTGGCTTGTATTTCTCTACCTCATTGTCTGAGACCCATAAGCATCTCATTATGCCTAGAATAAGCACTTGTTGATGCCGTCTATAAAAAACCTTTGATTGCACACAAAGGCCACAAAAAATAAAAAACAGTAGCCATAGACACCCACTCAATTAGCTAAACTGGCGTCACAGCAAAACCTGGTTAAATAAAGGTCAAAAAAGGTCAGGAAAAGTTCAGAGGGTGCAATCCTGACCTGCCTCAGCCCTGAGGTCCTCCAGACTCAGTACAAAGCTTATGTCCCATTGCTAGCAACGGCAATGCCATGTTACAGGGCTACCCTGTCACGATGGGCAGCATCTCAGCGCAGGAGTACTGAGCAGAGGCAAAGAGGTTACAACAGACCAGCATTGTGAGTGCTGCTTTGTTTCTGCTGATGGTCGTTCAAGGAGACTGAGAGGATCCTAGCGAGGTCTCAGAGAAGATCCCCCCACATGGTGACCAAATAGACAGGAGGGTCTTTGTGAATATCCCCAAGGGACATGCTCTCTTTGAATATGTACAGCAGAAGTATCAGATGCCTTCAATTGCCAGTGAAGGTGGAGTGAAAGTGGAGGGTAAGACCGCACAGCTTCACATGAGCATGAAGGGAGGCATGAGCACTAGTAGGGAAACTGCTCATTGGGATGGCTTGCAAAAGGTGTGGATTTCTGGATTCTCCATCACTGGCATTTTTTTAAATCAAGATGACTTTTTTTTTAACATAGTCTCGGCCTCACTCAGGAATTAATTCCCTACAATGTTGAGGTCTTTATTGCTCAGGGAGACAGATAAGATGCCACATCAACTCCTCCTTTACATTCTATGAATCTCTAGGCAGAATCCAATGCTTCAAATTGGTGTCAAGGGTGCTGCAGAGCCCTTGGTCCTGCTTATTGGCACAGCACACATACTTCTTCCAGCAGGTAGCAAGAACATCTCTTGTAGTGCTCATCACAAGCCATGGGCTGGGATGTGTGGAGAGGAAAGGGATGCTCAGAGGGCAGACTGGCACTCATCAGCGTAAGGTCAAATAAGCCACTGCAGTAAGCTGTCAAAATTGCAGGAACTCCCCGGTCTCTGTCCCAGCCACCCAACAGAGATCTGGTTCACTGTGCAACCTGGATAACTGGTGCTGTGGGGCTCCATAGTCTTTACCCTGATTCATTGGATCTCTAGGTAAACCGAGGCATGCAACTGTTAATTACATCTGAACAGTAGATATCTGCAGACCTTTAGGTAAGGGAAATTCTCTGTGATGAAGCATTGCTGGATCACTCTCTGTCAGCTTGGCAGGATTTGTCTACAAGGAAGGACAAATCTTGACAACTAAAGATATTAGAAAACAAAGCAAACTCAAACCAACTTTTTGGGGGGGATATGCTTTTTATTGTGAAAATGTCAGATTTCTTTCTCACAATCTCTCTAGTTAAAAGAAAAAAAGAAGAAAAAAATTTTGGTCCGATGGGTCCTGGCTTCATTTGGCTTCCCAGATATCTGTGGCAATTTATACTGGTTATTGCTAGGAGCTCAGGTCTCATGCTTGTTCTTGGTGGAGCTGCCGTTACTATTCTTATTCCTGTGTAAATGTATAGGCTTAGAAAAAGCTTCCTGTTTCCACCTGGAAAGGTGATTCAAATTCCTTGTGAAATGGGGCTCTGCATCTCAGAGTTTGCTGTCTGCATCTGAGTGGCATCAAGCACAGGTAACAAGTAGGTTGAGGATGCTGCCTTACAATGAAACTCAGACATAAGGATTACTCATCATGTACCAGCTTCATGACCATCACAGATCACCTAGTGTTACCTGAGCCTCAGCCTGCTCCCAGAGTGTGAGACATCTGTTCAAACACAGGCAACTACTCTGTATATCTCCAAGGCAGGTATGATGAAGCTGCCCCTCAGATTTGGGTCCACAGATATTTTTCTCCGGTAGCAGAGTCCACAATATTTTTGAAGTATGCAGGAGTGCTCTGCCAAACTGCAGGAGTGAGGGGTCCATCTTATACCACAGGAAGATTTGAAAAGCTTTTCTCCCAAGCGGACAGCACAGAGTATGTGGAGAGCATGGAGGCCCCTGGAATTACTGATAATTAAAGGAATGCCTTCTCCAACACAACCTCTTCTTCAGTGGGCTTTGGTTCAAGCTCCTCCATCATCTTTCCATCATCTCTGAATGAGAGCCAAGGAAAGCAAACAAGACCCATGTTGCTTTTTGCAGAAGTCAGTCATGTAACCGGCAGCTGGTGATAACACTGTTTGTATCTACATGAGAAGTTTAAACTGCCCTCAGACTCAAAAAAAGCACCTTGACATGCTTGGCATCCACGTGTAAAAATATCTAGTGTTCTTAAAGCCTGAGTTCAGACTGGCCCCCAGGAATATTGAGCGCATGACAAGATTTCTGGCATCCTCAGTCAGGCCATGTAGAGCTAAAAAGTAATCAGGAGTCAAGTCTTGTACAAAAGCATCGCTCAGCCACACTGTGTCCATGTCAGTACCAGAAACAAGCATATGCAGATAAACTGTATCCCTATATCTAGCTGCTTAATACATGTATTAACTCCACTGTATTCCCAAGTGATTTTCATCAGGCTACTATTTCTCTTCTGTCTGCCCATCATTAACTTCACAACTACAGGTGACTACCACACCTGCCTGCTCAGTGAGGAACTGCAAAAGGTAAAACTATCACCTCCCAGGCTAGCAAAGCTAATGATCAGTCCTCTAGATGCACAGAAAAATATGGGTCTGTCTTACACAATAGCAATTTCCGTTCACATTGCTATCGTGTAAGACAGACCCATATTTTTCTGTGCATCTAGAGGACTGATCATTAGCTTTGCTAGTCTGTGTGCAAAATGAAGGCCTCAGACCAATGCCACAGCCTCCTGGTTGTGTCCACGGTTATTCCTGGAATGACCAAGCTCTTTGCCTCACTTTTGAGTTCACTGCACTTCATTGCAGTTTGGCTGAGTCAATATTCAGCTGCATCCAGGAAAAATTGCTTTCCAAACACTGGGTCACTCAGTTCAGAGATGTTCTTCCCAGCCACTGCACCCACACGCTGTCTGCCCCTTTGTACCTGCTTGGTACAGTAGTCAGTATGTAATCCTCCTCTCTCCTCCATCACCCAGCTGCTTCCACCCATCCATTGTAAACTGGATGTCAATATTTAACAAATATTTTCTTGGCATCTGCTGGCCCAGCCTGTGCAGCTGGGGAGTGGAGCTGCTCTGCTGGGAAGGAGATGCACAGGCTGGCTATGCAGCCCCCTTTCCCTGCAGGTGATCCCATTGCCCACTCATACTTGCAGACCCAGAAATAACCACAGGGATTTACCCTGAACATTCACCTCAGGGATGGGGCCAAACACAGCTCCAGCAGAGCAGGCAAGTGATGGCAGGGAGTGCCTAATGCTGTTATAAGAAAATGATTTGTCACCTTCATCTAGTCTCACAAGCACTGTCCCTTATCACCGCAAATACTTTGTAGAGCATTGTAACTAAACACAGTGCCTTAAAACCCCACTGGAAACATGACCCTGCCCTGCAGAACCAACAGTCTGGTCACCCACTTTATTAGTGCATTAAGTTAAAACCAGCTGGTGAGTGGTTGCTGAGACGTGCTAATAGCAAACACACCTCAGGGACTTCCAGGTAGGACCTGGCCAACACTGGCTGGTGACACTGGAAAAAGGTATGCTGGTGCTTGGCTGTGCAGGGTAAAAGCCCCTCATGCATCAACCATCAATCAAGGTCAGGAGGGGCAAGAAGGGACCAGGTCTCTTTGCCAGTAGTATCCAAGGACCCTCCTCTGTCTGGAGTGGGGTGGAAAGAACTGGGGCTTAGAGGGACCAGTGTGAGTTGGGGTCATGGAGGTTCATGCAGAAAGAGCTGGATGACAGCAGTGCTGAATGCTGGGTGCTCCATCTCTTTCCTCTGTGGACTAGGAGAAGTGAAGAGCTGATCTGTGCTATGGCAATAACATGGGGCTCTTTACTGCTCACTGACTGGTGGTATCAAAGCACTTTATCTACTTGGGAAGGCCAGAGATTTTGCCACTAATCTTCAATTGACAAGCCATCTAGACATTGTCCAGCAACTTAATTCTCTAACCTTGAAGGGTAAGAAAACCCTTGTGAGTTATTGCAAAGAACAATAAGTTTATGTATATACAGGTGGAGAAACTGAGGCACAAAACCCAGCAACAACTGTCAGCAGTACCTGTACAGAGAAACAAACCGTAGCGCAGATCCCCAAAATCCTCCCTGCCACTTGCAACTTTGCTTCTGCTGGCTGTGCCTGGTGAGGAGGAAGGCTGAACTCGTTCTGCAGCCCAAGCCCTTTGCACTACTTCCCCAAACGGCAAGCTGAGAGAGAGCAAAACTTGCAGCATTCATCAAAACTGCCCGTTTAAATACATGGGAGAGGTTGCGATTGCTATCTGGGCACGCTCATCAGGTGAAGGCATCTCAAGACAGATACCGCAGGAGACTTCCTGGTAAATTGCAGCACCGCAGAGGAGTCTGCAGCTACTTGTACCCGGCCATCATCGGAGCAAAGAACGCTCCAATTCCTGGCTGGTACCTGAGCTGATAATTGCTCAGAAAAATTAAGGGTTGGGTAATTCCTCCTGAAATTAATTACCTTGCTAAGATGCCGCAGGGCAGTTACCACAAGAAGGTTTGAAGCAGATGATATAACCATTTCCCTCTTCAGCATTAAAACCAGGAAACAGGTCGCAAAAGTCCCTCTTTGTCACAAAGGGCTTTTAGCTCTCTGGATTTTTCTTCTCTGGAAAATTTTGGGGCTTTTCAGGTGTTCCTGAAACAGCTATGAGGGTCCTGAGGAGTTGCAAACATTTATGGACACTCCTGACAATTCAGTTCTCTTCAGCAGCTTGCTTTGCTCATTTTAACACTTTTTATTAAGCAGCCACTGCTCCTTGCAAAATGTCTGTAAACAGAGGCAGTATTTCAGAAGAGGCTCAGAATATTCACAGTGATCTTCAGTCTTCAATTAATTTAAAGGCAGTCCTTTGTTCCCTTTGCAAGGTCTGCTCTCAGATACCTCCTCTCTCTCAGTGTGCACAGCTCACTTTGGGCAAAATCATTTATTTCCCCTGCATCTGTCTTGGCTTTTGTAAAAATTTCTCATCCTTCCTTTTTGTGTCTTGGCTCTCTAGAGAAAGATTTCTCTGAGGAAATGGATGCTTCGCCTGTGCATGTGGGCTACCTCCTTCCTTCACCTCCTTTATATAAAGAATATCCTTTTTCAGTGAAAAAAAGGTAAAATCATTGATGCACAAAGGAATGGAACTGGTACTGTTTGCCCAAGGCAGATCAGCTACATTTGTGTCTCTGTCCCTTTTAAATACCCCCAACAAAGAAGTTTTCACCACCCTCCCAGGCAAAATATTCCAATATGCCACGTTTTCACCCATGGAAATTTTCCCTTAGTTTTATCTTTATTACCAGCCCAAATTATATAGTCTTTCCACACAGTTCACATCTTCTAGACATCTTCCTATGTCTATTGCTCCTTGTGGATGATCTCCAACTGGTCCACAGCCCTTCTGAAGTGTCATGGGCTCATGGGTATAGGACTCCTCCTGAGACCTTGCCAGGGCCCTGCGGGGCTCTGCACATCCTTTCAGCTCTATTTCCATTTATGACAGTACAAATAGGACATTTGCCTGTACCGTAGCTGTCTGACACTGGTACCTCACACTAAGGCCTCCAGAGCCTTTTCAATATTAGTGAAGCTGTTTACTCCAGGGTATGAGTAGGGTTCCCACCTAGACATCCATTTGTAAGATGTAACTCTGAGTCAGTCACTTTTTGGGTCCCTCCAGTTACCTGGGAGATAAAGGCATATCAAGAGGACGGTTAATCTCATTGAGGAGAGGTGTCTAAAGGCAAATCTCCCTCTGGAGGCACTTTCCCCTGTAGGACAGCATTCAGGGTGGTTTTTGTTGTTTGGTTGGTTTGGCTTTTTATCCTAAAGCATTTCTTGTGCATTTTGAATTATGATTTAATCTTCCAACACATTTTCAATACCCTCCCAGCTTCATGACATCTTCAGGCTTGCATGTTCTCTTCCTTTACTGAGGACACTTATGAAAATGCTGAAGCGAGCCCTGGCAACCACTGCTTGCTAAATCGTGTCATTTTGATTGTCAGCCTTTGGTATGTAATGGCAGCAAAATGGTCTGCTAGCCCAAATCTACATCAAGTTTCCCTGGCTTGCTCATAAGGATGTGCTGCAAGACACTGTTAAATCCTCACTAATGACAAGACATAACATCTTATAACCATGCGATAAGACAATCTCACCTGAAACTCTGTAGCCAGAGTCTTTAATCTCTGCAGCATGTGGTTCGGGTTTCTCCTGCACTCAGCAATGGAGAAAATCCACAGAAAATACTGTTTCCATAGTTTCAAATCAGCTGTAACCTCCTTAGGCAATATCACCGTAAGAAACAGCCTCTTCACACAAACTTTCTTTAGGGAAGCTCCCCGTGACATTCCCTATCCTTCCTTCTCCCTCTCCCTTCACTCACACAGAGTGGAGGATGTATCTAAAAGCAGTCAGCTCCTTGACTCTGAGGGAAAGCCCACACAGTTGGCAGAAGAGTGGGCAAAGTTGGTTTGACTGATGTTTGGATGTTTCTAGAGGGTCTGGAAATGGGGTCAGTTTGGACCCCAGCTGGGAACTTTTGAAGGGAATCTCAAGGACTGCATGCTTCAGAGAGAGCAGGTGAGACACATGGAGACCATAACAGGAACATGTCACCTGCCTGTCTGTGTATGCATGTGCGAGTACCTCCTCTTTCTCAGCACTTTCAAATTAGGAGTCTCTTTTGTATTTCAGGAAAAATCGGGCATTTGTAAGCCTAAGAAAATAATGCTTATGGTCAAATGCTGAGCTCAGTAAGAACAGACGCCAGCTCTAATTTCTGTGATTCACTGCAGGTACCTGGTCCTTTCTTCAGCAGACTTCAGTTCCCTCTGGTTGTCTAACATCCTGACTTATAGATGCACTTCAGAGTGAACAGGAAGTCCAACACCACCAAATAAACACAGCAGGGGGATGAACGCCAGCTCTTCTCCTGGGCTGCCCTTGTTTTTCTTGCTCCTGTTTTTGGCTTAACCCAGGGTTAATCACTAATGGTTCCGAATTCCGCCCGTGAAGAGGGGAAAGGGAAATGAGCAGGAGGGCTTTGATTCAGCACCAGGGTACTGCATGCTGCCTTGAACCCCTTGCTGCTTCATTAGTTGCTTTTCCACATTGGGAGATGGAGCAGCATGAGAGACACAAGATCTGCCAAGGCCAAGAACCAGTACCCTTATTCGGAGCACACAAATGCACTTTGCATTGTTCTCATTTCCCCTCATATGAATAATAAAAGCTGGTTGACTGCATGATGACTAAAACTGTTTTATGCCATAGCTAAATCTCCATAATTTGTCCCAGTTAAGCCCTTAAATCCATTTAACCCTTCTCTGTCCATCTAACTATAAGAAGCATATAGATAGACCAGAGGCAGTGGACATGGCATCAGCTCCTGAGGCAGAGTTTAGATGGCTGAGAGCACATTGCAGGCATCTGTGGTGTTGCATGTGCATGCTTATATGCTATCTGGAAAACTGAAAAGGACAGTGTGTAGACTCATGTGGCTGAACAGAGCCCCAGGGGTGCAAATTAGTTTTTTCACTATTCTACTCTGGATTTATTTCTGAAACTAGAAGAGGGTTCCTTGAAGAATGATCTGTTTATATAAGAAAGTTTTTAACCTCTCCATTACAAAAAGGTCCCCTTCAATGTAAAAATGAAAGTGCTAACACTAAAGTTGAGTGTTTGCCGTGTGTCCACTCAACATTAAGTTGAGGAGAAAAGCAGAGAAAGTGTGAGCAAACATTGGTTCCTAATAATGCAGAGTCCTTTAAGGAATCTTGGAAATGGAAAATTCACATTTTCAAAGGTGAGTGAGTGATAAAGGCACAAAATTCTCACTTTCTACAATGATTCAGGATCTATGGTCCAGACTCTCAGAAGAGTGTAGATGGTGTCCAGCTCCTGTGGATTTAGGGGCACAGCTACTTTGAAGGACCTACATCAAGAAGCTCTGTCTTGCTGAAGGTCAAAAAGACCAGGTTAGCACCTTAGTGAATTTTACAAGGGAGCTTAACTTCCTAAGGCACCAGTGCTGTTCAGAAGACTGTTCATATGGTCTTCCTATTGTGAGGATAATTTTTTAGAAAAATCTTTGGGTCATTGCCAGGTAATCACTGTTTCCAACCACTGCAAAGATGTTTTCAAATTAAACATCAAACCACCCTTGCTAAGGATACTGCAGAACTAATTTTTTGAATACCAAAAAGCAAGCTCCCTTGGGAGTTGACAACAGGTGGTTAACAGCACGCAGCATGATTGTAAAACAGGTTGGGGAAAGGAAATATCATTGTTATGGGACTAACTTAAAGTAGGATGCTTGTAGCTAGGAAATTAACTGTCTGCAGTAGAGTTTGCTGCCTCTGCTGTTGGGGAATGCAACACCTTTCATGAACATATGTGAATCCTGGTGGCTTGTTGGTTTCACAGCTGATCTGGAGAAGAGAAGCTCTATACTGTGTCTCCTGGAAATATGCCTCATCTATTGGGTCTGATGGTACTGACACCTCTAGTGTTTGCAGCAAAGGTGCAACTGTGGCTCAGAGGCCCATGCATAACTCACATGAAATGTAGTTTCTTTGGTCTGAAGCAGCACAGATTTAGATTTCAGGGTCAGTCAACCTCATCTTTACCTCAGAAATATTGGGAAGGGAAAAGGAAATGAAGATCAAACAAGGTGGAGATACACAGCAAAACTAGTGCAGGTTGGAGGCAATTCAAACTGAAGAACAAGCATTTTTTGCAGTGGAGAGGGCTTGACCTGTCAGATAGGAGGGCCAAAGGGCCAGGTTTTGAGTGGATTTAGGTGCCCAAGATGCCATTAAAATCATCAGTCACCAGTATCTCTAAAATGAGGAGTAGGAGTCAGATGCCTAAGTGCCTTCCGACTTGATCTCACAGTAGGTCATATTTTCACATGTGAACTAGAAAGGGATTGTGTTGCAAGAAAGAAGAATCCTGCTAAAAACATGCTGGATGGTGATTTGTGAACAGTTTCATTGTGCCATTCCTTCAGCCCAGGATGCTGCTCATTAATCCGTATGTCCTGCTGAGCAGTCCCAAGGCCATTCAGGATCATGTTGTGGCTATTCTACAACCCTGATATTTCCATGAAACTTGTACTTCAAAGCTCTTGGCTGTCTGGGCTGAAATCAGTGGAACTGCCCAGGTTATTCAGATATTTAGCTCCAACTAATCCAATGAGACCTGGATGTCTAATTGGTTTTCTCAGGTTTCAATATCAGCTTTTGCATGTCAAGGAATCTTTTTACCCATCACAGAAAATGGAGCACATCTTGCTAGGACTTATGACAGCAGAAGAGAGGATGCTGCACCCTCTGAATAAGCCGGAGGATTCAGGGAAGAAATCTGCAGTTTGTCAATCTTCTCTAGGCTTACTGGGGCTAATTGCTGCCAACAGAACTGGAGTCCATCAGGAAAACCTGGTTGTCCATTTTTTGCCAAAGAAACAGCTCTCCTACCAGCATGGGGCCTCTGGTACCACACTGTGGCTCAGGCCCAGTATTGTCTTGCAGGAGATCATCAGCATTTGAAGCCTGAGCCAACATCCCTGCAGAACAAGGCCTGGTTATTTTCTCTGAGCATCCTTTCAGGGCTCTTGCTTGGCCCCAACCACATAATCTTCAGAGGACCGATGCAGGATGAACCCTAGCTGCTATGCCTGCTCTCCCTGATGCTGGCTCTCAAACAATGCAAACAACCTAGCACCTACAAAGTTTCTGCCCTGGGTTCAGTGTGGGGCTGCAGAGAGAGGTTGGATGGTACTGGGCAGAGACTTTGCCCTGCTCCGAAGCTCACCCTGTTTGCTCTGACATCTCTGGCTGCAGCAGAGTGGGCTTTGCATGTGGTGAAGACTAGAAGGGACAAATAATTAGTTTCACTGATGTTATGCTGGGCTGCCTTCTCTGGTATGGAGTCACTGAGCCTGTCCCTGCTGTCCTTATAGTGTTGCCACGTACCTCCTTTCATCAGCATGGGATCAGGGAGAAAATGCCCCAGGTGCTGAAGCTTCTTCCGCAGCCTCTCCAGGATTCCTCCCTGGTGTCCCCCACCAACCGCACAGTGCTACTGTGCCACACAGGGGCTCTGTCCTAAAGCTGGGCTCAAACAGGAAACCTGACTTGCCAGGCACCCTGCATCAGGAGAGTTTTCCTTCTTCTACCACCTTTGTGACTTCAAGTAACTTGATTTTGATCGCTGCAGGGCAATTTTAATCTAAGATTCAAGATTTTGATCTAAGATTAGGTGCCTAATACCTGGGAGATGGGAGCCTTTGGGTATGAGCAGCAAGTCAGGGTTAACAAAGAGGTGCATTGTGGAAAAAAAAAAGGGAGTTACTGAGATGCAATAGGTGACAAGACCATATTAAATCCTTAGGTACACAGTATTCACAACGGAAATACAGACTCTTGGCGAGTGAAGTGCCATATCTCCCTCTTCAGTTTCCTGTTCTTACCTCTGAAAAGTCACAGTCTATCAGACAAATGTCATTCACTCTGAATAATAATGTCTTCAGGAAGGAGAGAAATATTATTTTTGATAAAAAGCATTAACTGAGTTAAGTTGTTCTGTGACTTTGGAAGTCTGCCCTGCAGAAGGCTTGCAGGACAAAGTGCAGAAAAAAATGGGAGATAAATGCATTTTATCAATTAGGAATCACGTAATAAATAGATGTATTGCTACCTTTCTCTCCCTTGCACAGTGCCCTTCTGTTTCTTTCTATAGTTTACACCTTCCCACAGCTTTTAACAACTCCCAAAGTGGCGAGTTTTGTAAAACATCTCAAACTCCATCTATTTCCCTATCTTACTACAGAAGTTATTTAGAACATTCAGACCAATGTCCCAGGTAGGCAGGTGTGCATTATAATCCATTGAGCTAGACAACAAGGCTGACTGTTTTTCTACACAGAGTCCAGGAACTGTGCAATTACACAGTATGATACATGGCCAGCATATCTCCTCTCTCTCTCTTTTGTGCTTTTGAGAAATATTTCTTTCTGACAGAAGGTAGGTAACCCTGGGTTGGGGTAACCATAACCCTGGGTTGGGGTAACCCCTGAGAGCTGTGACAGCTCAATGAATCACCCTGTAGGAGGTATTAGACCTTTCCGTGGTAATTGCATTGGTGCAAGAACTATCCCAACCTTGAAGAACAGAAGAATATTTAAAGCAAACAGCAATAGCCTGCTTTGAGCCTTGCAATGTGCCCTGTTGTTATATATGAATATATAAACCTGGAATGTTTCGAGATGACACCCAGCAAAGATAAGAATGGGTAGAAAAAGAGGTGGGTGGAACTCCCTGCCTGAACGGATGCTCTGCTGAGAAAGGCTGGTGTCCAGATGTTCCCAAGCCACCAGTGGAGATGGTGCCTGCAGAGAGCTACACTGGGGCCAGATGACATCTGAGCTTTGGCTTACTTGTCTCTTTTTACCCCAAACCAGCAGTTTGATAGAGGAAAATTGCATAAGGCCATCAGAGATGGTGCTTCATGCTAGGATCATTGTGGACACAAGAGGTCTGACTCGGGTGAAGTCTTGCTAGGTTCATGCAAGCTGCAGTTGTATGAGAGAGGCTCTACGGTCATACGGGAGAGCTGCACAGAGCAGCCCCACAGACATGAATGAGAGGGGCTTTGATGCTGTAACTAGCTGTGTGTTAGCTCCCACAAACTAGCCAGGACTACGTGGGAGACCACCAAGGGAAGCTGTGATGCTGCAGGGCAAGATGCTGCGTTCTGGCATGTTGGTCTGTGAGTCAGAATTAAGTCAATGTATTTTGGATCTGGAAAGAGACTGTGATAGGTTATGGTCTCTGAAGACCCCTGGCTACACTTTTTATATAAGGGTACCAAATTAATGTTATCCTGAATTCCAGCAGGGGTTACTATATCTGTCTGACAATTCTGCCCCAGGGCTCCACTGGGAGCCAGGGCCAGGTTGCACTTTTGAAATGACAGCATGAAGTAGTGGAGCAGAAAAAGATGTTCTGCCTTTTTATATCAGTGGGGGATCTGGCTCCAACTTATTTGTATTTTCCTGAACTGTGTAGATTGTCTGTGCTCTGTTCAGTAGCAGCTGTATTCTGGCCAGAAGCCATATCAATCCAGGATGAGATAAATCAGTGAATGCATTGAAAACGTTGAAAATTATTCTAGAAACATTTTATTGTCATTATTGGCTAACTGTTGGAATGATTTGGGTTCCCTCATCATCTTTGCTGAGTGTCATGTTGTTTGTTGTGATCATTCAGGGGAATGTCCTGTCACCAAGGTTGAAACTGCATCTTCTGAGTTAGTTGAGATTTAGGTACCTAAGTAGCTTGAGTAGGGTTTGCAGCCAGGGTTACTCCCACTCCAGCTGTATACAGCCCTGCTAATACACCTATGTGACCTCCTGTAGCCGTGGTGCCACCAGATCTCACTCACAGATTTCAATGTCAGGCAACTGGAGGAGGCAGTTCAAGTTGTATCTTGGATCAGCAAGGACTTGAGGTCTAAGGGGGCTGAAGACACTGACAAGGCTACTGCAGAAGAGATTGGTTACTGGAAGAAACCGAAGGACCCCCCTGTGGTACTGACTCTTTCCATAATTTGTCTTGTTCAGGGCACTGGGAGTAGAGTCTGGGCCCTTTTTTTTCATGGAAGCTCTATTTCTCATGGCAGTTTGGAAAAGCAGCAAATTAACTGTAATCACGCATTGCGTGCCAAAGGGGAGTGAACTGCACTCAGTAGAGAAATGGCTTAATTAGGGTGCCCTTGGCAGAGGCAGGACTCAGTTCTGGCTATATTCTGAAAACTAATTGACTTTTAAGGGTAGGAGAATCGGAAGGTCAGTCTAGGACTTGAGTTCACTGCACACAAGAGAGTGAAGAGACTTTATGTAGGATAAGGGAAAAGTTGACGGAGGCAGATGCTTTCATGTCTGGGAACCAGGCAGACGGGGAGGAGATAGTGGGTTCCTCTTCAGCTTCCAATATGGGAAATGAAAGGGCAAAGCATCCTTTTGGAAAAGGTTATGCTTCTTCCCAGGCAGGTAGAAGAAGCCCCAGATTGAGTAGGAACTCATCTGTGTGCCAGCCAGCACAGGGCACCCCAGACCTGGCCTGCAGATGAGAGCATAACTGCTGATTTCTCAGTGTTGCAGTAGATATGAGGACATGGTACCTTAACAAACACTCCGATGGGCTGTTCTCTAAACCACTAAGGAGCAGCACTTGCCTTCACTAGGACTTGCTTTCCTAATGTTTGTTGTAATGTTTTGGTATGTGGGAAACATTTTTGAAGCCTTTCCCCAGCCTGCTCCAGACATACTTGTGTGTGCTAGAAAGATGATTTAAAAAAAAAAAAAAAAAAGGACTATTACCTGTAAAACCCTAAAAGAAAATAACTTAGACAAAACAAATGTAAGAAAAGATGTATAGAAAAATTTGTTAAAAGAATTGAGCTGGGATCTAGTGGGAACAAAACCTGTATATGTTGACATGGGAAAGACATGATCATGATAACACTGTCCAGCAATTCAGCTGTGGCTATGCAGGAACCCACAAGCTTTCTGTAATGTTTTGAGTTTGCAGCCTTGATGTTTCTCCAATTTACTTTAACAACCTGGAAGTCCTGCCCCAGGAACCTGTTAACTCTCCATCCAGCATTGCAAGGCTTAGGTCTGCCCAGAGTGAAGGATGGAGAGCAGAAGAAACAGTCCAGTTGGGCAGGGCTATGAGCAACAGTTTGGGAATTACAGATCTTTGCCAAGTGGCTAGATGGGTTGTGAGGACCCTCAAATGAATTGTCCTTCATTTCTCTTTCGTTCCTACAATAGACAGTTGTGACTTGGACTGACCATATTCTAGTGCAGCTTCATCAGAAATAGTGCAAGAGTTGAGAGATTTCATTATTGTGCAATTCAAGGGTGAAAGCAACATCATTCTTGTGAACATAACTTCAGTCTTTTGCGTATCACAGGCAATGGAAAGGTTATAAATCAGAAACTCCTTTTACTGCCAAACTTTATTCTGTGTTCAGAGCTTTCCAGGTTTTATCACAAGTCCCTTGAATTGACTTGGCAGTCCCTATTTTGGATGTTAAGGGTGGGAAAAGTAAGAAATGTGATTAAAGATTGAAGTGGTGGCACCACCAGCACACCCAAGACATAATTTGGAAAATGTCAGCATTGTTGTCCAGAGAAGAGTATTCAGATTTGTTTATCGCACTGCCATAAAGATAGGATGGAGGGAGAAATAGAGAGGAGGAAGACTGAGACGGACAAAGGAGGACTGCAGAAAGGTTAATGGTTTTGATAGTACAAGAGTAGAAGTAACTAGGGGTTACTCAGAGGATTAGAGAGAAAATAAAGTTTTGTTACACAGTGTGATGAGAAATTAAATATTTTAATTCTGTCAAGCTTCTGTTGCATTGGAGATGGATTAATGTGTTGACCTCTGCCATTAAGATCCTACAGCCTCTAAGGAGATGGGTACCAGCATAGCAGACCACGCACTGAGGCATGGTTGCGTACTGATTTTTATGGACTGTACACTGGCAGAGGCACTGAAGTCACTATCAATGGTGTAGAGAGTGCTCAGAGGCAGCAGTGAGGAGAAGCAGTGGGATTGCTGTCAGACGTCTAATGAAACCAGTCCAACAGGAAGAAGAGATGGAGTAGGTGGATGTGAGAGGTTTAGAGAATATGACATATTAGAAAGCAGCAGCTGGGAGGGAGAATATATGGTCCCATGCAGCGTGAGATCAATTCTTTCAGCAGCAGTTCACTGAATCGCCTACTGTGGTCCATTTCAAAGGGCTGGACAACTGCAGAGCTGTAGCCTGTGAAATATCTGCAGACAGAAGAGCTGAGATAATGGTGAAAGTGACTGCCCAAGGGAATGTTACCTTCTGCTCTGGGGAAGAGCTCATCAGTGCAGGATTAGGACAGAAAGATCCCTTTCCATGGCACCACTGACCACTGCCCATTAATTTTGTGGCCTCTTGCTGTGGCCCTGGCCAGTGCCAGAAATAAGGTGCTGGACCAGACAGACTAATGAGCAATCTGTAGCTCAAAGATACATTCTGAAGTATGGCACCTGAAGCAAAACAGGCAGCTTGCCTCTGAGGCAGACACATGCAGACAGTGCTTTAATGAGCAGATGTTAGAAATCCATCTGAGGTACCTCGTGAGGATGCACTGTCAGCTTGCAAGGCTGGAGAAGTTTAAATGGAGCTATAAAATGAGGTCGGGCTTGATAGACACCGCTGCCAGGCAAACTCATGTGAAAGGGGAGAACAAGAAGGAGACCTCCTGCTTTCTTGTTCCAACCTGCGGGTACCTAAATATAGACAGCTCTGACAAGCCTGCTGCCACTCCTCACTCTGTCAGCTGTACTTCGCAATCCCCCCCACACCCACTCAAGGAGGGAAACTTGCAGGGCAGGAGCTGGAACTGCTCTCATTCACTTTTTAGCATTTGGAGCTGCACATCCTGGGCCTACCCTTGGTCCTCAGTGCAATTTCCCAGCAGCAGGATTAGTCTGGTGCTGCAGTGGGAGGCAGGAATACCTCTGAAACAGGGTTAATAGCTCTTTGAAGTACTCCCACGTTTCAGGAACAGATCTTAAAGATGTAGTGCAGGGAATAGAAACATCTTCAGCAAAGACCCAAGCCAAAGTAATTTCTTGCCTTGACTGATTCTTCAAATTAATCTGGTGCTACTGCATGGTCAAAATCAGTCAATCCACAGGATACAGGGGAAGCTGAGTGACATGCTATTCCCGTGAAGGGAGAAACTCTGCTTGAACCTGACTTGCCCTTACAACAGGAGAAACCACTCTAATGTTGCAGTTGACGGGAGAGGTAAAACAGCAGCAAATTCGCTGCAAAATGTTGCATGCATTTTCTGTAGAGTCTGCAGGACCCTACAAGCCACTGTATCCATCAATGATGCAGAACTGTAATGTACACTGGAAGGCACACAGATTAAAGTGCACTTTGGAAAGACAATGTTATCCTTTACATGCTGTCTGCAATTCAAACCCTGAATCCTTACGAAGACCAGAATCTCTCTTTCCAGCCATATGTTTTGGGTTTTTTTCCCATGGTTTGTAGAAGCAAATGAAATCATGATGTCTGCAGGTATCAGGTTGTATATAAGTAGACCCTGTGATGTCCACAGTGCATGAATGCACATTTATTTAGCCCATCTCAAGCCTGTAGTGGGCTTCACAGCTAACACTGAGGATATCTAGAGGTTTATGAACCAACTTGTTCTGTGATAATGCATTTTAAAGGTTAGGGACCCCTGAAAAGCACTGAGTGTTTCTTGGCTTAGTGGCATGACAAATGTTGGTCACAGTTGCATCTCCTACTGTTCCTCATATGCAGTATGTGAGGAGTGAGCCTCATCCTGATACTGTTCTTGAGGTGAAGAGGCAAGGCAAAGCAGCTGTTTGCTTGAGATGATGAGTCAGAAAGTTCACTAAGTACATTTGTTATTTTAGCGGCTCTGTCTGGCTCTGTCAGCCATTTGTACTACGAGAGTCCCTGATTCTCATGTGTCACTTTAATTGGAGCTAGATGCCAAGCAAAGAACATACTATTTTGCTCCTGACCAATTGTTCAGGTGTAAGCTGAATGGAGGAGCTGCTCTGCAAAGCTGGAGCTTGCTTCCCCTGACTTTAGATGTCTACACTGTAGACATTTGTGTCTGCATCAGTCATTGCAGTCAGACAATAGAAATTGGCCCTTTCAAGCCTTGATCCACCTAACCTATTTTAGGTCTCTCCTGCAGGATGTGTCATGCCCCTCAGTGCTCCTGTTTCTCTCCACGGACAGTATAGGGACTTGAGATGTAACTCAACTGAATCTCATGCTACAGCATACATATTCTCCAGTCTCCATGACATTATTCTACAATTCCATTTGGAAATACCCAGATGATATAGGTGATTTGTCCCAGCCATCCTTGAGAAAATTATTGAGGTCTCATTTCACTGCTTCCTGATACACCAGAGGAATGCAGAGTAGAAACTGCCTGACAAGAACATCCCCTAGGTAAGGATGATCTGATGTATCTGATTATATCTCTTAAGCTCATTACCCCTGGGGAGCACAGTTGCATGCTGCAGAGGCAGCTGATCTCATAGCTTCCTTTCTTTGCATTCAGTGGATGCTTCTGTCAAATTGTCAAATTAAGCCCTATTTCTTTTACAGCTAGCTCTTCAACTCTGCCCCTGAGAAAGGCTTTCAGTCATTCAACTCCATCACACCCAGTCTCCATCAGCTGGTCTTCTCAATAACTGCACCTTCTGGCCAGTTACATTATTTGCCCTTATCTGAAACTCACCATTTGTCTGAAATGGAATCACACTTGTGCTCTACTTTAGTTCTGCCTGAATATCTGCAGCTCTGCACAGTCTGGATGGTTCCTCTGAAAGCTGCTTCCCCACAAGGACATTATGACATGGAGACCTGTTTTTGCCCGTACTTATTGTGAGCCACCACAAGGACCGATTGTCTTCAGCCACCATGCAGGCAAACTAGAGACACCAGCAAAGGTCCCCAAATCATCGCTTAGGGTGAACCCATGTGGCTTGAAGCTTTGATCAACCACTTCAGCTGGCCCACAGGAGGGTATCAAATCTAGATCTTGTCCCCCTTCATTACCACAACTGCAAGTCCCTGGCTCAGCTAACTCTAACCTTTATGAGCTTTCCACATTTCCTTGTGACTTTGGGGTTAAAATTTACCTTCCCCCAGTCACCTACATACCTAAGCTTTACCTTCAGAAGTGACATCAATACTTAGGAACCCAGGACTATCCAAACCAGTAAGACTTACCATGTTCCAGTCTCTGAAAAAATTACAGCACACCAGGGGATGATAGTAGCTGTTTGTGGATATGCTTCTAGTCAGTGGCAAATGCAAGGAATGCGCCTTCTTCATGGTGGGTTAAGCTAAATCACATTGCCTCAGATTTGCTGTGGGCTAAGAGCATACATGAACACTTTTCGCAGCTCAACGTGTGCACTGTGACTTGTTAAGCCATTGTAACTTGATCACACTTGCACAATCCCCAGGCACCATAAAATCACTCTTTTCATGCAGTGCAGATGCTGTCTGCCTGCTGTGGGCTGTATGGTCCCGTGCATTAGCCACAGATAAATCACTTTGTCTCATGCTCAATAAGGAAGGAAAAGGAGTGAAATGTGTTTCGTATAGTGAACCCAGGCTTTGGAAAGTAGCAAATAGAGTCCCAGAGAGAGATGAATGTGGAAGAGTAAAGTAATTTCTGTATCTGTACAGAAACTGATTATATTAGGATTCCTGCTGAAGATGAGGTATGCTGTGTCTGGAGGAAGAAGGTGGTTGAGAACAGCAGCACTCTTAGTCCAAGGGATGCATTCTTCCAATTACTGAATTTTCCACCATGTGCACACAAGAGTACCGTTGGCAGTGCTATGGATGGCAGGTCCTGTTTCAGCTGCTTCTGGAGAGCAGGGACCTTCTCACTGCTGCTCTGATGCGTTGTGTAATGCAGGAGTCAGGCACACAGCCCTCTCTTACTGCATCCCTGAAGGCACCAGGAAGCCAGTTGCTCTCCCATTACTGGAATGAGATGGTCTCAGCCCTGGGCCAAATTCTGAGTTTCCTATTCATAATTTATTTGCCCTTACTGGACCAAGACCTGGCACCCTCCACACAAAGAAGGGCAAAACCCACCCCTTTAATATCCCTATCCCAGCACAGCCAACCTGAAGGACCCACAAGTCAGAGACTGTCTTGATAATAAATAATAAAGGGTTAAACATAGGGTATTGGGGGCGGGGGTGGTGTTGGTTTGAGTCTTTGTATGATACTTCAGCTCTTCTCTGAACTGCTGAAATGTTCAAGAGATTACAAGACACCAAATGAGTATTTGGAAAGACTGTGTCTCCCAAACCCTTAGACCTTCCTCAGTCAGGAAACAACAGAAAGAAGGTTCAGCATGAGAAGTCTCCTGAGATATATTCCCCCTACCCCCTCGGAAGGCTGTTCTTGGGGCCAAATTCATGTTCAAACACCAATGGGTTGCAAGTAAGGTCCCAGGTGGGCCCAGAAAGGTTCCATGTGCCTGGAAATGCAGTGTTTCTTAATGCACCATCAGGGGCCTGGCCAGCAGGTTGGTGTCTGTTCCTGGAAAGATGTGGCAGAGAAGGAAGCACAACCAATATAAGGCTGCTCCTTCAGAATATTTTACTATGTTTCTTTTCCCAAGGGTGGTGTTGGTTAAAATGTTCTTCAGGTGAAATCTAAGTTGAATTAACACACTCTGACTCACCTCATGGATGCTCGCAGACCAATGTATGAGATGCTGCTATTCAAACTAAGTTCTGCAGCTGTGAAATGCACATTATCACTGCAACCAATACAGCAGGATGGAATAACTAAAGCTGCACTGAGATATCACTGGAAGGGCTTGAACCATGAGGGAGTGTTGCCAGCTTTCCTGGCTGTTCTCAACTTCATTTGACTAGTGTTTGACATGTTGTCCTGATGGTATTGAACTTCTGCTTTTAGAAAACCTGGTCCTGAATTTTATCTTCACACAGCTATTGCCATGTCCTGCTATCTCTGAAATATGCAGTTTTCTTTGGAGGCCTCCTCATGTACAGAGATACAGGGTGACCAGGACTGATACTGGACTATGGCTCCAGGAGAGGGCATCTGTTGAGAAAATGGCTAAACAAATCAGGTCTCACTGGTTTGCCTCTTAGATGTTTCATCCAATTCAGTTAAGTATTAATTTTAGGGGAAATGAGACACAGCTATTCTTCAGTAGAAAGGCCACACAAAGATAAAGAAAATGTGATTGGACACAGAGACACCCTATGTAGCTGGAGGAACATGTTTGGAGAGTGTGGCAGGGCTTACAACAAAAGGCTGTTGTTTTGTGTTTATTAAGCAAATTCCTGGTTTTCTAAACCTTAATCTGGGCTAAACTTGCTACCTGTCCTTACCCTCCAGGAACCCTTTTCATCTTGATGGGGATGGGGGAAGGACAGTGGACAGACTTAATGAGTACATACAGATATTGCTGGTTAATGGTTTTGGTTTCCCATGAGTCTACTCAGTGCCTCTTCTCCTCTCCTTCTCCCTGCCCTGAAGTGTCCTTGTTTGAACAATGGACTTGGTGGGGGAGAGTGTCTCCTGCCATGTGCACACAGTGGACATCTAGCTTTCATAGGTCTCTGAGGGGAAGCGCAAGATGGCATGGTTCTGCTCTAAAGAAGAAACCTCATGAAGTGAATTGAGCTTTGGGCTGTCAGCAACGCTAAGGACAAGTGTCTGAAGTCAGAAGATTTCATCTTTCAACAGATACTGTCCTACAAGTGCTTCCAGCAATTGGTGGCACATCTGTACACCCAACCGTCTTCACATTTAGGATACTTATTGCAGACCTGTTCTTTGGGCACCAGATGTGAGGGAAGTAAAGGAAAAACATCAGTGCTGAGCTCCTTATTGCATAAGGGTTATGGGAGGCCTTGCTGAAGATGGCTTAGCTGTCTCAAGGCATGATTTCTACTATTTGGTTCTACAAAAGTTAAGTTAAGCAAAGCGTCTGCAGATTTTGTAAATCTTTCTCTCCTGAGAATGTGGCTACTTCAACGGGCCCTTTATCCATGATCTGCATTTCTTTCTGGGTTGCTGACACAGGCAAAACTTGGTTCAAGTATTTCCGCTGGCCCCCCTCAAAGGTTTTTAATTATGGGATTGGGGTTGTCCTATTAGGATCGGGGCAAAATGGATCCTTCCAGGATCCTCATTTTAGGGATCAGATTTTTCCTCTTTAAACTGTTTTCCAGCAGGAGGTGGAAGGAAAAGGTATCGAGGTGGAAGTCACAACCCTGGGACCCTCCACAGCTGCAATGCAGTGTATTTAGCCTGACTGCTTTTTAGGATGGAGTCTTAGTCCTGATTTATTCACAAAATTAGTCTTAAGCACTCTATAGGATCCCAACTCTTTCTCCACCTAAAAGGCTCTCTTCTGTACAATACTTTTCTTATAAATCTCTGCTCTGCATCCAAATTCTGGCACCAGTCTTCATTCCCTACACACCTTTTCCACACTGTCACAGCCCACAAGGAGCTAAGTAACTCAGGGTTAAGTGTCATGTTCACCTTATGGGGAGTCAGGATAACTGACCTCTAAAAAATTATTCCCAAGGGTGAATTGCCTCTCACAAAACCGAAGGAAAGACATGAAAATATCTACTTCCTGTTTGTCGTGGTTTCAGCTCAGTCGGTAACAAAGCACCGCGCAGCCACTCGCTCACTCCCCACCCTCTTGCCTGGCCACGTTGGGATGAGGAGAAAATACAAAGGCAGGCTCGTGGGTCGAGACAAGGACTGGGAGGGATCACTCCCCACTTAGGGTCACGGGCAAAAGACAGGCTCAACTTGGGGAAGAAACAAAATCAATTTATTACAAATCAAATCAAGAACAAGGATATTAGGAAGGAAAACCAAACATCAGAACACCTCCCAGCACCCCTCCCGCCTTCCCGGCTCAGCTCCATTCCCGGTGCTTTCTACCTCCTCCCCCCGGCGGCGCAGGGGAACAGGGGATGGGGGTTGAGTCAGCTCACCACACATCGTCTCTGCTGCTCCTTTCCTCAGGGGGAAGATTCCNTTTCCGCGGGCTGCTCTCCAGTCTCACACTGCTCCAACGCAGGCTTTCCCATGGAGTCACGGCCATCTTGTGGTGCCTCCGCTCCTCCACTTCCCTCCCTGGGCTGCAGGGGGACAGCCTGCCGTCTCCCCACGGGCTGCAGGGCCATCAGCCTCCTCAGGCGCCCCTCCTCCCCCTCCTTCTTCACTGACCTCGGTATCGGCAGAGATGTTCCTCTCACGTTTCCCAACCCCCACACTGCCAGTTCCCCTTCTTAAATATGTTCTCCCAGAGGCACCACCACCGTCACTCCCCTCCCAGAGGCAGGTCCGACATTTTGGAGCCGGGGACCTTCTAGCAGCTTCTTAAAGGAACCATGTCTGCAGCCCCCCTCCCCTGCCACCAAAGAAAACTGCGCCACACAAACCCATAACACTGTTGCACTCCTATAGCTACATGAGTTGCCCCTCAGAAGTATGGGTCCCACTTCTTTCCAGTTATGTATCCTGTTATGTGTTTGGGTGTTGCAATTTGCTAAAAGCTTCTCTATCAGCACCCTTTCCTGTTTGGGGTACAGGCAGAGATGATGTCCCAGATGACAGGACATACAGAAGCAAGTCACAGCAGGCAGCATCATGGTGTTTCCCACCCCAAAGTTTCTCGGGCAAGTTTACTTATTGGCTAGTGCCCGTGTTGCCCTAGTCAGACTTTTCTTTCTCCTTGAAGGAAATTCATGTAGCTAAACCCAGTGCAAGACCTTAGTGAAAAGGAAAGTGATATTTATTTTAGGCAAAAAATTATTGCGCTCAATCCCACTCATCAGCACTAAGACACATGTCCAAGGGGTCTGGTCACGGACACCTGCATGTGGCATAAAGGATGAGGGCTATTGGCTGTCAAGTCTTCAGTGCCAAGTCTTCTTCCATTTTTCTTCAAGTCTTCTTTGGTTTTTCTTGACTGATGACAACAAACTGCCTTTTGGTCACATCTTTTATACTATTTAGGAGCCAACAGTTCTTACTATATAATCTTTGTGTCCAAGCCTTGTGAACTTCACCCTCCTTAAATCTTAGGCAGGCTTGCTGCCTTTCATTTGTATTTCCTTGTTTTGGGTATGGTCATGGCTAATGAGTGTCTTCTGTTGGTATAACAGGCAGAGGAACCTCACATGCAATATGCTGCACCTTGTTGCCATCCTCCAGCTATCGACCTGATACCATCCTTCCATCTTTCACCTGGTGACTCAGCAGTGCTGTGGTCTTTATACAAATGACACATTCCTGAGTGCTTACTAGTCTGATTGCTGTTGATCGTGCCCTTGTTTATTAATAAATGCCATTCTTCTAACCCTTGCTCCAATGTTTCTTCTGGTGCTTCATCACAGATATTTTTATTTATGCTCCATTCAGAACAGTTGAAACTTTTCTGTTCCAAATCGTGACATAACCATGAAATCTTGTGGGACTTTTGATACAAATGCAAAGTCACAAACCCTACTCTGTGTCTTCCTCCCAGCAGCAGGTGAATGATTTATTGGTCTCCTTCCGGAAGCCCAAAGCTGTGCCTCATTTTTTGTCATCAAGACTGCAAGAGAGGAAGGTCAGAGAGCCTCAGAGCTTCTCATGTCAGCTGGTTTGCCCATTGTGCAGTCACAGAAAATGTGGGGGCTGCAGCATCAACTTCCCCAAAAAGCAACCTGACCAGCCTCTGCTCGAATGGGACTAAGACTGGAAGAGGGAGGGAAGTTCTCAGTCTGACATGCCTGCCTGCAGAGGGAGAACTCAGGCCTGTGGGGATCAAGATGCAGTGGCAAAGCTGAAAAGTGGGCATTTGTAGGGTACTAGCATGTCCTTCTAGCATATCAGGTCCATTACTTTAACTATCACTAAATAAATACCTTAGTATCAACAGATAACGTGTGGCTGGGCTTGTTCTTGCACCAGTGCCCTACTTTGCTTGGCCCAACCTACAGTATGTGCAGGCTTGGCACACAGGTGCCTGCTGGAATGGGAATATGTTTTACGTCATCCTTATCTGTCTATCAGATCACTGTAGTTTTGCATAGGCATTAACAAGGGTGCTGTGGAGGGCCTCACCTTGAGATAACAAGGCATTAAAAGGGCTGAGCAGGGATGGAGAGCAAATACTGTGCAGGGTGAACATTTGCAGAGTACTGGAGCTGGGAGTGATGGTGCTGCTGTGGGCAAACTTTGCCCTAGTGAATTTGAACTTGTCAATCAGAGCCTGGGACCAACCCTGACTTGCGCGTGTCATTTACCATCAGATCTGGACTTGGTGCAGGAGGAGACTGGCAAATGCAGGAGGAACTTCAGGTGTGAGTTCAGAAAGTTTCTTCTCGAGGCTGCCAGCTGAGTGATCACCACTTCGTGGAGACCAACGCAAAGTCTGCATGTGACACACTGTGCCAAATAGTCCTGAGGGGAGACATTGCTACGCAGAGAGCGCCAGGTTTCTGACTGATAAACACCTGACATCTCCTTCTGCAAAAATTCCAAGTGTCAGTGAGTTTTCTCTCTTGACAGGTGCTGAAGTGTCTGACTGTCTCCCTGTCTTGAAGGTAGCATGGAGCCAAGCTGGTTTTGGAGCCTGTCTGTAGGTTCAGGTGCTGATTTCTCCAGGCATTCATGCAAAACAAATAAAGGTATATTACTGAGTGTGTAATTTCTAAATTACTCTAAGGACATAAGGCATAGGAGGAGAAGTCTGAAGTTGACTATGTTAATTAAAATACAGCTCTGGAAGGTTTGCCTGATACTGCAGGGTATCCAGTGCTTTCGTGCAAGGACTGGGGGGAAATTCAGAAGGAAGACATTAAAAAGCAGGTATTGCCTCTGGAGATAGAGACAGGCTGCCCAGTATGACTGCTGTGACTGATACTTCTCACCAGCTTTCCAATAAGAGCAGGAAATATCCATTTGTAAGAGCTCTCCAGGGCTTGCTAGACCAGAAATGCATGGCAGGGATTTCTGCCATTCTTACAGACTAGCTGAGATACAACAGTTGTTAAGGAAATTCCTTAATTTTATATGCAAATGTAATAATGTCTTATTGTTTTATATTTCTGTAACTTTGTTCCATTATTGCAAATCGATGCTTTAGGTAAACACATTCTTCAGCCTTTAAATCTCTGTTAGTGATAAAGCTGACACAGCCTCACTTTCTGGTAAGCAAGCACTGCACTTCTGAGGGTGTGGTGGTTCTTAAACCTCGTACTAGAGGACTCCTGGAATTACCAGGCTCTCAGCAACTTTCTCATGGAAAGCTGAAGAGCAACAGGGATCTCCCCCATGTTTCTTGGGCTACCTTGGGGCTGGTCTGGTGGAGGGATTTACTGGTACCACTGCAAGCCAGGAAAGCTCCTTGTCAGGGGCAAGGCAACAGGCTTGGACCCTGGGGTTCCTGCAGCAGCTTCTGGCATTTATCTCACTACTCCTGGCCCGTGTGGGGACACAAAGGTGATGTCAAGATCACAGCTTTATCATCTGAGAGTANCCCCCCTTTTTTTTGTTTTGGCTGTATTTTTTTCAGCATTTTTCCTTAATTTCAATAAAACTGTATGTGAGTGCACACAGAAGGTGCTCTGTGGATCTGGAAATAATTGTAAGTTCCCACACTCACCAAGATAATGCCATCTCTTCTCCAGCTCAGGACTGGCTGCAGTTAAAATTAGCAATTAAAATATGAAAAACGTGAGAAAACAGTTTTGCAGATTTGATGCTCCATCATTTCAGTGGGATTTGGATCTGACTTCTTCACAGAGGTGCAATAGGAAGTTTGTTTGTGGAGATAAAAATGAAAGATAGACCACAGAATCTTTCATCCACCATGGAGGTCAAGAATCTGTTCTTGGGCAGCATATAAGAATAAATACCCAGAGTCAATACTTCGTTGGAGATGTCCCAGCTATTTACTGTCACCCATCTACTAGCATGGGGTAATCAGGCCCACATCTTGACAGCAAAGCGTTTGGTCCTCAGCACGTGGGAATGGAAATGACTTCTGGCTTGAGGTTTCTGCTGAGGCTGTGATCTCCAGCTATTAGCTTGCAAACGTTTGATGAGCCAATGGCTGCTGAGCAGCCCAGTCTCTGCGAATGACCTGGCTTGTAGACTATGGCAGGATCACAGCTTCGGTGAGGGTCCAAACACCTTGAGGCTGCCAGGAGCCTGTACCCAGCTGGTCCCCTTCATGGGTGAGCTGCAAGAACCCAAAATCAACACTGTCCACAGTGTCAGTTTGCATTAGATACCCATGAAAGTCATTTTATCAGGGACCTCAGGATCATATAATGCCCCAGGTACTGCCCAGGGCAGGAAATTTTTTAGATTAAATTTAAGTATCCAAAATACACTACATAATTGTCTCCCATCTTGTTGGCTGTATTCTTGTCAGTACTTGGAGTGAGACATCTACAGTAACACATTGAACATTTAAGTTAAAATCTTGGTTATGTAGTACCACAACTGAACAAGAAAGACTATGGAATGGTAAGATTTGATTAATTAGTATGTGCAAATCGTATTACTTATGAGATACAAAATAACAATTTAGACAGACTCAGAAGTGCTATTACTGCTATCACCAAGAACATCCTGGCCTTCCCAAAGCTAAAACTCACCCTTGTTTCAGCACCAAGTTTTTAATGAGGACTGGGAGCAGATTGCAGTTGCAGTTAAGGGCAGGAGGAGCTCTGTCACTGAGAGGAGCTCCTCTTTCCTTGTCACATCACTGGTGTAAAACTATCATCTCACACAAGACAACCAGATATACCTTATTTGTTATCTGCAGTTAGAATTAATTTGCTGTCTGCACTTTTGGAAAGTCCCAACTTATTTTTCTCTTCTGACACATCTGACATTTTTCCTGCTATGCTGTTTCCTGTTCATGTTACTTAAGCTAATTTAAGTCAAGATGCAGCCTACGCTGTTGGCAGATATAACACTTCTACATTTTTTAGCATCTGTCCTATATATGTAATTTACATTTAACCTACCCTACTTTAAGGCTTAAAGTGTAAAGGTCGCAGTCATTACCTACAGCAAGCCGATTTATAGGTGGTGTGAACAATTGGGGAGTTTATGCCTCGGGCTGCTATCACAGTACAGGTTTAGTCCTGCCATGTACCTCTGTCCATGTAACAGAGAAAATAGCACTGTGCAATGAAGAGGTTGAGAGGGTCAGATACATTCCCCAACGCCACTGTTGGGCTGAGTGGCAGTAGCAGAGTGAAATCTAATCTCTTTACTGTTAAATATAACTCAGGTTTTAAAATATGTTTCTGATGCTGGGTGAATTTGCACAAAGGTAAATAAGAAGTATTTAAGTGGAAATACTTCAGTGTGGATTGTGCAATGAAGGTCTTACGATTAGTAATGGTAAGTGTGTGGTTTGCTAAGGGATGGACACTTTCTAAAGGGTACTACAGCTGCTGGTGGGGCCATGGCCATTCCAGAGCTGGGGGAAAGAGTAAGTCTGGTCTTGCTTGGCGTGAGTCTACATACATGCATGTCACTACTCTTCTTGTGCTCTGCTACCTTTGAAAGGGCACCTGAGCACACAGATGAGGGCAGCACATATGCCACAGTATTGATACACCATTATCCTTTAGACCAGGATATGCAGCCCAGGGTTAAGCAACTTAAGGAGCTCAGCAATCACGTGCTACATTCACTGAGGCTGTGGCTGCATCTGTGGACCCAGAAGATGCCATCCCTCTGGGATAACTGACCTGCCAGTATAGGACTATATAGAGAGACTATAGAGACATCAGACTCCTGTTGCTCTTCCTGTTGCTTCAGGCCTCTGTCTGGCACTGGTCTGCTTGCTTTGTCCTGCCTTGCGCTTTTGTTTAACAGACCGAGCTGCTCAGCCCACCAGTCATCTTAGAAGCTCCTGAGCACTCAGCCAAGAGGTCCCTGATGATTGCTTGGGGTCCCTACAAACCCTGCTCCAGAAGACTGGCTGGGGATGTGAAGATCCTGAGTTGAGCAAACATGGAGCAGGGAGTATTTGTGGTGACTTTGTGGAGACATTGGGCTGGAGTCCTCATCAGTGCTGTCCGGGTTGGATGTGATGTACTTTAAAAAAATGGGTTGTACATGCTGTTTCTCAAGCAGGCATTCCTCCTGGACTGCTGATATGATCAGGCCAAGCTATATGCAGTGAGTCATGAACTATATATGAAACTGCAACCCTCAGATGCTAGCTCACACTGGTGTGGCTCTGCAGGCATCAATGTAGCTGCTGCTTCACACGAGTGTGAAAGGGAAATGATGCCCATGTCGTGTCCACAGAAGGCCAGTTCTCTGCAGCTCTTGAAAGAGAGGAGTTGTTTAATGACAGAGGCTGCTTCTGCTGTTAGAAAGCTCACCGGAGTTTGCCCTGCCAAGATGCAGCTAGTTGCTTGGGTTGGAGACAGTGCACCAGCCTTCATCTAGTCCTCCATCCTCTTGTACCAGCGTCAGATGTGGTGACTCCAAACCCAACATGCAGGGCAGGGGAGGAGGGCAGAGGCAGACAAGATGGGAGAATTCTGGTCCTCAGCAGAACTGTTTCTTTACTCTCCTGTTTTAAGAGCAGCAGCAGGGGTTTTGAATCTCTCCCCTGGTGCAGGAAAAGGATAGTGATGGCATTAGCCTGAAGGTGCCTGCCAGCACCACAAGACTTCTCAGGTTTGAGAGGAGAAAGGCTGCTTCCAAAGAAGCGGAAAAAGGGAGAAATGTCTAGCAAGAACCTGGATCTGTGACTCCTTTTGCACGGTTATAAGACTGAGGGGGAGGGAGGAAAGTGCCACAGCCTGGGAAACTAAGCTGGGATACTGAAGGAGAGGCAGCTTTGCACCCAGAGCACATTTCAGGGTGCTGGGCCAGCTGGGATGTCTCAGCCACCAAGGATCATAATTTCAAATACTTTAGCAGAAGGTTTTTCAAGGCTTGGCACCTGAAATGCCTTTGACAAGCCATGCAGTTCCAGTGGGTGCACTTAGTCAGTGGGTGCAGCCCATGCTGCTGAAGGCTAGCTGCTCAGGGCCAGCCTTGCTGCTCCCCGCTGGATGCTAAACAAAAAGCCAAATCATTGCCAGGCTGCAGGGTGAGGTCTGGCCTCAGTGTCTTCATGAAATCTGAATTCCTGCTTTACTGTGCACTAGGAGAAAATGGTCTTGCTAAGCTTAAGAGCTCTTCTGCTGGACGATGGCATAGAGGGAAGGATGGATTCAAGGGTAGAAGTCAGATAAAGCACCTGTCTGTTCATTCCTTTCTCATTCTTTGGCAATGGCTCATTTGCAGGATTTGACACAGTGGCATGCACTACTGCTGGTAACTACATGGGAAATTCTTTTCAGTCCTCACTGTTACTTTTTACAGACACCCTCCTTTGCAGGAAGAGTACTCTTCTGCAAGGGAAATAGAGCAGGGAGCACATGCAGGCAGAGTTCAGTTGCACACCCAAATTCACACAGCATGGGCTGCAAGGCTGGGTTCCTACATTTAAAAAACACATGGACATTAACAGGCCACAGGTTTTAGAGCTGGATGCTTTCACATCAAGCACTGAAACCAAATGGCTCTGATCTCAGAGGAACTTGGTGTTACCCCTAGATGCTGATGTGATATTGTATTTGGGCAATGTGAAAAACAGATTTAATTGCAATTGCCTAAATGGGCATGGGAGATTAACTGTGGACACTCAGAGAGGTACTCATGTACACCTGCTTTGTAACATCTGGAAATAAGATGATTTAATCAGAATGAATCACACCCAGATTCCTCTATGGAGAGTCAGGCACCTCTGGGACAGAGTCACCACAGTGGTTTAGAGCTCAGGTTTGGATGAGTACACCTTCTGGTGTCACATGGTATGGAATATCCCTGTGGCCAGTGTGGGTCAGCTGTCCTGGCTGTGTCTCCTCCTGACTTCTTGTGCCTCTCCAGCCTTCTTGCTGGCTGGGTGTGAGAAGCTGAAAAATCCTTGACTTAGTATAAACACCACTTAGCAACAACTGAAAACATCAGTGTGTTATCAATATTATTGTCATACTGAATCCAAAACATAACACTATACCAGCTACTAGAAAGAAAATTAACTTTATCCCAGCCAAAACCAGGGCAAGGAGGTTATTTCCCCTCAATGGAACCAGAAGGGACCAGTGCAGAACAGCATCAAACTCTGAGATGCCATGTCAGCAGACAAATCCCCACCATTGGTTTTCACATTCTGTGGGGTGGCAATAATGCAGAAGGATCCTGTCCTTGCAAAGCCAATCTAGTACTTCATGAAATATCCAGTCAGCAGAGCTGTGGTGGCCATCTGCATCTTCATGTCCATTGCATCCGAGGAACAGGGGACCCTCCAGCACGGGCTGCTAGGCCACAGGAATTCAGGCCTAAAGAAATGATAGTATGTTTTGGTGAAATTTTGGGGTGCAAGACAAATTTCTAGCCATAACCTGAACTCCAGTGATTCATTGGTTTTGAGGTAAGAAGAGACTAAATGATCTTATCACTCCTCCTGAGACATAAAGCACCTGGAATGTCACCAATTGATTTGAGTTCATAACCCCCACGATGCTGCAGAAATCTGCTTGGTCTTGTACTCAAAATCTCCAAGTGATAGAGAATCCACCACGCTCTGAAGTTGCATCAATGATTCATTAACCTTGCCTCAGCTTCCAGCAGCTGTTGGTTTCATCTGCCTACTATCATCAGTGACCTACTTTTCCTCTGGCTAATTATAGACTGTAATCAAGTCACTTCTTAGCTAGTTAGTCCCCTTTGTAAGCACATACTGCATGCCTAAATTCCCCTTATAACTTCAAACTGGAAGCATTACTCATAGTTATTGATTTTTTTTCTAGAATGCTATCACTTCAGAAGAGGCTGCGTTTCACTGGTGGGTACAGTATTTTTGGATCAGTTAGTGTTTTGGTGTACTCAGAGGAAGGGTCTATTCCTTAAAGGAAGTGAGGGAGAAGAAAAGCTGTTGTTACCCCATGGGCAGCAACTTTCTCTGGAGGACTTGCTTGGCTTGTCCACTTGCATGTGGCACAGCTCCTTTAGCTATAGACATATGGCAAACAGAGGATAATCAATTTCTTTTGGAGCTGCATCTGAGAGCAGAATGTCCCTTCCTTCTGGGATATTTGTGGTGGTTTAATACCTCTGTTTTCTCTTCTGTTGAGCAACAGAGATGGTGAGTGTCAGACTGGTAAGTACTTTAGGGTCCTAGCTGGGATCAGGCTCCATATGCATATGCCGAATGCAAATCTTTGCACCTAATTAACTTATGAGCTGAATGCACAAGGGAAAGATGTTAACAGAGAGGGAAACCAACTTGTTTAATGTTATGTAGTGACTGAGGTTTATAACTTGAAGCATCACCATGATGTCCAGATATTGAAAGCAGAGTCTAGTCCCTTTATCTTCTCACAGGAGGGTTTTGCAACCAGCCTTGTGACAAACTTCCATGGACCAGCTCTGCTGCTGAACAGTAGCATTTTCACATTTGCTTCTGTGCATTTAATGGCTTGGATTTTCTCTTAATCAGCAAAAAGGAAATTAAAACACTGTATGAATTCTGCAGGAGACATCAGCAACTATCTTCTGGGCTTGTCTTGCTGCTTACCAGACCTAGGATACCTAGCTGTTTGTCCAGAGATGGCACTGTGGCCTGCAAAAATACTTAATTCCTGCTAAATCTCTCTGCCTAACACATCTTAAGGCAAGAGAGAGACAGCATGACCCATGGTGAGGACAAAGCCTGTAAGGGCAGCTTCCAGGCTGCACTGTAGCTGAAGTTCTCAAACTCCTGGCTTCATCTACTAGCACATAATAAAAAAATTAAAAACATAAAAATGGGAACTTTGGCACAGTGCTAATTTTAGATACAGTTTTTCCCAGCTCTGCAAAGCCCATGGTGATGGGGAGTGGGATTCCCATTTCATGTATGTCATCTATCTGTGTTAAGTAGCAGTCTTTCATGACGTGCAGCATTAGATGTTATAAGCCTCATAAAAACATTTAGAGAAGAATTGTGCAATTAAACTATGGCTTTTCTTCCTAAACCCAAGCAGAGAGTGCCCAGCATGAGCCTAGTTGTGTGCAAGGGCCTAGCACTAATGCTGGAGCAGAGTAGAGAGGGGGATTATTTCAAGACATTTCTAAATCTCCTCGCAGTTTTACATCTATGGCAATGTTGTCCAGCCAGAAATTCACCCTCTCTGAATTAGTATTGCTTCACCAATTTCTGGCCCAAAAACTAGGTCCTAAGCTTCATTTTTTAAGAGCGATTTATCTTAGTTGCAAGTATTAACTATATAGCACGTGGCAGCCTCGTTAAGTCTGGGTTACTGAATATAGAAACTAACTGCAGACTTGGCAAGAGCTGGCCTTTGCTATAAGCATAAAGCATATGGAATACAAATGAGCCAACAGCTTAAAGACACTTAGAGAAAGTAAGAAAAATAAAAATGTAATTAAATGAGACCACAGCTATGATGACACGTTTCAAACTGCAAGTGGAGAGACAAATCACTCAGAAAGCAGTAACCAAAGAAGCTGTGTTGCTGACTAACACATCTTCTAAGCAATGTACTGAGAAGTGTCAGTCCCGATGGATTAACCTTGTGCTGATGACAGGTCCGTTGTCAAGGCTCTAGCGTGTCCCAGGTCTCTTCTTCCAGAAGAACTGTGAACCCTAAAAAGACATTAGGGAGAAGAGAAGACCTCTGCAGTGTAGTAAAAGGTCCAAAAATGAAGGAAGCAAATCCAGTGGGGATCCACTCCCTTAACAGATACTCAGAGGCAAGGGTGCAGGCAGATGTTGGCAGACCAGCAAAGGCTTTGAAAGAGGTGTTGGGCAGGGCAAGTAACAGTCTGAGAGGATCAGAAAGCTAAGCAGTTCATTTGCCATGATGAAAGCAAGGGCTGAGACTACAGAATTGGGAAACATGAGTCCTGTTTCCATAGTATGCTGGGTTTTTTCTAAATTTCCAGGAAACAAAGTAATACCTTCGTGAATTTTGGCAAAAAGCACAAGAATTAGAAACTAATCATTTTTGCAAAATACTCCCTGTTTGCAAGAGAAAAAATGGTTTGTTGAAAGATTTCAAGTATCCTACTCAGCAGTCATTGTTTCTGTCGTCATGAGAGGGTGCTGGGTGAATCAATCCTCTCCTCCCAAAGGGCAGTTGTCCTTATATCGGTTTCCCATGCGGGATGATGGGTCCTTTGATAAAACACTTCACTCTTCTCCCATGGATAAATGGAAATTCCTTGCTAGAGCTGGTCCAGTGACTCTTTGCTATCATCTTTCCCAGTGATTTACCTGCATGGGACAAGCCTGACTCATTTGCAAGTATGTGGCTTCATTACCATTGGATGGGCTTGGTGCCTGCCAGCTCACACACAAAACTCTTCTCTGAGGGATCAGATCAAGGCCAGCAGGACTCAGGAGCCAGGCTCTGTTTGTCTTGGGAGCCTGATGCAATGAAGGGCATTTGACCTTGCTCAGCTCTCCTTATTTCTTCCATAAGATTTTCTGCCCCTGCTCAAGATATTACCATGGATATTAAAACACAAACACAATAAATCCAGACCTCTGTAGTATTCAAACACTACAAAAAGCCAGTATCTTGTCAATGAAGCTGGTACAAAGAGCATCAATAGCACCATTTTTTGGATAGCCAACACAGCCGGGGATGGAAGGATGTGTGATGTAGTCTCTTACAGGAGATGAGGATCGAAATACTTCAGCAAGTGTTGGCAATTAAAGAAACTGTCATGACAAGCCTTTTGTTTCTGCTTGAAGCCAGCAGAGCCCATGGTCTCAAAGCTGTGTCTGCAGCCTGCAGGCTCCTGAGTGGAACCAACCTGCAGTTGCATAGCTTGGTTGCAGAAACCAACCTGGATATTAATTGGTCATAGCAGTAAGCTCTGGGCTCTGCCATCAGGTCCCCTGTTCAGTGTCAACTTAGCCCAAGGTACATTGTAAATGCCAGTGAGGTCCATTGCACTGGCAATTCCAGCCTGAGGGAGCGCATCCAGCCTGCTTGCTGTGGATGGGATGGTTTGTCCCCTCTGAACTACAGATATTAGGAGCTAATGAGAAATGACGTGTCTCCAAGCTCTGCATCCACAGTGGGTCAGGCAAGCTGACTTGGTCACACTTGAGCCCCTGCAAGCTTACTTAGTCACAGTTAATGAGGATGCAGCCTTGCCTGAGGGAAGCTGGCCCTGGTAAATGCTGTCTTTGCCTCTGGAGTGATGGAGGTGGGATGGTGTCCTAGAACACTCGAGCTGTCTGTCTCTGCTTCCAAGGTCAGGCCCTGGGATTCTTCTGGGTTCAAAGGAAACATTAGAAAATTTCTCACAGACACAGAAAAATGAGCTAAACCCAGAGAAACCACAGATCATCTCTGTTCCCAGGAGAGGGAGATCTCATTCCAGGAGGATGTCTGGAGTTGTCCTTTCTCTATCCCACACTAGTGTCTTATCCTTCCCATGGGAACTAGAATTATAGACTACCATCCTCTGAATGTCTTTTAGCATTTGTAATACTTTAGAGTTACTGAATTTGTTCTTTTCTGCTCCTTTTGGTGTGCAACTTGGTCTTTAAGCTCTGGGACACAGCTTGGTGTTCTCTGGCAACATGGCTTTCAACACAGGAACTCATTTTAGGTGAATGGTGAGAAATATTTTGGGGGAAGTTTAAGTTATTTTATTCTTTATGTATAATTGAAAATGGAATCTGGAAAACATACAGAATCTGACAAAAATCTGGATTATGAAAGTCTATTTTGGTTTGAAAAATCTGTTAACAATGATGTCCAAGGTTCTTTTTTAAAAAAAAAATACACATTTCGGGGAAAAAAAGCACTTTATTAAACTTTCCATGTTGAGGTAATAAAGTCAAACCTGGCATTTTACAATAAACGTTTTTCTCGAACAACTGGAAGATTTTTCATTTAAACTTAAACTGTGTTTTGAAGGAAAAATTGAAGTGAGCTCATGGGCTTCTTTTGGTGGTAGGTTAACAGCAATTCCCTTGTGGCCTGGGGACTCCTTGACTGCATCTGTAACACCACTTGACTCATTTATTTCAACAGGCTGGATCTCAGAATGGTGCTGATGTGCTGTTTGTTCCTTCTCTTCTGCCACACACCCCTTGGGAGTCCACAGTCTCCTCATTTTTAATGGCATATTTTATTTCCTGTTTTTGAAGACTGTAGACATGGGACTCCACAGTGACCTAACCTGCTTCTCCGGTGTGCTGGAGCCCTTCATCTCCTGCTGAAGTTCATGCAACCCCTGACAGTATTGGGCACCCACCTAATTCTCCATAACTACCTGGAAGTGATTAGCAGATGTTTGCAGGGTTTGTTCCTTAGTTCTTGTAGTTTGTTAGTTCTTGTAATAATCTGGAATAGAGGTTGTCCAGACTGATTTGACTCACAACACTGCAGGATCTGGCCCTTTACTGCTGCGCTTGTGATAAAGGTGAGACCTGAACTCCTCAGGGTTGAAAAGCAAATCTGGGGTCAAGCTCTTGACTGGGATAAAATAAAGCATCCCATTCAATTCCAGCTCACAAGCACGAACCATTGCCAGTCTGGAGATGAGGTGACTGATTAGCTCCTGCAGCGAAGTGGAGTGTGGAGGCTGCAGTTTGGGGCTTGTTTGTTTAATAATTGAAGAAGCAATTGCTTTATAATAGGAAAGGACTTACACTGCCTGCTCTACACTTTTCCTTTTTTCTCAGGCTGTTTGAGAGCATGTCCCAGACACCAGCTTGGGATATGCTAGGAGCTGCTCAGTGAGTGCCCATGCTGTGATAACTAGTTGTCCTCAGCAGAGTGAAAATAGGAGGCAAAGGTGTCTTTATTCCTCTTCATCTGTCCCTGGGGCTGCTGGAGCCCAAACAGGCCAATGGCACAGCCTGTCTGCAGTCGCTGCAGTGGCCCAGCCTCTTGATCTACACTCTCCACCTCTGTGGTCTTTTCACTTCTGTTTTAAAGCAACGTGCCTCCAGGTATGCAGAGTTGAAATGACAGAGGTTTTTTTTCCCCCTGCAGCAGCTTCAACCAACAGCATGAACTTCTTGGAGCAGCATCCCATGAGCCAGCAGCACAGGAGTGCCAGTGGCAGTAGGGCAGCAAGCAGCTGATCGCCAGCTGGAGAATGCTTCCTCCAGTCTGCATGTCCCTGGCTGCTCTCTCCTGCCAGACAGGCTGGCTGGGAAGGGTGACACAGTGACCAGGAGTACTGGAGCTCTCACTTGCCTGTGGCACCTGCCCAAAAGAATTAATCAGAGTCACTCGCGACTGCCTTGGAGGAGTCACCTCTGTGCACCCTGCCGGGATCAGTGGGACTTCAGACAAAGAGGACACTGTTTGGGTAATTTATTGATGCCAAATGCATTCCTTATCTGTCTCTCAGTATCAGATAAGCGTCTGGAAGAATTGGTCAGCAGCCATGGGGATGGTGCTTTCTGGCAGCGTCTGACAGCCTGACGAGGGCAGAGAAAGCCTTGGGGAATTGGTGCACAATGAAAAGAGAAGGCACATCAAGTGTGAGTCCAAGACTGTGCGGAGAACCACTGTAGTGCGGAGGACCACTGTATTTGAATCCCACAGTAACTGAGCCTTTCTTCTCTCTTGCCGCCTGGCAGGAGTCCTGACAGCCGTGCAGGATGGCCCCTGTTCCAAGGGGAGGAAACATGCTGCCGTCTGTACCTCACCTTCCGGCACAGAAGCACTGCAAGAAAAGCACCTTTGGAGCAAGAAAAGGGCAGGCCAGAGCAGTACAAGTTCCCGAACTGCATCTTTTTAATACAGTTATCTTATCAGCCCTGGGGCTCACAGCTAACTATACCCAGCAGCCTGCAGCCACGGCAGACTGGCTGGGTTACAGGCAAGGGCGTTCTGTGAGTCATGGAGTCAACAAAGGCAGAAAAATACAAGGATTCTCCCAAAGCCCAAGTACTCATTGCATATCATTAGGAAGGAGGGCGTTTTAGCATCTCATGAATGTTGAGTGTCAGCAGTTGCTCTTTGAAGCCTACCCATATTTTGCATGAATCGTTGCCCTGTGGTTGAGCAACTGGTCAAGCATCTGGAGCCCAGGACTCCAGGACTCCCACCTCCACTCCTTCCACATCTATTTGTCCTCTGTCAAATGAGATGGCATTTCCTTTGTCTGTCTAGTCATTTGGGTGTGGACTAGAAGCAACTGGGATTCTTGAGGAGAAACTGTTGCTGCTGAAAAGTGTTTGCTTGTCAAAAAAAATTTCTTAGATCCAGGATGGTGTCTCTGGTAGGGTGTGGAGGAGATTAGTCACCCCAAAATAACCCAGAGGTTAGGGCATTTGCAAATGCTGAGGCACATCAGGTTCAAGTCCCAGCTGAGCTTCATTTAAAGCAGGAACTGAAATTTGATCTTCTACATGCTTGATGAACATCCTAACCACAGGGCTATTCTGGAAAGGACTTGTCCAGAAAACATTTCCAGAGATCTCAGTTATACTAAATACATATTAAAAACCAACCCTTGACTGTTTCAGGGCTTCTTCTTTTCCTTAAATAAAACTCTTGTTTCTGTCCTTGTCTTCTCTGGATGCTTCTTTGCTGTATGTACATACAGCTCCAGGCACAATGGTGACCCTTCAGCTGAGCAATGTCCCATTGCCAGAGATAAAGTAGGTAGGTGATGTGCGGGCCAGATGAGGTGGTCTCTCCAGTTACAAGGCTGGCCTGGATGCTCTCTGGCTTAAGTACCAAAGACCTAGCCAATTCTTCTGATGGTGAAAGAGTGCAGGAGCTGAAGTGGCAGTAAGTTGCTATTCCTGGAAAGTGGAATTGATGCTGATATTCAGTTCTTTATGGAGCAAATTCCCAGTTTCACATGCAAAATGTGACTCATCTGGAGGAGAATATTCAAGAGATTTTCTGGTCCCCCTGAACTTGCCATGCTTTCCCATTTTTTATAGCATTTTGTGTGTAATTACACTCCATTTTTTCCCATGCTACACACCATAGTTCCCATCTCTGGGATTCACCCATTCACCAACCATACTGGCTAGATCTTGCTTCTTGGATACTTGGGTAGCTGTGATATTGGTACTGCCCTTCATTTAACAAGAACTGTTGCCTTAGTGCAGACAGCTATGTCTGTAGGTGAGCACTGGCAAAACAAAGGGCTTTGGCAATTCCACCATTGCCTGTCAACATCAAGTATCCAGCACTGGAGCTGGGTGACTGCAGCCTGCAGCCAACATACCACAACATGGCCCAGGCAGAGCTCTGGTCATAGTGGCAGGACACCAGCTATGGTGACTGAACCCTCAGCTGGGTAAATAGCCCAAGGTCTGCAAATTTCCAGGACAAGTTGGACCACCTAAGACTACCAAGAGAAGCCAGAAATAGCTGTCTGTGTCTCTACTTTTTGCGCCCATATTCTTTTTTCAGGGGTCACTTATTTGCTGTCAATTTTCTGTTGTTCATCACTGACCTGGCTGCCCCCTTTGAACCAGTCTCACTGGCCAGAAGGGACCTCCTGATAAAGCCAACCATTTAAAATCATGATGTCTCTGGGATAGAACTGCCGATCTTTACAAACAGTTCAGGAGTTTCACCATCAGTCTCCTGAAATCTTTAAATTGGAGTTCTCATGCCCACTGAACAACGATGCATCATTAACTCAGTCACGGCGCCCAAACCACACCTCGAGCAAAAACCTGAGTGAACAGATAGGCTTGTTATGTGTCCTTAAAGCCAGCACATTCCTGTCTAAATTTCACGTCTGCTCCACTGTCTGATGGAGGAAGTGAATTCCAGAGCTGCTGCCCCTGCTGAAAATGCTCTGCTCCAGCCACTCACGTCTACAGCCAAGTTTTTCAGACATAAGGGGCTTAAGGTGCCTTATTTCTGGGAAGAGCAGTTCATCTGCCTGTGGGAAACTTGGTTCCTCTCAAAAATGTCAGGTTAGGCAACCAAAAATGGACCTTCTAGTCATGCATTTAAATCTTAGCTAAACCCTGGGTGTTGCTACCCAGCATTTTCTAAGATGCTATCAGTTGATGGGGTGGTGCATAGTCAGGGTCTCCAAAATAGGTCGGCTCATATCAAAGAGGAAGTTTTGTGCAAATTCCTTTGAGACAATGTACTTCCAACACAAAATGTCTTCCAGCCTTATACATGATATAAATCCCCACATGCCCTTTAACTACTGACAAATACAGTGCAGCAGACATACTTGGTATTCACTCATAGTGAAGTTTCTTTAGTGAGAACAACATTCTCTGGGACTGTAAAAGGAATCACTCGACTGATGTTAATAAACTGACAGATTAGAAATTGGAGGAAATAAGAGGCTGAGGCGCTGCTGCTGAAAATGCTCACAAGGCTGGAATAGCTCTGCACATTGTGTCAATCTAGTCAGTTAACTGGAAGGAAGAATCCAATTTATTCTGAGGCCCAACATGATGAATAAGTCATTTCCCCAGATGGGAGCAAGAAGAACTCCTCAAAACACATTGGACAATTCAAAGAGAGCCTTTTGGCATTGAGTAATAAGTGTGGAGAAAAAAAGAAGGTTCAGTTTTGAAAGTGATTTTCTCCTCTCTGTTGGGGAATTTCATTTTATCTTTACTCAGAAGCCTGTAAGTCAGGATCTTTTCTTTTTTTTTTTCATCAAGAAAGGTATCTGTGCTAAAAGGAAATGGGCCTGAATTACTTTATTCAGTGTGTGGCTTTTGCGTTTGCATCAAGAGGCACTTACAACAATATTCTGTGAATAGCACCTGCCAACATGCACATGGTGGATCCAAGATAGAAAATTTCCTTCGTGAATCCTCAGAGGTTGGCCATTTGCTTAATAAAATTTAATAGAAGTAGCTTTTAACCCTTAGTTCTTGTTCCCATCAAATAGATGGAAGAGAAAATAGGACTGCTGGCTTTAAATACCACTGCTCTATATCTGCAGATAAGATGTTTGACACAATGGGACTGCAAATGAGAATGACGTATGATCCTGCCTTTTCAGAGCTGTGAGAAATGGTGACCTGTTCAAAGACCCATGTCAAACACCAGGTGTTGGCCCAGAGTATGAATAAGGACTTCACCATCCCCCTGAGCATTACATGGGACTTGTCACCCATCGTGTTCCCCTGAGGGGGCTGACAGTCTCTATGTGCTCTCTACATCTTGGCTTGCACCCTGCAGACAAAGGGAAGTGGGCTGTCCCAAACGTGCAAACAGCCATGAACATTAGGAAGTTTTAGTCCTGGATCCAGATGGATCATATGCCTGAGGATCAGGGCACTAGTCATTGGGATTGGTGTAGAGGTCAGTTTATTCAAGAGGTTAACAGTGAAGAAAGCCCAGTAACTCCTGGGGCTAAAGCTTGGCAGCAGAGGTAGATCTGCTGAAGGAATGACTTACTGGGGGGGGGGGGGGATACTACTAATCCTGATCCTTTAGAGAAGACCCTGTCAGAAAGGAACACTGGGATTCCCTTGAATCGGGCTAAAGCAAGTCCTGCCTTCCCCAGTCCCTTAGTGGCGTACCTACATAGCACAGTGCAATCCTGCAGGGCATGAGCTTCCTACACAATGTGACTGCACTGGCACAGGACTGTAATCTGGTTAGTCCTTTTTTCACTAAGCTAGTTATCCAGGGTAGAGCACTGTGCTAGCCCAACAGAGGCAGCTGCACATGCACAACACAATTCAGAGATTATTTGAATTACCTGATGTTTTTCATGTCACAGAAATTATGCAGACTAGCTTTTTAATGTGATTACTGTTGCTTCTGTTTCCCTTCATGCCTGGAAATATCACAGCAACCAGAAATGCAGTGAGGACCAGACTATGCATGAATCAGGGCAGAGCCTGTTTGTTAAAACAGAGAAAGCTTCCCCTGTGTGCGGAAGGAGGGTGAGTTCCAATTTCAGCTCATCTGCAATTTTAGCCTGTTGCACATAAATGAAAAGGAAACACTTTGAAATACCTGGGGCCAAACCTCGTACAGCATTCATGCACATTTCCTGATGTACAGCCTTCCTGCTGCTCCTGCACACCTTGAAGTTTGAGCTTGTTTGCGAATGAACACCCAGCTCTATGCACCAGCATGGAGTCCTGGCAACCTCAGGGGTGCACAGGCATGTTCATTCATGCATGTTCAAAGGTGTTTTTGTCAGATCCATGCAATGCTTAAAACTGCATTTTCTCCAAAATGACTGGGCCAGGTGTCTGTGTGCAAAACAAGCTTTAGCTCCATTCTCAGTGGTGCTCCTCACACATGGTCATACAAATGGGAGGAAGAGCTGGTTTTATATGCATGGTTTATTCCCTTCTCCACTTTATTGTCCTTCAGATACACTAGTATTCAATTTATTGATGTATTATATAATGTAACCTTAGCTTCAGGCATTATCTGTCCTCATTCTATTTTTAACAGCCAACCTGATCTTTATATGTTATTTCCTGAACTAAAGGCTCTGGCCGCTTTGCTGTCATATTTGTGAGTATTTTGCAATCTGCACTTGAAAGATAAAGCCATTAATCCAAGTCCTGATGATTTAATGATTAACATTGAAGAATTATGGGCAATGCATCACACTGCATCTCACATTATAGATATGGGAATGTTCTTCCCCATACCATAGTTAAACACTTATATTCAGTACATCAGCCCTGATGGCAGCTCTTAGCAGTACCAAAGGATTCAATATAGCCATGAATATTGTTAAACGTTAGGACTAGCAATCTTTTTGGATGAGACATGCTGTTCTGCACAAATGTAGTATGGTACAGGTACTAGCTACACAGAGCAGATTAGACTCCAAAGCAATGACTTATGCTGGAGGTCTCATGTAACTGCTTGCAAAATACCATTAGTTTTTAAAATAATATATGATAATGTACTAACACAAAAGAGAGTGTTGTCAAGAATATGTAACACAGCCCTAGATGGCCATCAGATGGATAAAGAATCAATCACCAGCTGGCAGTTGTCTAGGGTCCAGTAACAGTCTATAAACTCACAGTGAAGGCAGTGGTATTTTTTTTGTCTTTTTTTGAAAGCCGCATGCTACAATACAGGCTGGCCCTTTACAGAGCTTGGGGGTACCCTAAAGACCAAGTCAGTGACCTAGCAAATGCTCCCCCCAAACTGGGGGCAATTGATTGCGAAGGATAAATAGATACAGAAAGCTGAGAATGAAATTAGGAAGTTCTGTAAGAGTTCATTAAAACCCCTAAAAGACATATATTCTCAATGAAGGAGTCCACTTTTTGCAGAAACACTCCTTTTCTCTCTGACATGGAGAAGCCTGCAACTAGAGATAAAGTACTGTATTACTGATAAATAAAGGAGAAATAGTGATGAATATCCATTGCATGATCTACTTACTAAAAAGAAATGCCAAAGGAAGCTAAATATAGTGGGAGAAGCAGCAGTGCTTGGGACAGAAGTCAGAAATATGTCCAGGTTTTGAAAGCGTCTTCAGAATCAAAGAATTGAAAAGATATTACAGCATTAAAACAATTTTGAGGAAGCAAACCAACTGAAATGACAATATTTTTTTTTCTCCAGAAAATATGTCAAAGTTTTATGTGCAATTTTTGATCTAGTAACCCAAGAGATGCTCGAGGAGAGATATTTACCTAGGACACATGAGACCAAAAGGAAGTCCCAGAAAAAGCCAAGGAATTCCTGACCACTTGGTCACTAGGCCATCCCTTTGTGTTTTGTGAAAAAATGCTAAAGCTCTTAAACTCCTCCCGCTGCATAATAGGAATACATTCAACCTGCTGTTAATGCAGTCAAATGTGCTCCAGGAGAAAGGGACTGTGGTTGAGACAACACAGGTAGTAAGTCATTCCTGCAGTGATGGACCAGAATAGTGGGGAGATTTTAACTCCATGCACAGCACAGTTGGGACCAGTATGGAAAAATGGGGTGGGATTCCCTCCCATTATGAGAGATGTCTGTGGAGTAGGTGTCTCTGTGTCCTAAGCTCCCCTTAGAGTCAATGGAGATCTGGGCAATGCTGTCGGTGGAGTCCAGAGGGTAACTTATCCCTTTCTGAAGCAAACTCTTACCTTCTCCAAGTGAATTGCTCTCTGGGCCACACAGCCTGGATAAATCAGCCCTGTATGGGGGATGAGCAAACTGTGGACTGGGAGCAAAGACCCCCAGTGCCTACAGGTGCACCTTGGTGGATGGGAATTAAAGAGAGATACTGCCACTGCCGCTGCCATAATGCCTCTAGTGCTGGAGTCCATGGCTCTAAAGGATGCTGGAAAATGGACTGCACACAGATAAGAACTAGAAAAAAAGACTTAAGCATCAGAGTAAATGTGTTCATTCCAGGGAGAGGCTTGAGAAAGCTAATTTATTTAGCTTCTCATAAATTAAAATTTATTTGATCACAAAGGATGGATACCCTCACTAACAAAAAGTACTGGGCACTTTTCAAGAAAGGAATCATGTCTGAAAGTTGAAATAAGAGAAATTAAAATGAGGAGGAGGCAGAAGTTTTAATGAATTGTTGTGCACATACGGTTTAGATGATTCCAGTAGAAGGCAATTCCAGTAAAGGCAATGTAAAGCCACAGTAAGTGCAAATAAATGTAATACCGTTACAAAGGCACACCACCCAAACAGAAAAGAATGTGCGTGGGGTGAGGGGCAGAGAGGATTGAGAAAAATAAATTCTTTAGGGCAACTGCACAGACTCATTCTTGGAGACACATCACAATGTTATGCATGTCATATGATCATGCACAGCATCATCAAAAGCTGAAGGTACAGGGAAGTGAGTGACCTTCCTCCTTCACTGGGCAGGGCAGGGCAAGGTGTTTCATGTAGGTCTGAATCAGTTTTTTTCATTTAGGCTCCTCTAATTGCATCCCATTTCTTTTACCATTTATCAACAAACTTCACTGTCAAGTCAGGGGAAGTTATACTCTTTATCTAATTACTGTTGTGTTTAAATACTTTTGCCTTGGAGAGCTGAGAGGCATGGGTGTGGGTGTGAGTGCTTGTGTGTGAGTGAAGTGCAGAAGAAAAGTTGTCAGTCTTAAAAGTGTCCTGTTTGGGGAGGTGGGTGGGGAAATAAACAGATTTATTTTCAATACAGAATAACATTTCTCTCTGGCATTATAGTAATGTATATAGGGAAAACTTGCAAAAGAGGTGGCGTTTAGACCTCTTGCATAGTGTTCATGCTCACATTGTCACTCTGCACCAATCTGAGAAAAAAGTGGCAATTAATCTATTCATAATGCTGGCACTGTCACAAGCAGGCTAACTGGACTTTTGGAAATGCCAGCTATATAGGTCTCTAGTTGAGTCATGGGAACATTTTTAATCAGCTGCATCATTTTATCCCTAGTCTCTCTACTATGCAATAAAACATCAGGGAGAAGCTGAGGAGCAGGGCACACTGCTCCTCAGTCCCTGTGGTCCTGCTCTGTCAAGGTGCCTGTTAGTGGCTTTCTGACTCCCTGACTCTCACATCTTAATTGCCCAGTAGCTGACTAGGAGAGCTGGAAGGGGATCTTAAGCAAAAACCTCCCCTCATCCAGTAATTGCTCTCTAGGCAAACAATGCACTTGTCAGCGAGTCACCACAGATTTTCAGTGTATAATAAGGGAAAGACAATAATTTATTATCAGAACAATTCCTTTTGTCTGCACGATGTCATTATTTTCCAGCAATATTTATAGCTCAAGAATGTGTGTATTTGCTCTGTGGTTTTTGTTGTAACATTATGTACATCAAAAATATAAATAGACTGTGGGATAAAAGGAGATATGTACGAGCACAGCAGTGACTGATAAAGAATGGGTTTGAAACCAGTAGAGCCAGTGGAGGCAGGCATGGCAGTGTCTCGTAACTACTACCTACCTCCCTTCTAAAACATCGCAGTGCATTCTTTAGTGTGAGGGTGGTGAGGCACTGGAACAGGTTGCCCAGAGAGGTTGTGGATGTCCCATCCCTGGAAGTGTTCAAGGCCAGGTTGGATGGGGCTTTGAGCAACCTGGTCTAGTGGAAGGTATCCCTGCCCGTGGCAGGAGGGTTGGAACTAGATGGTCTTTGAGGTCCCTTCCAACCCAAACCATTCCATGATTCTATTCTATTATTCAAAGGAGGCTGTCACTTGGTGAGCAAGATACTGTTCTCATTCTCATTTTCCTGAGAGTAGGTTTTTTTCAGTTGTTAAAAGCTCTAGACCATCTAGCCCAGGTTTCTTGATCCTGTTTGGAGACTACACTCCCATGCTGGTGAATTCCTCTTCTCTTTGGAGCAAGAACAGATCCAGCAGAGCCTGGTCACAACCTCCCCTCCTGCCACAGCTAGGAAGGAGAGACTGGAGCAGGATGAACCCTGGCACTTCGTATGAGGTGAAGAGGCACTTGCAGGCTGCAATCTGGGGCAGGCTGGACTGCCACCAGGGCAAAGCCAACTTCTTTAGGCACCTTTTGGATGCTTCATGACATGGTTTAGTGGGCATGGTTGATGGTTGGACTCAATAATCTTAAAGGTCTTTTCTAACCTAAATGATTCTATGATTCTTTTGCTGACCTGCCAAGTAAAATTTTGGTGAGACATAGGGATCTGAGTCCAGGAGAGAACCTCATCTGCAAGAATAACTCCTTAGGGAGCAGGGTTTGGGATCTCCAGGCCTGCTGCCCATCTGTTAGATAGGGACAACTCCCCCAGAGAGCAAGCAGAGGCACCTCCTGGGAGCAGAGGCACGTGGAGCTCCGGGTATGCGTGTTACTACAGTAGCACCAAGTGGCCCAGATCAGCATCTTGGTGATCATCAAGTTGGATGCAGTTGGATAATTGTGCCCACCAGCCAGGAGGTTGCTGGAAGAGGCATTATTACCCAGGTATGCTGGCTGGTGTAGCCAGGAGGTAAGGCGCAGTAGCATTAGTTCAGTGAGAAGGTATGATTAAGTCACTCAACTTTATGAGAAATGAACACAGGCATGAGGAGTGAGTCACGACTGCAAATGAAACACATCTGAACTGAGTGAGAGATGGCAAGTCACTGCCTCTGGAGCCCAGATCTCTGGCAGAGTATTACTTGAGAGAAAGGTGAACTGAAGCTCAGATACCAAGAGAAAGCACAGCTACAATAGATCAATAGTTTTGAGAAAACATCTGAGCTCAGCAATGATGTTAACTTTAAGTCCAGACACACTACTGGCTCTCTTCTTTAGCAACCACATGGAAAAAAAAAAGGGTTACATAGTCCATTCAATAACTGGCAAGGGTGGCTCACCATTGCCTTAAAGCTCCAAGCTGTTCTTTCTTCATGTACTGAAGAGACATTGCACTGTACTCATAAGCTCTATGCTGGCTGCCATACTGCCACATTGTTTTTGTGGTTATGGCTATAAAGATTAACTAGTGAGATGCCTCAGCCAGAGGTGCGGTCAGCTTCCATCTTTTAATACAAGAGTCTCAGCCTTTTCCTGCCCATGGGTTAAAGTACTGGACAAGTTACATGCTGTGGGCCCAGCTGTATTTGGCTTTTGCTGTCAATCTGGGTTGTAAGTGGTGGCAAATTTGGTGTGTTCATAATCTTGTGGTTATGAGTAACAGCGGAGGATCTTATGGGCAACATGCTGGGAACGTATTACTTAGCTTCAAACCAAGATTAGGAGGTGTTTCTACAAAATAGACTCAGTCAGAAGAAATGGGATAACCTGTGACAGTCTGTGGTCCTTTGTATTTTTGTATAAAAGCTAGGGATTTCTGACAATGGCTGATCAACCTTACTGTTCACTCATTTCCAGTGTTTCCTAGCTTTGATTTTTAGCTTCCAGCCACTGCAAATTTGAACTGCACAGTCATCTGCTCTAACGCGTCATCAGCTACACCAATCAACATCTTAAAATTACCAAGGTCTGAAGTTTGCTGGCAGCTGAACCTCCTCACATGGAAGATGTCACTGCAAAGTGCCTTGTACTAACTTAAAAAATAAATCTTAAAAAATTTTTTTTAAAATCTACCCCAGCAGTGTTGATTTGAAACAACTGATGTTGGTTGCAGTTTCAAAGACACATGACACAAGATCTTAATAGCCTTGGGATCCTTCCAGCATTTTGGAGTAACTGATTCAGCATAATCTTATAAAAACTCACGTATGCTTACGTGTGAGTACCTTGGCACGAGAATCAAATCCCTGGCCAGACTGCACCCTTGGCAGATGCCAAACCTACTGGAGCTCGGGCCACAAGGGCAGCAGAATCACAGTGCAGAGGAATGGTCTTATATAAAAGACACTCCAAAGACCTGAAAGTCAAGAGAAATTGTAGAGTAGAGTGTGTATAATAGCTGAAAGAGTGAGATTTACAGAAGGAAAAGAAAGAAAAAAAGAGGAGAGCAGTCCACTGAAAACAAGCTCAGCATTGAAGAAACTTTAGGTTGTTCCCTGTTTTGTTGATATTATTTTTCCTAGAATGATCTCATAGCAGTTTGACAAATAAAAACCTCACTGCTGGAGAGATGACCATCTGTCTGCCCCTCCCTGCCCTCCTGCTTGTTCTGTTTTTCCATTAGCACTGGTGCCTTCAGGGCCTCTTAAAAAAGAGAGGCAAATAAGTTACATAACCACACCGGCTGGGACATGGTCAGCAGAAGCCTTCAGAAGCATCTCCAAAGGCATCCCCATGGCGCATCTGCTAGGTGATTAAATGGGAAGGATTCATTTTGTGGGCACAGTGATAGCATCTACCCCTTCTGTGCCACTTCCCTCTAGGTCTCAATGCTTCTTTTAAGGTGTGAGGTGATAGCAATGTTCCTTTTGTAAGACAGTGAACCTGCAGCAGGAACTTGTGTGAAGTCACCTGGTGAGGTAGATGCCTGCAGGTTGTAGGAGAGGGTCTCCGATAATGTGAGCTGCAGCTGCCTGGGGCCACACCACGGAGTGGCTTGAAGGAGCGGAGATCTCTTTATGTCTTTGTTGTGGCTGTGTATAGTTAAGGAGAGAGTGTTCGTGGTTTGCCCTCTGCTCTGTCAAGAGGGGGGAAGGAGGAGGAAGTTTCCTTCCTCCCACCGAAGAGGATATCTCTCCTTCCTAGAAAGACTGCTTGCAGGATAGAGGTGAATCCTCTTTTCTTGCATATCTCAGAGGAAAGATGAAGTCGGTGGAGACAGCCTCCCTTCCTCTCCTACATCTGGGATCATTTCTGAGGCCAGGTACCAAAGCGCCACAGTGTCTGGCTTCTTTAGCCACGCTGCACATGTCCCATGCCTTCTTTGTGGAGGAGAGAAAGCAGAGAAACTCAGGATGAGCCCCAGCCGTGCTGGAAGACAGCTGCTACTTAAGATGTAACATCTTTGAGAAGCAACTTCTTGACTTGTGGCCTATTTATTTAGTGGAAAATGTCCGTAGGAGAGAGGATATGGGATGGGACCTTTGTAGGTGAGCTGCTGGGAAGCCAGATGACCCTCCTTGGAGCTCCACACAAAGAGAAGTTAGCCAGTTAGGATGATATTTTCTGTCTCAGCAGCACCCAGGGATTAAATCCAAGCAATCCAGGGTGCTTGGCCTAGATTTTCCTTTGCACCTTCAGCTCCCAGCAGACAGTATATTGAGGTCTCTTCTGAAGATATGATGATGTGCCAGGAACCTCAGTGAGCTTTTGTGAAAAACATAATGAGTAGAGTGTCCCCTCTGATTAAACTCTGGTAGTACAAAGCTAAGGCAGTTCAGCACAAGGCAGGATTTCTAAAGAGAACCCAGCAGAGTCCTTTGGAATCTGCTCTGGACAAAAGCATCCCACAGAATTTAATAGATGCTAACCTCCTTTCTTTAATTTTCTTTCTTCACCAGTGTTTCAGAGAGATTTCTAGCTCCATTCCAGACTTTTAAAAAACATAGAGAGGATCTCATCTCTAGTAAATTCTGGGGTTCTGCAGAGTCTTCATGAGTCTTCATAAGTCCCCAAGAACATGACAGACTTCATCCTTATTAAAGTCTCTGGGACGTGCCCCATCAGCCCCGGCCGCCTCCTGCCCAGACATCCTCACAGTTTTCGGTGGACGCTTTGTTTCCATACGACACTGCCCTCTCATGGAACAACATAGGTTTGTCACTCCCGAATTTCCCTGTGAAATGGAGTAGGGGTGGGGGGGATATACCCTGTGGTGAGATGTGGGGAGGCTGTTTTGGAAATGGAGGGGTTCTTGCCCAGATGTCATCAAGAGAGGTGATTCCTACAGCAGGAGGCCCATGTCTTTACCGCAGTTCCTTCACCTATTTTTTGTTCTGAGAACAAGGGAGACAAGATCACCAGGATCACAAGGATGGGAGATACAACTGATACATGCCTAGGGCTAATACAAGAGGAGAATCATTTCAAAGATGGGAACTATTGAGGAGAAAGGACCATATCCTGGAAAACAGAGGTGAAGGCTAGCAGAGTTGGTTTTTTTGCCAGGCTGGAAGTTGCCGGGAACTGCTGGGAACTGCAGATATGATGGCTCCCCTGTTCCAAGAAAAATACTTCTGTGCCAGGCATCTGGAGATCTCTGATCCCAGAACAGATGTCCAGAGACAATTTTGTAGATGATGGCATATAACAACTGAGCAGGAGGTTGGTCTAGAGACGTCCTAAGGTCCCTTCCCACCTGAATTATCCGGTGTTCCCATGGACTGCGTTCACTGTCCCTGAACTGCAAGCCTGGGATGCACATCGCAACCATGGTGACCTCACACTGCTGGTGTTGTAACTATTTTCTGTGGGCAGTGGTTCGTCTTCCTGATGTTTGAGAAAGTGGGAGGATCTGCTGTAACGTGCAAATAAGGACCGGGGCCAAGTGGTATCTTGGATGCTTAAGAGACAGCAAGAGCAGGTGCTGCAGGAGGGACAATAAGTAAAAGCAATTTGACTTGTAGGTTCCATCTGATGAATAGTTTGGTCTTTGGTAGGCTGTTTCCTTTTGCTAAGGCAAGACAGAGGAGACCTGGCAGAGGAAAGTGGAGAAAAAAAGACTCCTTCTACCTGGGGCATGTCAGCACTATTCATTTGAATGGGAAGTGTTCAAGAAGCTCAAGTTCCCTAGAAACTCTTGCAGCTGACAGCAAAGCAACCTCTGCTATCAAAGCCAAAGGCTCCAATTGCTGCATTGGCTGTCAGCTTTTGCAGCTTTACGTGTTGTAGGGAGAGGAATATTGGCTGCTCAGAAGACAGGTTTTATTAAGGCTTTCAGGCTGGGCGTCTTTGACAGCCTCCTCCTGCTGGGGCTAGTATTTTTTATTGATGTAATGGGAAAGTTTTTTCCCTTCAGATGTCTTTTTAATGCCTCCTGTCTCATTCTATCATGGAGTCAGAGAAATGAGAGATGGAAAACACCTATGAGGTCATGAGACCTCTGCCTGTCCTCACCAGTGCTGAATCAAGACAGGCAGATCCATTACATTCCTGTCACATTTCATGCATCGGCCATGAGTCCTGTGCTAGCAGTCAAAGAAAATAGTTAATTTAGGCACAAGCCAAAATATCTTCCCCTTTCATCTCAGTTTTCATTTCCAGAGAATTATTAAAACTTCTAGGATAATGAGGTGGTTCCCTTTTCTTACTGCAGAGCACCTCATAACAAGGCGGATGAACCTCTTCCTGACTGTCAGATGCCGTCCCTGCTTTGGTTCCCATGTACGTCACTGTCACAGGTAGTCACACTTTCGCTTAGCTGTGAACCCAGGTGGTGTTGGAGAAGTCCACCCAAGAGCAAATCTTGCCCACACCTACTTCTGCCACTCATGGACGTTTCCCTTCACATCAGCTCTCCTGGCCCACAAATGTCCCTCCCTCAGAGAAATTCTCCCTCATGCCCTATTCTCCAGCATAATTTTAATAAAATATAACCAACTTTACAGATGCTTGAATGGGTTTTTCCCTCTTAAAAGTTGAGTGCATGCGAGGCTGGCTGGCTTGATGTCTTGTTAAGGTTATGTATTGCCTGGCACATGAGATTTCTGACTGGAGCATATCAAATAGCCAGGAAGCAGTGACTTTTTAGGGAGAGATTCACAAATGCCTATATGAGACCATGCTCCAGTTTCAATGTCATTGGGAAGGCTTTCTAAAACGTATTTTCTTTCCATCCTCATGGTGCAACAGGATAATAGATGGCTCCTTCATCACCTTGTATGAGGTTCTCTCCCCATAAGATGGCAAAACTCTTGGGTACCCTCTCATGCACCAATACACATCAGGGGTAAGTGCACTGAAATCAGTGAAACCTCAGCAGTGCCAGGAGGAGTGTGGAAAACATGAAGGCCACAGTACCAGAGCACAGGTTGCCACTGCTCTTCACAAGCAAAGTAGATGTGCTTATTCTCAGCTAACTGAAAATACTTCCTGGCTCTGTATGGACCTTCTGGAAGCATTTCTACCCCCATTTCACAGAGGGACACCTCAATGAGTAGCATGGTGACAGCTCACCAGCCCAGCAGTGTGACCCAAGGAGAGGACAATGCTCTAGGCTATGCTGACTCTGCTTGGATGATGTGTAATGTCATGTTGATGTCATTCACCAGTTCTGGTCCTGAAGTCCTCAGCAGTGTAACCATGTGCTTTACAGCCACAGGGAGGTCTTGTGTCCCTGATAGTGAAGAGGTTCCAGTGTATAACAGTTTGTCATCTGGGAAGTAAGCTCCTATATATCAGGCACTGATCAGGCTACGAGCACTTCTCTTGACATTCAGGGAGAAAGAAATAAAAAGAAGCTTAAAAGCCACCGATAAGTCTATCCCAAAATTTTCTTGTCCATTTGCCCACTGCAGAGTCAAGACAGAGTAATAATGGCAGCTCTGCAATGTGAGTATACAGAGAATGATATAATTGTATGTTTTGCTCTAAATCTATGATTATAAACATAAAAGTGCATACATGACTAGTGCCAGAAGATGTAATTCAAGTCACCTCTCCCACTCTGAGGGGAGTAGAGACCTGGAGGGCTCATCTTTAAAGGCAGCCCTCAAAGATTTGTTTCAAACACTGTCTGTTGCTTGGAATTCTGCCTCCTCACCCAGGTCTTGGAGCACTGCTAAAAACTACAAACACGAGTGAAACCTAGTTCAAAACCAAATTATTTCTGAGCACGCTGTCCCAAGCCTCTGGGCTAGTTCCTGTATTTGTCTTTCATCTGAGATTCTCTCAGGGTCTGAAGGAATTTCACTTTCAGCTTTTTATGGGAGAAGGGGTTGTGTGGGAAGTACATATCCTCCATGGGCTGCTTGGCCGACTTCTGTCACCCGGGCCTGTTGTTGGGGGTCTGGTGTAGGAACCATGGAGGTGGTAAACCAGACTACAGGGGGAAAGAGCTGTGAGAGGACTGCATGAGAAGGGGTCTCTGGGTACAGCACCTGGTTGGAAGGCAGTATGTTTAGGTAGTTATTACTGGTTCTTATAAATGCTTTAAAAACACCTCTGCCTGGCTTGAGCACAAGCACCATACCTGCCCCCTTCCTATCCAACCTAGTTGTGTCAGCATCAGTGTGGTGGGTCTTGCACTAGCCCTTGCATCTCAGTGTGACAAAAAATCTGCAAGTCCTGCCTAACCTTTCAGGAGTGCTGGACTAACACTGGGTCTCTGCAGAAATAAATTTCAGCAAAGTGTTAGGCAGGATCCAGCCTCCTGTTTGGTAACAGCTGAATGGCTTAAATCAGGTAATTTTACAGGTAAGCTCAAAGGTGAAGTTATAAAGGAAACCTTTGGCCAAGCCAAGATGAGGACTGAAGAGCTATGTCTTTCAGACCACGTCTAGACAGTAACATGCCTCCCATGCAGTTACTCTTTTCTGGAGAGGACATTCAAAGAAAGGATCTGGAAAATCAAAGCCAAAGCAATAAAGGGTCAACTCTAGATGTACCCTGTCCCAGTGCTGCAGTCTTTGCTGGGTGCAGAGAGAAGAATTGTGTTGAGAGATGTTAGGGAGGGAATAAATTAATATATTATCTTCACTCCCCCCCTACACCCTCAGAGAACCCCTCTCATCAACTCAGAGGAAGGCTGTGCATGCACACTTAGGACCGACACAGGGATGTCCAGTCTAAATTGGCCTCCCTGGGTCCTCCTCCACTTGCGTCTCACTGGGAGCTTTGCCCCTGCCCATCCTCTCCTATCCCAGCTGGCCCGCTTGGTGCTTGCTCCCTTTGCACTCTGGGGGAGAAACTGGGATTCTTCTGGAGGGTTGTCCAAGACCTGAACAGGTCTTTCATTCTGTGCTGCCTCTGCCTGTACTGGTCTCTCTGCTGACTGCAGCAGCAGACACAGGACAAGGTGCCTGACTTAGCAGCTTGTGTGATGCAATACCCTGCCAGGGCTGGACTCTGTACTGTGTGCTCCTTCTTAGACAATGCTCTGAGCAGGTCCCAGCATAATTTTGGATGCCACACATGTGAATGAGTAACTAAAAATACCAATATACTCAAATGTGAGATAATTTCAGATGGCATTTCCAACTGGTATTTTAAAATCTGAAGCCAACATTGCTGAAAGATACACATTTGCCATCAGGAGAGAAGGCACTGGAGTCTGCTTCCTGAACTCCCACAGAGCACAGGAAAAGTGAAAAATGCTTCAAAATATCTTTCCAAAGAATGTCCTGCCTATAGATGAAACTCCATATTTTCCAAGGCTTGTTCTGAAGCACAGACACGCTAAATGTTGTTTTCAATGTGCAAATTGCATTTAGCTTCCAGTTCAATTTAAAAATATATATATTTTGCTGAAGGAAACAGATACAAAATGTTTAAGACCTCACCAAATAACCATCCACCACCTGGATGCACAGCTGAACACGTATGGACATGTACCTTCCACACAAGCAGACACATATGCTACCCCACATAGCTCACCAGCGTAGGCATAGGCACACAGACATTAACATGGACTCACCACACTTCTGAGAAGACACTTGTCATGAACTGATGCACCAGAGGAGAGTACTTACACATATGCAGGGACTTGTGCATAATTTCATCTTTGTCACCAGCATCATTTGCTGGGACAAGAGTTTTCTTGATGTCAGGCTGCCAGGTTGTCTTGCTTTTGAATACTCAACATCATTACTGATGGTAGGTGCAGTCCTGGGCGTGGTGCTCCATGCGCTGGCTGGCATCATCACCAGGGCCTGGCCCAGGGTGGCACCGCAGTGTGCACTGCCACAGGGAGACCTGCAAGGTCCAGCACCTCCTTGCGTAGGAACCTCTGGAACAACTGCCAGTGATGGGAAATGTGGCCCTGCAGCCCTAATGCAACACCATTGTAGATGCCTCACTTCCCATAGAGTGCACAGAGCATTTAGGTGCCTCAGAGGTGTGTTGAGGGGTCTAAGTGACTTGGTATCTGAAGTCAAGATGCCCAGACCTTGCGTTTGGGGGCCTCCTGTGAATTGTTGGTAATGAATGTGTCAACATCCCATGGGGCAGGCAGGGCAGAAAGCCTGCCCTGAAGTAACTGTGTACCATATGTGCACACACCCACACAGTGGAAGAGGAGAGGGAACTTGGGGAGCACCCTACTGGGCAGCTTTCTCTTCAGTGGGAGGGGCTGAGCTCCCATTTCACACCAGATAAGACTGTGCTCATTAGCAGCTGCCGAAGTGGCTGGTATGCCTTCTGTTCACACCCCTGCTTATTCCCTGATGACGAGCCTGTGCCCTTTGTCTCTCTCCTTCACTTCACTTTCACTGGAAAAAAAAAGGTAATTGTTCTTCCTTCTTCACCCAACAAGGGTGTTGAGAGCTTCTGCTCTCCTCAGCCCCATTGCACCTTTCTTGAAGCATTGCTGATGTTCAGGCTCAGATCTGGATAGCAGATCTCCATCTGAGTGTCCCCTGCTGGGCTCTCAATCCCAGGTGCTTCAGGTTACTCAGCCTTTTCTCATACTTTTGGAGAGAAATGGAGGTCAGTTCACAAAAAAATGCCATTCTAAAATGAAACATTAAAGTATTTCACTGACAAATACTGGGCAAGGTATTTTAAAGGCTGGTCTACAAAGTTGGGTCTCAGAGTCCACCAGCACACAGTCCCCATGCACTGTTCTCTGCAGGTCCAAAGTGATGTTGTCCCATCCTTCCTGAAGAGAAATATTTTAGCCATTGAGGGACAATGTAAATTTTTAAAATCTCAGCAGCATCTAGATACCAAACTGAAGACAGAAAGCCCTTTGGGGCTTTGGGCCAGGGATATTTGAAAATGCCTTGTAGGTCACTGTGTTTGGTGCCACTGAAGTTCCTCTCAGTTGTAGACTTGGTATAAGAGCCAGTGGCTCACCTCTGAAGTTTGAAGTTACGCCTGCAAATGAATCCTGCCATGACAGTGCCGCAAATATACTCTGGTTTCTCTCCAGGTGATATAAATCTTGCTATGATTCTATGAAACTTCATTAATTTGGTAGTAGTCCACTATCTTGAGGGAACTTGTCATTACATAGTACCATTGAACCATGTCTTGTATACTGAGCTTTCTCTATGCCCATCCCAAGGCATGGCTGGAGGTGATACGAATAGACCTATTCCCTACTGAGTGTGACTTGCTGGGTGGTGAGCTGTAGTGTGTCTACTTTGTTTTGACAAGGTTCTCAGATAAGTAATCTCTCCTGAGTCCTGATAACTATGAGAAAAAATGAAGGAAGTAATTTAATATCTTTTCTATTGCTACAGAGTTCAAAGGGATTGCGTGGTACCTAGAAGGTACCGCTCAATTTCCTTTGCATTCCCATGAACCAAGAATAGGAAATGCCAAAGTGATCCCATGTTTAACATCTTGATGCTTTCTGACTCCATCCACTCTACTGGCTGTAGAGTGTCTGGAGACACCTGAACTAACTTAAAATGAGCAAGTTGAGGTAGTGGGGGGCAACATTTTGCAAGCATTTGGAGCTCAAGGTCATGTTATTCTGCACTGCGGTTAGATGAATTAGCCCACACTGTCAACTCGGAGGCCATACCTAAAACATTCCCAGGGCTATATAGGCTAACTCATCTCTGCCGTACACTGGAGTCTGCCACATGAGTAAAGACTTGGGAATGGGAAGACACAGAGATGATATGAGTTTTAGCTCTAAACTCAAGATTTTTAAAAAGTGCTGGTCTAGACGAAGAAGTAACTTTGTTAGCCCTTGTTGGATTGTGCTGGAGCAAGTTCTCTGGGGGCTAGACTCTGTTCCAGCTCCTTCTACTGCTCAGGGACAGAGGTGTGCAAATAATAGACAAGTCTGAGAATTGCTTGAGTATAAGTCAGCATGCTAGACTTTATCTTCAGGTTGCTTAACTCTTTTCTTATCCCTTTAGTGGGAAATGAAGGTCAGTTCTGCAGAAAAAAAAATCCATTCTAAAATGAAACATCAAAATATATCACTGATAAAAAAGGGGCCAAATATTCTAACTTTCCTGGAATTATTTCCTCTGAGGTACCTTTGTCTCCACCAGAAATATTTACAATCTTAATTCTAAATTCAAGTATAGTTTTGGTGCAGCCCAGATTCCACTTTTTTTTGTGGATTCACTGGGTCATTTTCTCACTCAGGAGTTGAGTGAGGGGCAAGGGAACCTGATTTTTGAAGAATAATGTTTGAAGTTTGATTTCACACCTTCCTGGCCTGAGAAGAAAAGATAACACCATTCATTTCACCCAACATAAGAAATATCCTCCTGGGTCAGACCGGTGGCCCATGTATTCTCACAGTTCAGACTGAAGTAAGGACCTTTTCCACCTCTCCTCCTAAGGCAGCTTTTCTATCCCCTCCAGTACTCCCATTACCTTTCTCTGTCTCAGGTTCAATCACTGTGCTCAACCAGGGAAACCTGCTGCCATTTAGGGGACAGTGCTCTGCCAGGCCAATCCTTACTGTTCTGGCAATATTTCAGCTCTTTTTGGGAAATCCAGGGCCTAAAAGGTCATCTCTTCACTACAAAGTGCTCCAAGATGGAGTGTCTCTTTTCTCTCTGGGGTCTTTTGTCTTAGCAAGTTGACCTTGTCCTATGCGTAGGAGCATTACTCACTCATGCTTGTGTTGCCCAGCATTCACAGAGATAATACATTGCCTTCTGCTGCACATACACAAAAGCCTTATAAGTTATTAGTGCCAAAGATGCCCCAAACGCTCCCCTAGCTGACATTCAAATGAGACCTGGTCTAGTCTGTCAGCATCCCTTGCTTTTCAACACTTTCTGGCAGATGGTGCTGGCTCCAGAAGGCCTCTGATGTCCCCAGGGAGCTTATCAGCTCATCACTGTCCAACAAGAGCTGTCAGCGGCGACCACCCCCAGCAAACCAGCCAGCACCCTAAGAGCCGCTCTCCCCCATGCTGGCTTGAGTCACAGCTGGATGTGTCACGCACTGGCTGATGACAAGGAAGCAAGGAGGACTCTGCAAAAGGTGGATGCATGGTGAATTCAAGGGAAGGCTGGATGTTGTATTGCATGTATAAAACAGCTACTGTGAACAGTACACCGTAATTTCCAGCAATCACAAAGTAGTTAGGGTCTTGCTGGGGTAGCCAGACTGTCAGGGCCCTGAGGACACTAATTGGCCTTAATGGCGTTAAAGAACCTTACCTGGGGTCCCCACCCACACCCATGGGTCCAACTCAGCCATGGGTCTTCAGTCCTGGCCTGAGCTACATTGTAGAAGTGCTGGTCTCCAGCTCAGCCACAGCCATGACCCTGCCTGGACATGCAGTACCCCAGCTGGGGAGGTCTCTTTTGGGGATGCTGACAGTGCTGGGGGCTCAGCCGTGGCTCTCAGGGAGATCCTCCGTGCAGCTCAGCCAGGACAGGAGGCCATTGCATCCTGTGCCAACCCATAAGCAGTTCTGGCAACTTCTGCTCTGTCCTCTTTCGTTGTCAATTAAGCAAATTTTCTTTAACAAACCCACATTGCTCTTTTTTTAATATATATTCTGAGGAGGCAGAAAAAGAGTTTTCTGGCCTCATCTGTCTTATGTTAGTTTTAATCTAAGAAGGTTTAAAGATGGATCTTCCTGTGACAGATGAAATTAAAGTGACTGAGAAACCAAGGCCAAAACACACGAGTAGAAAACTTCGTCAGGCATTTCTAAATATATGATCTGTATTTTCTGTGGCTACCTGTTACCTTCACTTAGGACAGTGGATGCATGAAATATAATTCCTTAAGTGCACTTTGACAGTCTCCCCCAACAAATTCTGCTTTGCTGTGCTCTGCTCTGAAGACAGGAGACAATTTTTTAAACTCTCTAGGACTCGAGTCTGCTACTCTCCATAGTCCCAGCAGCATCCCTGCTCAGACCCATGTGTACAAAGAAAGGGCAAGCTGTAGCATTGTAAAGGAGCTTGCCTGGGATGAGGCAGCTTGAACCTCTTGTTTGCTCTCAGATCACCAGTGGCATGGAAGCACCATGTGTGCTATTTTTTGCTACCTCTTTATGGCCGGCTCTCCCTTTGGCTTGTACATCCAAAGAAAGAGGGTTAAATGTAGCTTAGACCACAGAGCAGTAATTTCTCTCTGTCAATGACACTTTTAATCTGTCATTCTTGTGTTTAAAATGTTTCTTATAGCTACCTGAAGGAATATGAATAATCCTCTGGTATTTCTATAACCTCCTTCTGACCTGCTTGCTATTTTTACCCGAGTGCTTCATCTTCCTTGGATGATGCAGATTACCAGGGCTATAATTGTCAGGGGCTGGCAACTTGTTCAGCCGGGGGCAGTCCCGTCACGCTGACACAGATGCAAAAGCATGAGATCTTCCTTGTTTGCTTTTCAAGTGGGAAACGTCTCACCACGTCCCTGATGCTGGTTTTGTATGGTGTCCAACTTGGCAGCCCTTCTCCTCTCCCTGTTCCACCGCCTGTCCCACTTGCAATGGAAATTTGTGCTGTTGTGGCTTGAGGCAGCCACCCTGCAGTGTGTTTGAAGCGTGATTTCACAGTTCTTCCCTACTCTCACCAGCACTGTGGGTGCAGCGGAGATGTGGGAAACCTGTCAGTAATCTACTAAGTGAATGCTGCTCACTTGTATGCCAAAGAAACGGTGTCAGAGACCTTCAGGCTACCTGCAGTCCACTGGTGTGGAAATAGTGATGCTTACTGGTCTTGGGGATGTGACTTTATAGCTCAATGTTACAACACTTGTGTAGCTTGGAGAGAGAACTGGATATCAACCTGTGCATCAGTGAGCATCTGAGTATTTTGCTGAGGAGTTGCCTCAGCAGGAGAAATTGAAAGACACTTTCCTATACTCCTGAGTTCCAGAGCTCAGGAGTTCAGGCCCCAGCTGGGAGGCAAGACACATGGTCCATGTCCCTTTCAGCAGAGGAAAGGTCTGAATCCACCATTAGTCAAGATGAACCCTATCTACTAAGTTGTTCAGGCAGGATGGTGGAGACTTTGTGTGGTGACAGGCACCTAAATTTCTTTGAGACTGTGACTGATACTGTTATTCTCGCAAATTCCTACCATCAGGCTTGGGCAAGCTCAGCATGAGTGTTTGTGAACATCACTCTAAGGTGTCTGTCCACCTCTGTAGCCCACTGACAGGGTGATCAACTCATGCTCGAGCCTCCATGGGAAGCTGGGATGCTGAAAATTTGAATATGGCACATGTGAAATTCCTACAATTAAGCTAACACAGCCAGTTTTCTGTGTTTTCTAGTGACTACGCAACTTCTTACCAGCTCCACTGGTGAGCTTCTAGTTCCAGTCATGAGTGCTGCTGTGGCCCTGTTGTGGAAAATAGTGAAGGGCATGAGACATGGAGGACAACTTCACTGTGCAAATTCACATGTCTGATGTCGGCCCTGGCAGCTAAACTTATTTTAATGAACTGCTTATGTACTTACAGCACCCAATCATACTGATATTTTGCTCTTTTATTTTGCTCTCCACGCTATTTTTTGCTACCTGTCATCACTTAGCAGATATAACCCTTCAGAAAATCCCACCTGCCTTTCATACTCTAAAAATGAAGTATACATCTCCTACAATTGCATGAGAGTAAAAGTCTTGCAGAGCTGCGTGAAACACCAGTTCCCCTGGCAGAGCAAAAGTTTGAAGGAACAATCTGTTCCATCTGCATCTGTCATAACGGAGAGGTTTGATCATCCTTTGTAATTATTAGAAACTGGATCTGTCCTGATTGTTTCTCATGAGCTCTGTAGCCAAATAATTTAGGCTGTTGGAATATTGACTGACATTCACTACTCAATCCTGATTTCTAGGAAATCATTTGTTACTCACAACTACTTGATGATTATTGGGAGTAAAATGATGTTCTCTGGAGAAAGGTGCCAGATTTCAACACTGCCAGAAACGTTACCTTTCCTGTTAGGATTTGAACTTAAACTAGCAGAAATCTTATTTCACTCCAATATATTAAAGGAGGATCTTCTTACTCACATGTTCAGAGGGACCCTTATCCCAGTAACAGGATCATTCAGTAATACTGCTCTGGTACAGTCAAACACCAAGATGAAAGTTGAAAAAATTTTAGCACAAGTGATTTGGCTTTAGTATTGATAAAAGCAAAAGGTTGCTGTTGAGCAATGCTATCTGACTCGGAAAACTGCAAGTAATTCACACTGTGGCTGTATTCTTTGTGAAACAAGTCTGCCTTGTTTCTCTAGCTTAATCCACTTTTAATGGGAACTAAACTAAACAAAGCAAGGTTTTTAGGGAGGTGTGCTATCTTTCCTGTGATAAATGGGCAGAAAAAACTTTGTCAGCTATTGGACACATGGGCTTCCTTCGTGTCTGCCTCCGTGTCTGAAAGTTTGAATTTTCTAATGCTGGTTTTGGTCTAATTGAAAATATTATCTGTCCTGACAAACCTTGCCTATCTTGTACTCTTTAGCTTTCTTATCTGTAGAACAACTTGCACTTAACAAGAACAAGAAATATGGGCATCCATACCTGGCATTCCTAAGAATAATAATTGCACTTTCTAGACAAATATATTTTTGGATAAAGTACTTTGCTTGGCCAGTCTGGTACTCTCTAGACAAGACTAGCAAACCTTCTGTGGTGGCTTTGTGGAAACAATATTAATCAGCAGAGATTAGCAGTCAGCTAATTGTTTCTTCAGAAGAAAAATCTAGATTGTAAATGTGCCCATTCATGGCATGTGGGAGCTCTGCTTGTGGTGTGCTAGCAGGACTGTGCTTAAGCACACTCTTTCTGAAGCTTTCTAGAGATCAGCAGCTGTTTAGAACCATGATTTAAAACCCAATTACAGGCTGTGTAAAATCCCTCTTATTTAACTCAATAACATGTAATGGGCTCAGCTGGGATTTCTTTTGTTTGTCTGGGCTTATTTTTAGATATCACCCTCTTTAAAATCCATTTAAATTAATTTTCAACAAAGACCCTCTGTCTGAGGAGACACAGAAGACACTGGGGGACAGGGAAGGGCTCTGTTCACTTGCTGAAGCCATGGAAGGTCTCAGAGATCACAAAGGTGAGAGGAATCTCCAGGCAGGGAAAGGTTTGGTTTGAGACCATGCCCTGACTCATCTAAAAGCAGTGTGGAGGTGCTCTGCAGAGGGGATGTATCAAGGGAATGGGTACTTGCTTTTGGTTTAGTCTGGTTTGTCTGGGTAAGACAATTTAAACTGTCAGCCTGAAAACTGGCCTTAGATTTGGCAAGGCAGTTCTCAAAGTTACACCCTCATAGCTGCCTCCAGAGAGAACTCCAAAAACTTGACTCCTCTCATCCAGCAGAACAAAGACTAAAATCTTCTGTAAATATACCAAGGAGTAAAAGATCAAGAAGGTTTGCAAGGCATTTAAACTTAAGGACCATGGTGATGCAAGGAGATGAGTATAAATGCCCCATGAAATTACAAGGAGGTTTCTAAGACCTGGGGCGGTGAAGAGGTGGGGCAGGAGTTATGGGACCCACCTCATTTTAAGCCAGAGCTTGACTTGTTCCTGAAAAGGATCATGCAGTATGACATCCTGGAGGGAAAGGACCTAAGAGAAGTTGAGGTCTTTGGAGCCTGGAGATCTCACATGAGAGGAGCTGATATCTGTGTTGGAGTGCTGATTTGCACCTTCATGCTGAAGCTGTGCTAATGTTTCTGTGGAAATCAGGATTGTGAGAAATGAGGCAAAGCAAAATNCTTTTTTCTTTTTTTTTTTTTTCAATCCCCCATCAAGTAGTTTTATAACATGGAAACAGTAGGTGAGAACTGAAATGTAGACTACCAGAAGTTGCTTAGAAGATATTTATCTCTTTTGCTGCCCATTTTGCCCAGTGTAGCACTGAAATAGGCATTTAACGCATCAGTGCAACTGCAAGAAGCAGAGAGTACCTCCACTGTAGGTGGAGAAGCCTTCCCCATTGTCTTTCAAAGCTGTGAGCTGGCTCAGAGATTTCCTTCTCACACCAGCCAATCCACCCAGAAATGGCAATGTCTCAGGGCCACAGACACATAGTAGGAAAGAGGGTGTTTTAGGGAAATTAAATGCTAAATCTATTACATAGGCTTAGCTGATTTCCTAGGGCTAAACATGGAAAGAGAAAAAACAAAGTGGTTTTAATGACTTAACTGAGCAAACATAACAAGAAAGTGATGAAATGTGAGAAAGATAAGACAGAATAAATAGAGAGAACTAACAGGAGCTTGCTATGCAAGAGCAGCATTGCACTAGGGAGTAACCTATTACTCATACTGTCAAAGGTACAGTATGTGATGTGGAGGCTGGTCATGTAACACCAAGGCATGTGTTCTGCTACAGTTTTTATTTTAGCGAAGCTAATAAAAAAAAATGCACAAACCTAAAAACGAAAGTCTAAAGGAAAGTGAACAAGATTCTTTTCTCTTTCTGTAAAAGGAGTTTTGGGTTGGCATTTCAACATGAGCTTTTCAACTTCGCCAAAAAAAAAAAAAAAGACTCTTCCAATGATGTTTTCTGAGGTCCACTGATAGCGGACCGCTCCATGGAAGCCTGGGAGTTTTTTTTCTTGAAAACCCAGTGGGGCAGTGTACAGCAGCATATACTGCTGGGAGCTGCTGATTTTATTTCATTGTCACAGGAGTGTTCCTCCCTCAGCTGGGACATAGAAATGCTTCATTTCTGCACATAACTGCTGATGACATCCTTATTCTCCATTGCAGCAAGATGGAGAGCCAGGTCAGAGCAAAGGGCTCTGCCTCAGGCTCTGCTCCAGAGTCTGGGAGATTCTGAAACCCTTCATGGTCTTTGTTTTGCCGGTGTGTGAGGGACTTCATGTGATGCAAAGCCCTCCAACAGAAAATTACTCTTCATTTAGGTCTTGGCAATTCATGCATGATTAAAACAAACTGCTCAGTGGAGATGCAGACATATTTCTCCCAAGAGACAAAGACACAAGATAACATTGAGGCAATCAGAAAAGTGGAGGCAGCATTTGCAGTGTACAGTCAAGGGGACTGCTGATACCAAAGGGCCTGATATGACCTGAAGATCTTACTGAGACCCTACTATAGGTAAAACTTTCTTTGTAGCCTCAGTTCCTGCTGCCAGACAAGGGAGTCTGGTCTTAGAAATGCATTTCAAAGATGCTAAACATTTTTGTGTGTGTCTTTACCACAGACTGATAAAAAAATACTTCCCCTGAAGTGACTCCTGATTTCTAAAGCTTCTGTTGTATAGACAGTAGCATTAAAAACAACATTTTGTTGCCCCTAGGGCCAAACCACAGTCAGCGATGAATAGCTCCTTCAAAAGGTGTTGAGAAAAATCCCAGGAATTAGAGATGTGCTAACCTTAGTTTAGGATCACTAAAAAAACTGAGGCAATGACTGACCTAAAGTGAGCCCTATGACAGGGAAAAATGAACACATCTCTAGGCAAATGTTACTTATTTAACCTGACTGAATTCTTACAGCACTAACAAACTGCAGCATGGCTTAGAGAGGTGGAGGGAGTGCAATATATTTAGACTTCCTAAAGGTCTTCAATAGGTGCTTGGCCAGGTGGTCAGAAGTGCTGGATAACCACAGGCTGAAGGAGGAAGCCCCATCATGGATGTAAATTGTTATGAGGCAAAGGGGAGGAAAAAAAAAAAATTCTGATCCCTTTACATGCCCCAGAGGTCTTGAGGGACCTCAGATTTCAGTACTTGGCTCTGCCAGACACTCAAACTGTCTTACAAAAGAGTCATTGCTGTGTTGACTTCTGTTTCCATTTTGAGTTCTGGTTCTGGTTGAAGTCCTTGTACATCTGGTCATGTCTGCTCCCTTCGTTCCCACAGTTAACAGGAGCAGGGCCAAAGAAGGTTGTGAAGCATAAGTGGTATAATGAACTTCAACTGAGTCTTGATTTTGCAAATATTTCTCTGTTTTACTTCAGTATAATTATTTATATGCATAAAATCATAAGATAAGAAGTGGGTCAGACTGGTGGTCCATCTCGCCTAGGGATCTGTCTCTGGCAGCAGCAATAGAGTTGCTATTTAGGGAGAGCACATGAGCATGGCTGCTTTCTGCCCTCCGTTCCCCTTGTATTCACCCTGCATCTCTAACAGTTGGATTAGAAATACCTGACAGAACATCCCTGCCTTGTCCCTTTAAATATGTGTTTATGGGCTTGCTGCCCATGAATATATCTAATGCTTTCCTGAGCCTGCTGACGTTGTCTGCCTGCACAGCCCCAAGTGACAGCTGGCTCCAGCAGTTTGTTCCCCACCGGATCAAGAAGTGCTTTCTGTTATGGTGTACACCATTCCTTTGCCACTTACAATGGTGCCCCTACTTCTTGTCCTACTTGCCACTTACAATGGTGCCCCTACTTCTTGTCCTGTAGGATTTGGTCAACAACCCAAGTCAAACATTACTGTTAATCTTCACAGAGCTGAGCCCTGGACTGGAAAACTTTTGAAACAAAATGTCTCCTCTTCACAGGTGTTTATACATTAACATGCAAAAGGATGCTCTGGCTTCCGTGGAATACGGTAGTGATGCGATATATTTCTATTCAGGATTTTTTTGGAGAACAGTTGGTCATTTTCTATGCAATCAGTTGAAATGGCAAAGCAGTCCATGAGCTTCATATGCTTTTATAAGCCCTCTGCCATGACTGCAACGTGTGTTGTATGGCTAACATTTGAAAACTGGCTTTCTTTACTAGTATTAATATTGCATAGTGTGCATCTACACTCTGGATGGCTGTCAGAAATATAGGAGAGAGATCTCTTATGAAATATAGCTTGAGTAAGCATATAATTTCTTCTCAAAAAGTTTGTTTTGTCATGAATCAGAGCTGAAGACTGTGGACATCAGGATACCATGCTTGAATCTTCATGAATTATACTACAGCATCAGCAAGAAGCCAGCCAGGGACTGGGAACAAGTCTGGTCCACTTGGCACTGCCAAGACAGAGCAGACCCACAAAGTAGAAAGGTAGCTCATCCCAAGAATGTAGACCGAAAGGCAGACCACACTTTCCAGGCATAACCTCATCCAGATCCAGCTCACAGCTCTGAATTCTCTTTCCCTACTTACCGCAAGGTTGCTAGAAGTTCATGGTTTTCATGGGCATCTGTCATGGTTTCAGCCCAGTCAGCAACAAAGCACCATGAAGCCACTCACTCACTCTCCCCGCCCCGTGGAGTGGGGAGAAGAAAATAGTAAAAAAGGTCCTCGGTTGACACAAGGACAGGGAGGGATCACCCACCAGTTATGGTCACAGGCAAAAAACAGACTCAACTTGGGGAAAAATCAAAATCAATTTAATTTACTACCAATCAAATCAAAACAAGGATAATAAGAAGTAAAAGCAAATCTTCAAACACCTTCCCCAACCCCTCCCTCCTTCCCAGGCTCAACTCCACTCTCAATTTTCTCCATCTCCTACCCCTCACCAGCACAGGGGGATGGGGAATGGGGGTTACGGTTGATCATCACACATTGTCTCTGCCGCTCCTTCCTCCTCAGGGGGAGGACTCCTCACGCATGCCCTGCTCCAGCGTGGGGTCCCTCCCACGGGAGACAGTCCTTCACCAACTTCTCCAATGTGAGTCCTTTCTGCAGGCCAATCTTCAGTCACACACTGCTCCAGCACAGGCTTTCCCATGGAGTCACAGCCATCTTCAGGGGCACCCACCTGCTCTGGCATGGGCTCCTCCCCAGGCTGCAGGTGGGCATCTGCTCCCCCGCTCCCCTCCCTGGGCTGCAGGGGGACAGCCTGCCGNTCCCCTTCTTAAATCTGTTCTCCCAAAGGTGCTACCACCATCACGGATGGGGTCGGCCCGGGCCAGAGGCAGGTCCGACATGGAGCCAGGGGAGCTTCCAGCAGCTTCTCATAGGAGCCACCCCTGCGGCCCCTCCCCCTCTACCAAAACCCTGCCACACAAATGCAAAACAACATCTCTACCCCAGAATTCCTTTGCTCCAGAACACAATCCCCCAAGGGAGAAAATAACTGCATTAGAAGCAACTTTTCTGTTTATAATTTTTTATTTACCATTTACATGATCATTCTGGGAGTAAATCCACACAATTACTTGGACAAGAACAGCTTAGCAGGTCAGATCCACTTCCCATAACCATGCCACAGTATCTTTTTTTTTTTTTTTAAATAAGCCCATATTATTATCTGGTTTGGCTCTTCCCCAGGAAAAAGCCAAAGTAAGTAACCAAGGCAATCAAGCTCAGTAAGTCAACTTCACTCAGCTAGAGCGGAAATCACAGAATAAAATTCTGGTGGTGACTTTAACAGAACACATGGTGACAGACGGAAGTGTTGGTGAATACTAAGGTAGTATGAATGTCTAAGGTAGTTAGACAGCTTAGCATATAGCAGTGAAGAAAAGTCATCAAGGGTAACAGTCTATTAAAAACTGCTAGACCATGATCCAGAAAATACTGTGCTGCTGCTATCTGGTGTGTCCTCATTCTTCCATTCAGCGTTAATCATCTCAGCTCTAAACCAATGAAACAGATGTAGAAAATGTCCAGTGAGGGGTAAGATTGGCAGAGGCACCACAGCTGGAGGGAGAACAGCTGTTTTTGCAAGGAGAGCCTTCAAAGCCTTGGACCAGTGAATGGGGAGAATATAACCCAAGTATATTTGGAGTTATCCATGAAATAGCGAATGCTACAGAAAAAAAACAGCTGGCTGCTCCCTACTTGCCTGGCAGAACAAGAGCAGCAGGACATCATTTCTGTTAGAAAGCAACCTGTTCAATGCATATAAAAGGATGACATTATTTGTGGAGATTTAGTTGAAGAGCACATCTGAAAGTTTGAAGTCTGGTGTGCAACAGGCAGCTAAAATTTTGCTGAAGACGTTCAGCTTCTGTCTGGATGTGAACAGTCTCTGGAGCTATGTGAGGATGTAGGATGTTTTACCAACCCTGAGGAGTGAGGCTGGAAGATGACTGCTAATCAGTCATATTTGTCTATGGTGTTGCCTTTTTCTGCAGAGCATCCAGCCCTCGATGCTACTCAAGGCAGGCTGTTGGATTACGTGTCATCTGTTCAGACAGCATGAACATCACTGAAGCATTGGTCTGTCCTGACGTGGCAGGAGACAGGCTCCCACACCCGAGGGGGCCTTGTAGGAAGACGTCTGCTGGACTTTAACTTGGTCTCTTCAAGTGCAGCATGATCCCACCTTCCTGCCTAATGAATGCCAAGGTGAACATCACCCGAGGATCCCAGGCCCTCTCATCTCTAGCACCTTCAGGTGGGAACAGACACCCAGCCTGGCTTGTGCTCTCCATGAATGTCACAAACAGCCTGGAGCAGCACAGGAGAGATCCTTTGCTCCTGTTGCTCTCCATCGATCTTTTCCCAGGTTGGTGATGTCTCTCTGGACCAGGCCAACCTCTCCCCATCAGTTCAAAGCATGTTGATGCTGTCATTAGGATGAGCTTAATATTTCCCTCCCTCCTGTGCAATAAAATGAAATCCCTCTTGTATTTACACAGGGGGTGTTAAAAGTTACTGTTAAAGTGACTACTCAAGGGAGAGACCAGAAGGTACAGATTACAAGATGCCTCCTACCATGCAATTAAGTGGAAAGAGTCAGAGCTAGTGTGTGTCTGTGATTAGCTGTTATTTCTCTGGGGCTGTTTGGGGGATGGAGCAGCCAAGGAGCAACGGTTGGTTTTGACCTTGCTTGAAAGTCCTAATGAATGTGTGACTCCAACTAAATCAAAGCACTTTTCTATAGAGAAATAACATTTCCAGCCCATATGGCTGTGATCCAGCTAAATCCCACTCCTATTGAGACAAATGGCTGACAGGAGGTTTGAAAAGAGTCAGAGGATTTCTTTAGCATAAGTGGGCCCTTAGTAAGGCTCCTGCAGGCCATGAGTCATTGCTACCACATTATTATTATTATTATTATTATTATTATTATTATTATTATTATTACTACTACTACTATTATCATCATCATCATCATCATCATCACTGTTAGGAATCCACAAGCAAGTCATGAGCTGGAAGTTCCTGGTCAGGAGTGTGCCTCTTGTTCATGGAGTAAAGCTGAGTTTGCTGTCTCTGTTTTCCTTTAGATGTGTGCATTCACTGAGAGATGCCTGGCTCCATCTGTGAGACAAGAATAGACTGTGTCTTCCACCCTGAGTGCTGGTCATGCTCTCTGCAGGCAGCAAATTACACGGTAATTCATCTTTGAATTACTCAGTAATTTGAAAGATAATTACCAGGTAACCTGCAACAACCTGCCCTAGATACTGCATGGACAGTATTTGTATGACATTTGCTATGTAATTAAAGAGCAGGTCGCTAGCTGGATGTGCTTCGGGAAATAAAAGGATACCTGAAGTATGACTAAGATGAATGCAGACTTAATGCTTAGTGTATTTAAGAAGAATATTATATGTGTCATCTTCCTTGACTTCAGGCCAAATCCAAACCATTTCCATTCTGCCCTCTGAAGCTGCCTGTGTGAAAACCACATTTCTATCAACTGTACCTTCGAGAACAGAAAATTTCTTTAAGAGGACTGTTGAAGGGAGCCACCGAGGGAATCACCTCAGCATTACGTACCCCTCATTACTGAGGAGTTACCTGCCTCCACCTCCATGCACACAAGCTGAATTTATGGAAAATATCACAGCTCCTGCAGGGTCAATTCTGTGCGTCCTTCAGCTGGAATCCTTGTTCCATGTTTTATAAACTCTGAAAACCTGATTGTGACTTCACACCTCACCTAGACTGGCATCTTTGGTTCAGTATTGAACTTCCTGCTGCTTGTTAGAATCTCCAATAGAGAGACCCTTGTAAGGGTCCCCAAACCTTTTCCTTTCCTTACCTGCAATGCTGATAGTCCTGCACAAATTTGTTGTCGGTGTGCTAAGAAATCAAAGAGCACTGGAATGAGCTAAACTGTCTCCCAGCCTCCCTCTGCTCTTTGCCAGACCAGATTCATCTGTTGTCTCTCTTTCATATGTCAGCTGTAAAAAGTTTGAGGCAAGAACAGGTCTGGTGGTCTGTATCTGTACAGAGCCTACACATGAAGGTCCTTGCTCATACTAGAGCTCATCTGTGCTCTGACAATACTAAATACAATTTAATAGATAGAAACACATTATCTGAATTTAACAGCCTGAACTAGGAAGACTTAAGGACTTTTTTTATGCAAGGGAAACTATAAAAATAATTTACTACAAATCAATACCGGCAGCCCCTTAACTAGGTGCTAACTCAGGAAAGCATACACATACATGCTTTACTCATGACGTCTTTGACAAATGACTTGGATAGTAACATTTTCCTGAGTCAATCTCTGATCTGGAACCACACAGAGTGGCACACAATTGCTTATGTCATCTTTTTAGAGGTGAACTTCATAAGAAAATCGTGTTAGTTCATCTCTCACCGAGACAGCTGATATGACACCACCTCTTCCATAGAAAGGGCCATGCGTTGTGACATCTTGTGATGTTCCTTTAGTCATAAAGGAGGAGTTGGAGCTGCAGCAGGCAGTGGGATGTTTCTCACAGGGCAATGTATCAGGCGCGGAGATCCTTAATGAGTCAATATGCTGGCAAGATGCTTCCCAGACTTGTTGTGAGAAGGAATGTTCTCCAAGGAGGTTACAATACACTTAGCCCATGGCAGGCAAGCAGGCGAGCATCAGTTAGGCACTTGGGAGACATGAGCATGGTCAGGGACAGCAGAGTGACATGAGGCAAGCCAATGTCTCTGTTTAGCTTCTGTATCTCTAGGAGGGAGAAGGGAGGTGGTGCCTCCCACCAGGACTGGACACAGTGTCCAGCACAACAATGCTGTGGTCTGAGCTGGGAACTCCAGACTTGGCCATGACGGAAATAATAGAGTGTAGGAGACAGAAAGGGATTGATGAAGATCATGAGCAGAAGCAAAGTCTCCAGGTTTTCAGTCCTTGCTTTACTCTGTGCATTGTGTGCTTGTTTGTGTCTCTTTCCTTGCTTGGGGGTTTTCTGCTTTATTCAAAAAAATAATATAGAATAAAACCTTTTATATTCATAGATAAAATCCTCAAGACGTCTTGCTGTCATTAGTAGTCACCATACTTTGTTTCCACTGTCTCCTAAGCTACCGATGCTGCAAATGATGCAGTGCCAAACTTCTCTTCCGTGGCCACATGGCAGTCAACACCCAATATCATTACAGCATGATCTTCTATTAACAAATGTAAAGATTTTTTTCCAGTGACATTTGAGCAAGTTTATAAGCCAAGTATTTCTCTGGGGTTCATTGATCCATTTTCTTCTTTTTTTTCAGAATTTTTAGTGTGTTTTACATTTTCCTCATTCTCAGTAGGAATTTTTCTCTCTTAGAATCCCACCACTTGGCTAACCAATGCTAATCAATCAACTTCTGCAACAGAAGATCAAGCTAAAAATAAGTAATAATAAAAACAAAAAATTACTGAGCAAAAAGTATGAATGGAAAAAGAAAAAACCAAACATTCTAATTGTTTGATTAACTCAGTTGTTCATTTAGTTGAAAGGGAAAAAAAATCAAGGTTATGAATTTTGCATGTGAAATATCTGATTTTCAAAAAAAAATGTGTCCAAACTCTATTAAAAATTTTTAAAACAAACAGGCTTAGGTCTTTCCCTCCAAAACACAGCTGTAGATGTGACCAGAGACAATGTGGAACAATCTATCATAAGCTGATGTTTTCTTGTGTTCTTCAGTTCACTGGCTAAAAACTCCCAAAGGAAATTAGGTGCCTTTGATGAAAATTTAGAATAATTTGTCAGAAGACAGGGCTGCAGTAAGGGACAGGCCCTGGCAACGTGCAGCTCCAGCACATTTTCCTCTCGTTTTCTGTAGCTGAGCTCCCTGCTGTCTCACTTGCCACTCAGGCACATTTTCATGGAGGGAAAAGATGAGCTGAAAAAGCTCTGGGTTTTCTCAATTTTGTGCTACCTCAGTGCAAGGGAGAAACAATTCCCAAAGCAGAGCTGGCCAGAACAGAGAAATTTCCACCACTTATTTTGAATGAATGATTTTTTTGTTTTGTTGGAAATCTGTCATGGAATTTCTTCATTCAGTGCCCTGAATTGGATATTTTCCGGTTATTGTCTCTTATCTCAATCCCAGAAGTATGAAAAGAAATAAAAATATCTGAAACAGAAAGGTTTTTTTGATTCTTTACCTTGAAAATGTTTCAGCTATGCATTTCAGCTACCTCTGTTATGAGGCTATGAGGTTTTCCTGGCAATACCCCTTGCTCATTTGCCAAAGGCATCCTGTTAAGCTTTAAACTGGTAATAGTGAATTCACTGTATTTGGGTAAAGGCAAATACATTTGCTCAGTGAAAGGCATGTGGCATCCCCAAGTCTTTCACTCTCCCCCTCTCTTTTGCCCTTCACCTTTTCTGTTTTCCCAGTGCACTGGAGTACCCATTTAGTGAATACTTGGGAGGGTTGTTCTGGAGAGTATTTGCTTTTGATTTCTGAAAGTGTCAACAAGCACAGTAGCAACTTGATTTGAGGCAGCAAAATGAGAGCAGCCTTCAGGGAGACAAGGATTTTTGTCTCTGTAGACATGAAGGTGAGAGAGAGCTCTGCAGCCTCCCCTTGTTTCTGCATATGCTTTGTATGGTCCTTTCAGGCTGTGTGTAACTAGCCCTATTTCATCCCACTTAGCAAAGGTTATCCTGGTATAAATGATCATAACAGCCTTTGCCCTGCAGAGTGTGGCCAAGAGACTTGTGGTATTAATTTATTGACATTTGGGACCCACAAATCCAAAAATATTTGGGAGTCTCATCAGCTTGGAGGCAAGGGCTGAATGGCGCTCCCAGACATGGACCCCCACTCTGGATCTTTCAGATCCCTCTGGAAGAGACACAGAGAGCAAGAAAGAGGTACAGTGTTATTTTACAATAAGGGTACAAGTGGCCTGGGCACAACACCATTCTGTTAATAAAGGTGAGGGATCTAAGCTGGGACTTCAAGGTCTTTGGCAGAACATACTGGAAGCTCTTCTGTACTGTCATCAGGATGACTTGCCCTTGTCCTGTGTGCTGCTACGGTGCCTGCCAGCAAGCCTGGCTTGTCAGGCAGCATCTCAGTCCGGCTGGGGACCAGTTTTTCCTAACCTAGAACAAATTTCTGCACAGTGGAGGTTTGCTTCCTCTAGCTCAGCAGCAATTTCCTTTCACTATATGAGCAAGTATATGTGGCACCTACCTGAGATGCCATTGCAGCTGCAGTCCAGCACAGGGATGCTGCAGATGCTCATCCCCATCCAAACTGGTGCCCCACCCTGACCAGATTAGGACAGTGATGAGCAGTGGAGGAGTTGTGCCCTCCAGAATGACATGCTCTGTGGACACACGAGGCACACGGCTCCCAAGCTTTCTGCAGGGTAAGGTGTGTGAAATGCTTTGTAGTTGACCCTTTTGCTTTCCAGGAAAGCTAGAGATGAAATAATGCTGCTTTGTTACTGCACCTCCAGTCTGCTCTGGAAGGACAGAACAGAGGCAGCTTTGACAGTGCAGAGCTGTTTGGCCACTTGTTTCCCTGCTAAGACTGAGGCGCAGAAGCAATGCTTGCAATGCATTGACACACACAGGAGCACAGACAGAAACCTGCCAAAATACCTGAACAGACGAAAACACACATCTCTGGTGTTTGCTTGAGAGTTTTCTTGGAGCAAGTGGGAAGGTACTATTGGTCAGGCTCATCATCTGGAAATGAGATGTTCAGGGAGACACTGCCCATCCTGACATACGACTCTTGGGCTTCCCTAGGCGATGGACTCTGAGTGCTCTTGTATTTGCTTTCTGCACAGGTTGGACTGCTGGTACAGCTACCTGTGTGTTAAATACTTTTTTGTGCTTTTGTCCTCCTCTGGGAACGTGTTACTTCTTCCCAGGGAGACAGAACCTCTGCGCACACATCCTCAGACTGGGAATGTTCATGTTCACCATGGTCTGAAGTGTTTTTTCAGCTCCATCCAAAGCTGAAAAATGCCCAAGGCAGACATTTCTATCATCTGTGTTTGCAGATACTTGGAGACATTTTTCTGCATGTGCACTGAGAGTTGGGGAGCCCTGGTTCCTTATCAGGCATGCCTAGGCACTGAAAAATAATCCCATCCCTGATGCAGTTTTCCTTGCTTTAGGAAGAAGGCACCTTTGCAAGGTGTGTAGCAGCTGGCAAAAAGCCCATCATACACCACAGGGGCCTTTGCAGAGCTGTCCTTGACACCAAGGAGTGTGAACAGCTACGGGAGATGACTTTTAGAATATTTCCCAAAAAAGAAATATCATCCAAGGCATCCTGGCATGGTGTTTACAAGTAGGTTTTCTTAATTGCTGGCCAAATCTTCATTTAGCTCTTCTTCATTTATATGCAGTATTTGATCAAGTAGCTTCTACTAAAGTTAATGGTACTGTTGCCTTAATTAAAACCTAAATGAGGACTCCAACTGGTCTTGTTTCAGCTAATCTCTACATAGCATGATGACTTTGTATGATGCTTTAAAGTGAAGCTGCAAGATCCCTGCTGGGCCCTAGTGCATCAGTTAAACACAGTGAGTGGAGAGAGCTGTAAAGAGGAGGGGACAGGAGGATGAAGGGCTGAAAAACAGATTGGGTGAAATTTTTCAAGTTGCTGCAAGCATCTGCATGTTGTCCACTATGGTCAAGGCAAGGTGAGTCCTAAATCGTTCCTGAGGGATCCACATGTTCCTCACTTGGAGTGTTTTAGGTAAATTTTGTCAGACTCTATCCTACTTTGAGATATTCATGCCCCACTAGAAATAAGCATACAGCCTATCTATTCATAGATATATATATTCATCTCTACAGGCTTCCAGGTGATATGAGTGGCAGGTTCCTACAGACACAGGCCTGCCTTGGGAGTGTCCATTGCTTCTCCTTCTCGGTGGACTTCCTCATCCCCCAGCTGGGGTGCATACAGGGCCAGGGTTGCACCCATTGGCACAAGAACCAGGGCTGGAAAGCCAAAGACAGAGGGGTCACTTGGCCATGGAGCAAGGCCGCCCTTTGAGTCAGTGAGCAGAAATATAGGCTTTGTAAGAGCACAGTTGAGCTTATCCCGAGGTGAGCAGGGCCATGGTCTAGAGATGCCAGATGTGCCCATGTGGTTCTTGCTGGTTAAATGATAAAATAAAACCTAATGCAGGAGGAAATGTGAACACTCTGGGTAATCGTTGCTGCTCCCTTTCACAAAGGGGCCCTTGAGGGTTTCTGGGTGAAGTCATTTGCTTGGCCTCAGGCAGGAGGGAGCCCAGCCAGGAGCAGAATGCTGTTTCCTTGGCCTCAAGCTCCCCCTTGCACTAGCCAGAGCTTTCACTGCAACAGGAAGAACCAGCGATAACACGTCTCAAGCTCAGCAACACGCAGAGCCCAGATCTTTGATATATTGCATGCAAAATCCAATGTTTACAAGTGTCTCCATCCCAGGTGCAGCATTGGGTTACACAGATGATGCCAACAGCCCCAGGACACCTGACTTCCCTCTGCACAGAGCTGGGCTTCCCACAGGGTCCCAGCCTTCTTGTTCAGGCTCTTTCAGGTGGCAAACATGGAGCGATGAAAGAAAGCAGAGGTGAAGATGCATTTCTGATCTTGACATGCACTCATCAATTTTGTACAGCACAAAGACTCATTGACCCACATTAAATGGCTCCCATGGCATATGCTGGAAACTTCACATCTCCACTGGCACTGTTCAACACTTGCTGATCTAATTCTGGTAAGTGTTGCTGCTTCTGCTGGCTGGTGACCATCCTCCAGAAGAGGAAGCCAACACAGCAGTCAGGCCTTTGTCTCTGAAGAGCATCAGTTCCCAGGCAGGTTGGGGCCAGAAGGAGGCCATAAATGGAGGTGGCATTTGGAAAGGTCAAAACCAGCTTAGCAAACAAAAGCCACCACTGGGAGAAATCAGGAAGAGAAAGCAAGTATCTCTCTGATTTTCAGTTGCTGTGCATAATGGTGGCAGTGACAACTGAAACCTGAGACCAGAGAGGCAGCCAGGGTGAAATTCAGTCATGCTATGGGGAAATGCCTCTTGCTTCTCCTTGGGAGATTTTATCTGGGCCAAGAAGAGACATCCAAAAACCATTAGATAAAGTTTCTGTTTGTTTCCCTGCACAGCAGTGACGTGACACATTGGCTCAGGATTAATGCCTTGAGAAATGCTCTGTCAGTGCTACTGGGCATCCCTAAAGCTGGCCACAGTCCAGACACCGCAAGGACTTCATTTCACTGGGGAGTACAACCAGTCTCATGTCCCTTCTGTCTACAGCAGCTGGCTCCCGCCATGAGACTCAATTCACTCAGCCTGTGGTGAGCTCTACTCAACATGAAGGATTTATGCTTTCCGCCTTCCTTGCTGGGTTTTTCTGGGGAGGTCCTTATCCTTTCTGTGCCTCAGTTTCTCCAGTTGTGAACAGGGATGAGCCCTGCAGCCGTGGGTTGCTTGGTTTGCAGAAATGATCTCTGAGTTCTCCTCTGGGGCTTTGTTTCAGTCTCCTCTCCCCACCACTGAAAATTAAAGTCATTTGGGTTGAATGCAAATAGTTGCTCCACGTGTATGAACAACCCCCATTTCTTGCTGCAGTCCTGTAGGAACAGTCTGGATTTTTATTTCTATTTTACCTTCTAGTGTCAAAGAAAGCAGGAAAGATTACAAAGTTAACAAAAAAAAAAAAAAAAAAAAAAAATTGCCTGCTAAGTTTTTGTTGGAAAAACCTTGACTTGTCCAAATACAGCAGAACCCTGAATCACCCTAATTTTGGGGGAGATTGTGTCTGGGTGAAGACTGAGAGATGTGTGTAAGGTGTTTGTTCTCTGGACTGCCTGTCCAAGGACACAGAGGTCTGCTGCAGGGTGACATTGGCTCTGGACTTGGCACCTACAGCAGGCAAGATTGCTAGGACTAGTTACACAGTGCCAAACAGCTGGGACCCATACCACTGTGCCATCCCTCCCATTGTCTGGCAAGCTGGGCATGCATAGGAAGGTAGGAATGGGCACAGCTAGCAGAGCTGTGTGCTTAAATTTGAGAGCAGAAACGTCCTGCTCATCACCTTGCATAGCCTGGCACATGGTTTCTGAGAGAGAGGGGCGTAGTGTCTCTGGTCCCTGCTCCTTCCTCTTCTCTGGTCACTGAGCACGACCCATCCACCCTCTACCTCTTCCTGTTTGCAAGTCATCCCCAGGCCTGGGCAAACTCTGATGCAACGATTGGTGCTGTGCTTGGCTGGGTTACTGATCCTCCTTAGCAGTCAAAAAACTGTTGTTCTGGCGGCCTTTTATTCTGGCCTCAGAAAGCCAAAATCAGCTGCTCTGAGTGGCTTTTGCCTGTCCTAAAAATGCCTGGGAAGAAACAATACCTGCAAGAAGATTTAGCAGAGGTCTCTGCAAAGGACAAGCGCTATGAAGAGACACTGACGGTGATGAGCCCTTAGCAAGGACGAATGACAGCTAAAATCTGATCGATGGTTTAGAGCACATTTATGCTTGTGAGGGTATGTGTATGTACATGTGTATGACCTGGGGGTTTTCTGTCATCTTTTTCCTCTGTCACAGTATGGTGTTTTAATCCATGTGGTTAAATGAGTTTTGAGATTGCTAAAGGCACGCTTCACCAATCGAAAGGAAAGTAAGGAACGGATATGAAATCCTGCCCTGGGGTGAGAATTACATCCCTGCTTTTGTACAATGTATAATTAACCAGTGGAACTCATTTCTGTGATATATTATTGAGGCAAATCACTGTAGTAAGCTTCAAATAATGATTAGACAGTAGTGGGGAACAGAAAGTTTCACAGAGCAGTAATGTCTGCAGTTCCTGCTGCTTGGAGTAAAACACAGCCCAGCTCCCTTGCATCAGGGCAGCCAGAAAAAAGAAACTGTAATGCATCTTTGACACGAGATACTATAGGGCCGATGACTTTCCAGCTGTACAGACCAGCAGCTGAGCCCCCTGAGAGGAGCAGAGCTGGATCCTCAGGCACATTAGGGCACATGTCCTCCCATCTAATGTTAGGCATCACCGAGGCATGCCCCACGGTTAGCTTGGCAGGTGCTTTGGGTAAGTCCAAAAAATGAAAGCATGCAGTGAGTGCTCCATCCCTGCATCACCCCCATGGAGATGTCTCAGCACCCCAGGGCTTCTCAAATGATACCAGACAGTTCAGCTGAGGCAAACAAATTGAGAATAATGTGTCACATGTAGAGACAGATGCATGGAGGTTTCTTTATTGGGAGCTGCCACCCATCTTCAATGGCAAGATATTCAGAGAGTGGAAAAAGCCCCTCAGTGCCCATCCTCTTGTACTGTAAGAAACAGTTGAGAGCTGCTCCTATCTCACTTTTCCACAAATGCTCATAGACCATCTCTTTTTCAAGATGAAGTATCCTGGCTATTTGGGGCATAGTTTACTGAACATTTCAAGTTATCAGGAGCCAGCACTATGGTTCACAGAAGTAACCAGACCCTGTCCTACATCTCCACCTTCAGAGTACTCCTCCCCTGTGCCAGCACACGTGTTCATGTCATATTTTGAACTGGACTGGGATGGGGACCCAAACATTTTGTTTGACCAAACCTGAGCTGATGCTTTCAGTGGATGCCTGAAGCGACAACTTCCCAAAGAAACAATGACTCATTAAGGTCTACTTTGGGGGGTAACAGTTATAGTTCCTCAATTTGTATGTATCAGCAGGGGTTTTTTTCCTCCCATAGGCATTACTTTGCATTTGCTGACATTGCATTTCACCAGTCAATCATGAAATCCCTTTGCACTTGTCAAAACATCTGTATTCATATTACCGCAGCACAGATTCTTGCAGGATCCTACCACTAATGTCCCATCATGAATATGTTCCACCTATTTGTAGGTTTATTTCTTGCTCTTTTACCTCTTACTAATCCTGGAGCAGACCTTCCTTCTCACCTCAGGGCAGGTTAATTTTTGTAAGAGCCTTCCATAAGAAACCTTCCCAAAAGATTATTTTAGGAATCCAGATGTGTTATCTTGACTAGATCATCAGTCCAAAGACTGAGTGATTACTTCAGAGAGCTCTAGTATATCTGGGAGGCACAACTTCACGTTGTGAAAGCTGTGTGCTTTCCTCCCAAGTGTGTAATATTGATCTGAGTATGCCTGTGTATTTTCAGTTTCCATCAACTTCTTGATTAAAAAATCAGACATACTGGTCTGTAGTTTCCTAGATAGCTTTGTAACCTTTTTAAAAGATGATGTTGCAACTTATCATTCTTTTGCTAGTGAGGTTAATTTTAGAGTTAGATTGTGCATTTCAGGAATAGTTCAGCAATTTCATATTTGAAGTCCTTCAAAACTTTTACGTTAGTAACATGTAGTCCTGGTAAATTGTTTTGATCATTTAATGCATTCCATTGACAAATTAGGTTAATACAGTTCTTTACATTCATATCTAATAAAGGATGCCAGGTTGTATCCACATCCTTGAGCCTCAACAAAATAAATAAACAACAATGCAAGTAGTCCATGTATTTTTTTCTTATAAGAAAGTGTCTTCCCTGAGTGGCCCTCTTCTACTTAATTCATGCTTACTTAAACCAACTGACTGGCAGACTCCTTGCTTCTGATTTATTGGAAAATGTTTTTATTAGTTGGTTTTATGCCGTTAGCAAATTGTTTTTCAAGATACCTTTTGCCTTCTTTTACTGGTTTTACATTGAACTTACCAAATTTTGTGATCTTTCATGGTTTCCTCATAGAGGCATGAATTCCACTATTGGAGGATTTTTTTCTTTCTAATAGCCTCCTTTACACTGTTCTTCAACTAAGCAGACATTTTGTTTGTGCATGTGGTCTTTCACCATCCTTTTTAATAGAGATATATATTTACTTTGAACAGATTTATTATGTCTTTAAGCAGTGTTGCTTGTCTGCAAATATTTTACTCTTTTAGTTGCACCTTTTGCTTCCCTCTGAACTGGCATCCTCATCTTTTTGTATCGCTGTTTTTGAAAGTGGAATGATATAGTATGTCTCATTCCTACTCTTCTTGTAGTAGTTTAAATCAAGCAGTGTAAAAAGTTAAGATCAGATGGTAAAAACTCCTCTATGATTCACATGTTAGTGTAAAACTGCTCAGATCTGTAGAGTTTACCCTTCTGGTTCAGACTTGGGGACTAAACTGATGTAAATCAGATAACTGGATTTCAGATAGCCCCTGTGTCTTCTGCATTGGCGTACCTAAATATTTAGGATGCATGCTTATTTCAAATGGCATGAACCTGCACATGGACCAGGACTTGAAGAGTGTGATAAGTATTAGTGCTTTTTTAAAAAACTGTTCAATATCTACCATGATGAGACTTAAATAGCTTTGCAGATTTTTGCCCCATGGTGAAAAGGTAAGCTAAGCCCTGTGAATTTGCCTGCATGGGAGTGTGTGTGTCTGTGCACAATCTCTGAAAGCTTATTTACACTCAGCAAACAGCTGGCTAATTGATGGTTAGGCGTATCTGCCTCTGCCCCAGTTGGCAGGTTTGTGGTGCGTTCTTTGCTTTCCTTTTTAAAATCATAAATCATGTTTCCAAATGAAATCTCTCTTAAGGAAACAATTGAGAATCAAGGCTGTTGTGCCAGAAATCACACAGCCCTTGGAGCTGATGCACATGCACATGCAAGAAATACTGTTCGCACTTCAGCTATGGCTGTCCTTGTTCTTAAGCATCACCTTCTGGAGAGGATTCAAAGCCCTTGTCACACAGAGGCCGAAGGCCCCATGGCAGAGAGTGAAGCAAAGCATGTTACAAACATTAGCAGGCTCAGAAGGAGGGCTGAGGGGAGTTGGAAGAGCAGGGACCCAGCACAGCAGCTACAGAAGCTCATCAGATTATGGTGTTGCTGCTAGAGAAGGAAGCCAACAGGAAACAGAGGGGAAAGGCCAAAAAATACAACTGTGCTGACTGGGAGGAAACTGCTTGAAGGGAGAAATCCAGGTCGGAGAGGAATGTGCCCAGTGGCTTCCATGACTTCAGAATTTCTGTGCAGAAATAACTGACTTGGCTAGACACTTTATCCCTGGTGAACTCAAACACATGGCTTCTTTGTAAGCAGAGTATATCTGAGAATGAGCAAAGAGCATTTATGGTGCATTCATTTTTCAGAAAATAGAAAGATCTGTGCTGTGTATGCTTCCATTTTTATTCAGCATTTTTGGCCTGAGACATAGGAAGGCAGAAAATGTCATGGAGAAAATGAAATAATAGGTAAACAAACCAGTGCTGTTTCTTCATTTACTCCCACAGTCCTACATCAGTTTATACCACCTACTGAGCTTTGCTTTGGGCTGGTTTCCCCCCTGCTCTGAGTCATCATCTGTGCCAACATAAAGTGAGGGCAGCTGTCTCTTCTAGCTGAAGGATTATACTCTTTTCTTCAAGATGTGGACAAACTTCCATGAAATCTCTTTGTTTCCTTCACCAACGAGAGGCCTGTGCTTTCAAGGCTGTGCTGCTCTCAAGGTGGCATGTTCCCTTGTCTGGGTTCCCTCTCTGGAGTGCATTAGGCAGCACAAGAGCTGGAGAGGGAATGGCAATGCCACGTGGTGCTGGTGCCCACCAGCATGAGATCTGATGATGCCCTCCTGTACTGCCGGCTGGTATGTCAACATGTCCTAGATCACAGCCATTGCTTGATGAACAATTGCAGTGACAGGAGAGGGCTGAACACCCAATGATAACTCATCCTTGTCTGAAGTCACACCAGACTTCCCCAGGTTGCCCTGGCCTTTGCAAAGATCTCCAGCCGTGGGGCAGTGCTAGTCTCTGCCAATGTTCCTGCTCTGCACAGGTGGTGTTTTCACCTAGATGCTGGACCAGAATGGGTGCACAACCTCTGGGCACTGGTGGTGACGCTTCAGTGACATATCGGCAAAACCTAAACTTTTGAATGGGGAGCAGCTCATGAGGTGTCTAAGACCTGCAAGGGAGGACCCCAAGGGAATAGAATAGAATAGAATAGAATAGAATAGAATAGAATAGAAAACAGGATAGAATAGAATACACTATTTCAGTTGGAAGAGAGGTACAACAATCATTTAGTACAACTGCCTGACCAATTGATTTACAGCTAGAGCAGAAACTCACATTTGAATTCCATCTGCTGTATTTGGTTGACAGGTCTTTGGAAAATGGCATGGTGCCTTTCAGTCTCAGTTTCCTTGTCTGTGGAGAAGGCAGTATTCACCACATGCTTCATGTGACTGTTCGGCACTGGTTAAATGTCTCATCATCCAGGTTGTGTTATCTAGAAGATCTCATCTTCTGGCTTGGTTGCATGATTGGAGGCAGTTAACTGTGGGGTTGGGTGGATATTAGTATTGCAGTTACTAACCAAGGAGTTAATAGGGCTGAGGCTGAGGCTGCTCCATGATCACATCTCCCAGCGATACAGATGGATACTCTGGGAGAGCCTGTGCACACGGTTTTGCTTGTGCATGCATCTTTGCTCTGCTACCACGTAAAGTAAAATATGAGCCAGCTCAACAGCATCCTTAAAGCATCCTGGTTCCCGAGTGTGTTTTACTGTCAGAGCATTAAACGTCATAGCTTGTTTACAGCTGGAACTGGAAACCCCTCCACTGCCTTGTGAGCAAAGCCCTGACTGGTGAATCACAGCAATGAGAATTGCTGAGGCCTTGTCTCTGCTGTGCTTGCTGTCTCTGCATCCACCCATCTCCTCCATCCTGGGCTCCCCTCTGCTGTCTCTCTGTGCTGGAAGCTGGGGCAGTGTTGCCTGAGAGAGATCTTCCACTGGAGAGGAGAAAAGCCAAAGGTAGGGTCCTACACACAGGACTGTCCTACAGGAGGGAAACTTTATTCTGGGACAAAGACTGAGAATTCCTTGGGGTCTGAGCTTCTCATTCTGAACAGGCAGATGTGGCTGCATGAGCAGGGAACAGAGAGAGTAAAGTTGTCTCCTTGTGCTACAGCTGCCACTGGAGTCCTGTGATCAGTCCTCAGTTCAGAGGAATGTACTTTGACAGGCTCTAGGAGCTCTGTCTAGGCAGCTTACCAGAGAGGATGGTGTGACTTGTTCACTGTCTGTGGACCTAAGCATTTGCTCATTAAACACTCTGCGATCCATTAGGCATGAGAGAAACAAGACCCAGAGCAGGTAGAGCTGGGAACGGGACCAACCTGGAGAAGGAAAAAGGGCACATCTTTTCATAGAGAGAGGAACTTCACGTCTTTAACTAACCATTTGGGGTTTGGACTCAGAATTTTGGAAAACCACTTTGGTTTAAGGTCAGATATTGCCCAGGGAGCAGGAAGGGCCTCAGGGCAGTTAGAGTACCCAGGAGGTTGGAAATGATGCTCAAAATCTTCAGCCTGACCTCATCTTGGAGGAGAAAACCACACCCAGGGCAATATCTGCTGGTCCTGTGGCACTGCTGATGTGCTGGGAGCAGGCCACCCAGGTTCATGGTGTGAGGACACAAATGTGCAGGGTTTTTTTCTCCAGCTTAGGTATAGCCATGCTATGACTCCAGATCCCCAGGAAAGTTTCTGTCACTAGCCCTAGGATACAATGAGTTGCTAATGATTTGGGAACTGCTGGTTAATCTTTGTCTGTGTGAGAGGGGGTGGCAGCAGAGACCAGTGAAGCCAAAATCAGCAGAGACTGCTGAGATCCAGCTACCTGCCCAACCTACCCTCTCCTTCATGATTTCTGAGTTGGCAGCTCATGATCTTCAGGAGCAGGCTCGACTCCCCTGGTGAAAGCATTTTCATATGTGTAAGGACAGCACAGTCCAATTTTCCAGCACTAGCAGACGGATCCCTGTTTAATGACAGGCACGTGTCAGAGTGGTGGCTCCCAGCCTGCAGGCACTCTGGCTCACGAGGACTGCCCTGCTGCTGGACTCCTTGCACTGAGAGTTGTTTTTTGTCTCTTCTAATGCCAAGATACTTCAGCCCACGGGTTGCTCTTGGCCATCTTGGTGTTGGTCCATCAATCAGAGAGCTTTAAGGTAGGAAGAGATTAAATCATGTTCCTTCCTGCAACTTAGCTACTAACTGTAGGGCTAAGAGGCAGGGGAGTAGGTCCTAGGGGAGGGCCTCAGCTGGCCAGGGTTCAGGACACTAGGAGTGTGGGACCTTGGGCAAACCTTCTGCACGTCTTGTTTCTGCATCTGTGAAAAGGCTGCAGTAATTTCCTGTCATTGGATTTCAGCAGTGACTGGCTGGTAGGGGGAACAAAATCTGGTGGCTTTGGATCAAAACTTCTTCTCCTAGATCTTGTGGAGAGCCTCCACAGTTCCCAAAGCACTGTCCATGAACAAGGACCACAACAGCCCCTCAAGTTCTCCCTCCTCCTCTGCAAGGCATGAAATAGAAATGACTTTGTTTACTTGCCACATTTAAGTCTCGTTCCCCCCCTTAGCTTCCTGCTTGTTCAGACTGTTCCCTCTTTATCTTCCCAGACAATCTCCATTGCCTTTGTTTGGCTTCCAGAAAATCCCTGTTCTAACTAGGCAGGAGGAAAAGCAAATTCAATGGCTTCCTCTCACAAAACAGGAGTTTTGAGAAGGCAAAGCCCAGAGCAATGCAGTGTCTTTTGCTCATGCCACAAGCCGCATGAGTGGGTAGTGTTCAAACCTACCTGTGCTATCATACAGATTGCTCTCTTGAGTGGGAGGGGGAAGAGAAACCAGACCCATTAAAGACTGCCTTGCCAGTGTGTAAAAATAATGCATGCAAAGATTTTTTAGAAGAATAATTTCTTTGTCAGTTCTTCTGAGCGACTCTGAGCAGCCCAGAAACAGATTCACAAGTTACACCAAAACCTTCCCATCTGAAGAGCCTCACCTGCTACTCACCACACCAGCCATCACACTAAACACTGCATCAGGCACTCATTATCTCTATAGTGGAAATTCACGAGTGCCTGGGGATCACTCCTGCGTGCTGGCACATAATTTATTTGAGTGATTAATTTATTAGAGCTATTAGGCCATTCTTCCCCCAAGAAATGAGGTCTCTCCCAAACTGTTCCTGGGCACAGTTGGGAGTTAGCCCAGACCAGGTACCACTCCCATGAGCAGCCTGGATATAACCACCTTGGCTGGGGCTAGGAGAGGTACTTGTATGACCTTGCTGCAAGGGGACACTCCCAGGCATGAGTCCTTTCCTGTCACTCCATGGTCTCAGTGTCCATGTTTGTTCTTTGCCTGCATCTTGTTTCTCCTTTAAACCATGGACTCGCCTTGCCTCTGACTCCTGCAACCAATACTCTTCTCTTTGTCTCAACTGGCCAGGGGTAGACTATCCGTCTTATCCTTCAGCCCTCCTCATTGAACCATCTTGTCCCCCACCATACCATCAACACTTCATCCCATCATCAGTGAAAAGAGCTGAGTCAGTGGTGGGACCAGGTCCTGGGGCTGCTTTGTGGGAAGAGAAGGGCGTAGGATCTAGGAGGATTGCCTTGCTGGAGGGTTGGTAGGTGACTGAGGGACAGGAGGATAAGCAGGGATGTTTGGACATTGTATTTATGTTTTTATTTTCCTCCTAATTACCACCCCATGCCCAATGATTTTGTGAGACATTCATTAACACTGTGTTTGAATCCAAATAAACAATCATCTCCATTTGCCCCTCCCAGGACCCCCTACATCTTTTTCTCTGTGAAAATTTAGCAGGAAGGAAGAGTGCAAACCCTCTGCTCTTGGGGAGGCTGCAATGTCTGAAGGCAAGGCTTTGGTTTGCCTGTTAGCCCAAAGGAAAGAAATAATGATAGAATTTAACAGAGTAAAATGTGTTGAGGGATGTAAAGTGAGACACTTTGTAATACAGAAGCAAACCGGGGTAAAATTACCATCTTAATTGTATTAATGTTGCCAATTAGAGACAGCGCCCGTGTTGCTCAGCAGGAGTGTTCTGGGATAGAAGGAAAGACAAATTATCTGCAAACTCCTTATTTTGTCTTTATGAATTACCACCTCAAGGTACTTAATTGAATCTCTAGTCCTGATCAGTGAACATTGTTCAGGGAGTGAATTAAGGGAAGGCCCCACAGGCCTGCTCTGTTTTGTCCCAATTAACAGAAACACTAGATTTCTATTTTTTTTTTTTTTTTAAATCACTATATGTCTAAGAGTTAAATTGGAAAAGAGAAGCTGGATCTAAATCATTTCATTTCTGCCCAGAGCAGAGTTGGACGAGTGTGTTGGGTGTATGCATGCCAGTCTGCAGGTTGTGCCACCCCTCTGAGCACCACTAAAATGGGAAAAAGTAGTTGGGAGCCCTGTTCAGAGCATGGATCCCCTTGATATCTCGCCTGGTCACCCTCCCATGGGTGGCACCCTGCTGTCTCCCCATGTGGAGTGGGGAGCATGATGCGGGATAGGACACCCCAGACCAAGGGTGTTACTGCCACCAAAATAATCGTGAGAGTGGAAATGCTGCCCTTGGCCAAGCTCTGTCAGCTGTGGGGTTTGTTGCTAGTGGTGTATCGACTATTTTGTGCAGTGAAAACACAGAGGGGATGCAACCATCCATTGCTCTGAGCAAATATCAGGGATAAGCACAAGCCTGAGACAGTTTGTGGATGTGCACCCAATATCCTGTATATTTCTGGGTCTCCTCACATGTATTAGTTTTAGGCAGTGTTTAGTTTAGAGTGATGTATTTAGAGAAAATTCCCAAAAGGACAGTCTGTGCTGATCTGTTGATGCAGATTTCACTGCATAGATTATACTTTGTGTATTTCTGGGTTTATTATATTTTAAAGTCTTTGAGCCTGTTTGTATTTTAGTAATACAAACAGTATTTAGTAAAGAAAGGAAGCAGCCACAGGTGAGTTTTCCTGTATGGTACTGGACTGGACCTTCAGTCACTGAAATGTTTTAAGTTTATTGAGGTTATTTTTCAGCTGGAGAAAATATGTTTTGACTAATCCAAGCCATATAACTCGGGGTTAGCTCATTCTTGTATTGCTTAGAAATCATAATGTTTAGAGTGAAGAAAAAATAAAAATCAAAACCCCAGATGTAATAGGTTTACAGAGCCTGTAAATTCCCTGTATTTTACTTTGAAAAGATGAGTTGGTTCTGATCCTGGTTACACATCCTTGAAAAGTGAAGAGGGGGGATTTGGGATTAAAAGGGACTGCCAGTTCTGATGGAGGATTGTTTTTATTATGGGGATTTCCTCTTTTCGTGCACAGGGCCTCAAGTCTGTCTAGGAAAGAGCTGCACATCTGCCAGAGCTGCCGTGGTCAGAAGAAAGCCTGGCCTCTGCTTGACTGGGAGAGGCTGTTCCTCTGGAGAGAGAGAGAAGTGCTTTACAGATGTGCAAAGATCATTTCCACTCCTGCTCTTCGTGTTCCCTTCTGTGTCCTCACATGCCTTGTGCATTGTGTCACTTTCAGGAGCAAGGATCATTCCTCTCACTACAGTATCCAGCACTTCATGGTCTCAGCCAGATCCCGAAGGTTCAGTTATAGTAATAATAATGAAGTGTTCAGCAGCTTCTTATTGAATGCCAGGGAAGAAGGAAAAAGTGACCCACAGGAGAACTCTGAAGGGGATTCCTAGAAAGGAAGGAGATGATCTGCTGGAGCTGAACTCTTTCAGCCTGGCTACAGGCACAACTGTGAAGTCTGCTGAGGGAAAGGAGGCTGTGTAAACAGGCAAGAGGGGGAGTCATTGAAGTCAAAATAAATGCCGTGAAATTCTTTCCATTGTATCTCACTGCATACAGAAGCTTGGATGATGAAGCCGTGAATTCCAGAGCAGAGGCACCTGGAACAGGGCCTATGAGGAAGGGGAAAAAATATTGTAAAACATAATGATCAAACGGTAGGGGAGAGCAAGGACCATGAAAACATCAAAAGTCATGGCAATTGTTTTGGATGAGAATGTTTTTGAGAGCCCCTGTTTATGTTGGACAGGAGAGTTTGCTCTGAACAATGGATGAACTTCTGCAAGGCGGGCAAAATCCACTCTACTCACTACTAGGAGTTTCTTTTTCTTTTCTTGAAAAAATATATGCATATATTTATTAAAACAGTGAAAAATGAAAAGGTATTTTGTTGTTTTGCTGTCTTCCCCAGGTCTTCCTCTCACACTGTTCATGCTGGACCGTTAGGGATAGGACTGGATGAGATGCAGTGGTTATTTGCCCTGGAAAAGCCTGTGTGTTAGTTGTGTGGATGAATTCATTGGGTTCTTTTATCTCCAGGTTCAGGCACAGACACAAACACATGTAACTGCAGTCCAAACACCAGGGCTTTCTGCCTGTGCTACCAAATTTACCTAAGGCACACTTGGGTTACCCCATACACATGTTTTTATGCTTATTTTAATATTATGAAGCTGTCCAGGATACTTCAGACTTGAATTTATGTGTTACATTGTGCTTACAAGATACTGGAACATAGAGAGCCAGCCTTGTGGGTCAGGAAGGGGATACTGCAGGCTAAAACAGGCTAGAAGAGGCAAGCATCATTACACCGGGGTTATGGCTCTTGCTCCGGACAGGCTGCTGGCCGGTTCTCCAGGGATCTGATGAAGGTGTCTGCAGTCCCCACTCCATAAGGGTGGGCTCTCATGAGATGGACTGGTGAAAGCTCTCACCGCAAGTCTGCACTTTCACCTCGCTGTAAGCATTTGGCTTTGCAAACTGGTCTCGTCCATCCTGCTTCACAGACAATGGCCATTGCTACTGGGCTGTTGAAGCCCAGGTGTCTTTGTCCTGGACAGAAGTGCATAGACGGCCATTGATGCAACATGACAGGAGAGGAGATGTTGTTTCTCTCTTGTCCAGATTAATTCATACAGCACTCGGCAGCGTGAGTTATGTCTGCTTTTAGCAGATCCATGACTTGAATCTGGATGGTCAGGGTGGCATCTTTGTCAAAGCCAAACTTTTAGCAACAGCAGTTGCCGGGACAGGACAGGCTCTGAGGAGCCCCACTGGACACAGATGCAATGCTGGGAAGTTGGTTTCAGCAGTAAAACCTTTGAGCTTCTGAGTTTAGTTTTGCTGGAGGTGTGACTCAGGTGCCAGGAGCCAGAGAGCAACCAAAGGTCTGAGAGCAAGCGAGACCAGTCCGGTGATGTCACAAACGTGCCTTGACTGGCCCAGCAGCAGGATCCTGCAGACAGGGAAGGCTGGGCAGGTTTCTGTGAACACAGAGCTTGGCCAGCTTCCACGGGAGCTGCCCCAAGTGCTTCCCTGCTTAGCTGCTTGGTCCTGAGCATACAGCAGGATCACGTGTGGCATCTTTTGCTTTTCCCTATGAAAGAGAGAAGCCATGAGACATTCCATCAGCTGGGAAGCATTCTCTAGGTGCTGATAAATATGGAATGTTTGCAGCAGCAGCCAGCAAAGGTAATGATGCAATCTCCAGAACAGACCATGCAGAAATTTGTGACTATTCTCTTGCACACATCAAACAGAAACACAGCAACACAATGCTGTGCTGCAGTGTATACAGTCCCTGAACTGTACCTGGCTGTGACACCCTTCATGGAAAAACACCCTGCCCTTCACATCTGCAAGGACCTCGTTACCTCCCTACCCCTGTGCAAACACTGTAGGTGACAGGGCAGCTTGGTGGTCCTGCAGGACATGGCCTGTTTAAAAGGGCTTTTCCCTGTGGCCCCTGGACAATGGCTAGCTGTTCCTGGAGTGCCCAGTACATTCCATGATGCCTTGGGCCTCACAAGTTAAATATTTAGTCTTTCCTGAATCCAAATACTTCCTGAGCTCCTGGTTTTGTTGTTTTCATACATTTGGCTTTGTTTTGCTAGATTAGAGCGGTGGGGTTTGTAGATAGGAACTCTATTCTTGGCAGAAAGTGGAGTATTATTAACATTCCTTATCGCAGGAGTGTATATTATTGTGTGACATTGCACAGAGTAACCTTAAAATAAAAGCCCTCCTCTGCCATTCTGGGCATTGTTTTGACTGCCAGCTGCCTCCACAGTGCTCTGAGCAGAGACACTGCTCCTCAGGTTATCAGCTGCAACTTCCACTCCTTTCTTAAGTCTGTGCCATTCACTCACAAAAGGACGTATCATTCAGCGTATCTCTGGTGGCAAAGCAGCAGTGTGATTTGGAGCCTGATTTCCAGCAAACCTGGGGTTAAAGCCAATTTGGCTGCCTCTTCCAGTTGCAGGCTTGCTCAGGGGAAGGGGTATAAATCAAGGGCTTTGGAGAGAGTTAAGCAGTTTGCATATCACTTCAGAGTACCTCATCCAGAGTGTCTCCTAATCCCTGTGTCACCTTTCTGATGCTCGTTAGCATTTTCCCTGACCAGGGGCTTTGACAAGGACAGAGCATAATGCTTTCAGGGTTCTCTCTGGAAAATTTGCAGTTGCCTCTGCTGAGTCCTCTATCTAGCTTAGCAGAAATATTCATGCAGGAAGGATGGAGCAGGCCTTATGGTTTTCAGGTTTCCCCCTTGAGTTTTGGTAGAATCCATGAATTATAAGCTTTACATTAAAAAAAATAAGTCTATCTTTTCCTATCACAAAGTAACTGTGAGGCAGTCCTGCCATCCACCCTGGCAGAAAATTGTCTCCAAGTAAAAAACAGCAGCACAGGCAACAAGCAGCTCATGCACATCTATCCCATGCCTAATTAGGGCTATTTAAATGCTAACATTATTAAACAAGAGTAATTTCTCTTTCTGTCTCCTTTTTGTAAAAAAAACCACAGGAAAATTAAATGTCTTAATAGAGGAACTGGGAGTGTTGGTGTGCCAGTAGCAGAATTTGCTCAGCCATGTTAGAAGCATGGAGGATTTTATCTTATTTTTTTCTGGGTCAGTATGCAGCTTGATAGATAGCTATTTATATTATAAATTGGGTGTCCCAAAATATGCAGAAAATGCAACCCACTTGAGTCAGTGCTGTTGGAGTTGTCTTGCTATTTGTCCAACCTTAACGCTGCACTGTAACAGGCTTTGCATTCAATAAACGTGCAACTTAGCTGGGAAAATTTCTACTCCAATTCTGTCCTACCTCATCCTGACAAGCTAATTACAATACATGGTAGCAAAATATCTCAATCACACTGTCACCTGTCTCATCAGCCTCACTTTTGCCTAGAACTGAGAAACTGGAGAGTTGCCTCTTTTGGGTGGTGGAGGAATGGAGCCAAGAGCAGCCTGCAGCAGAAAACACTGAAGGAAGCTAATCTCCATCCTCAGATCCATCCTTTTCGTTGTGTTGCTGTTTGTTAGTAATGAGTAAGATGCCCTGTGTTGCAGGTGGATTTGATAGGAGAAAAAGCCTTCTTCAGACCTCAAAGCCAGCCCAAGGGAAGATTTTTCTTTGGTTATTTCCAGAGAAGTTGGTCAAAAATGGATAAACATTGAACAAGTCAGGATGTTTTCTACAGCATTTCTCATTGGAGAAGTTACAACCTAATAGTTGAAGTGTTTCAGATTTTCACAGACTTTTAGCTGGCTGATCTATATATACAGTCTTTTTTTTCTTTCATTCTTTCTCTGAGTAGGATTACTGGAGTTTGCAATAGCTCCAGCCATCCTTCCCTAAATCATCACGAATTTATGTGCTGTAAAACAACAAAGGAGCACAGAAATTGCCCTGTATGTGCAGATCATTGCCACAGTGCGCAATAGATAGGTAAAGGAGCGTGTTGCAGCCTGCATGCTGGGAGTGTGGTTGAAGTGGCCTTGAAAGAGCGTGAAGATTGTTGTGTATGAGCCGAAAAGCCAGTTCCTTGGTGCAGCAGATGGTGCAACTTGCTGCCAGACCTCCTTCATACTGACACAGGCTCTGGAGGAACAGCAAAAGGCTTCAAGGCAGCACTACAGAGAGCTCTCAGGAGACTGTGAGGGGTAGATTACTCCCCAAGAGCCATTGCATGCTCCAGGGCAGCAAAGATCCTGGTGAGCCATCTCAGTGTGACCAACAGCAGATATTAGGAGCAATACCATTGAAACACACACTCTTGTCAGCACTGTCCCTGCAAGGCTACTGAACCTTATCTCAGAATAGAGAAGTCCATGCTGGCCAACCTGACTGCCAGGCTGAAACACAAGGTAGACAACGACACCTGAAGGCAGCAGGCTCCAGTACCTTGCAATCTTGGCAATGTTTTCACTTAGTCATCAGAGTGTGTTTACAAGTCTCTCCCACTATTCTTTTCCTGCCAGCAGCTGACAAGCACGTCTAGTTAAGCTTAACAGAAGTATGTTTAATAATTAGCAGAGCTCAGGAAGACCTTGCTTGCAGCTCTGTTGCGTGTGGAGGTGTTAATAAGAGCACATGAGGAATGAGAAATGTTTGGCACTTGCAGCAGCTGGAGGATGCTTCCACCCTCATTCCGTGAGCAGCATCTCTCAGTGGCTCCAGGCTGATGTCATCCATGCCCGGAGGCGCCTCTTGGTCTCTGCTTCACCATCTGCCTTTCCACTCCTGGGAGTGAGGGACGCTGAGGACAGCAAAACAGGCTCCAGTGTAGGGAGGGGACAGTCCACCTCAGCCAGGGAGCCTTTGCCCTTGCTCATGCTGGCTCAGCCTCACCTGCTCTGTGCAGGCAGGAACAGGCAGCCTCCAACCACGTCCTAATATGGATTGCCCACTGCCCTGCTGTTGATGAAAATTTCCTAGCAGGCACCATCTCCTCTTTTGCACAGGCATGTATGACAATTTAGGCAGGGCTGCCCTGTGCCTGGCGTCCCCACCTCTGCCTTGTTCTCCACCTCATACTTGCTGCTGGCCATTGGAGTGCTGGCCTTCCCTCTCCCCCTGCTCTCCCCCTCCTCAGTCCCACTCACTTAGCCTTCTGGAAATGTCCCTCACCAGAGTGTTTTCACAAGCTCCATAGCTCTGGGTTACAGCTCTCAGTGCTGTTATCTAGTGTGTTGATCTATTTCCTTGCTCATTTTCATCTCAGCTTCATCTATTCTCCACTTCAGTCCATCCATAACCTTCCTTATTTCTAGACCGTTCCAGACTGGCTCCTTCTGTTTATCTACATTTGCTGCCAACCTTCAGTCTCCTTCACACTTCCCTTTGCTTTGCTTTTACGGCCTTTTATGATGTTTATGTTACATCAAGGCCCTTTCCCTTTTTATTCCCTTCCTGCCCCTGGATAATTATTCTTCCATGCAGGGCTTTTACTGCCTGCCTTTATCATGAATGTTTCTGTGGGTGACAGGAGTGTCTGGAGCACATAACCTCTGTCTGCAAGCTGATAGGCAGCTCAGATATGGGTCAGGACTAAATATACTTTGCTGATGGACCCTGCCCATTACCTGCTGGACCTTCCCTGTGTAGGCTCTGAAGCCTTTTACCTGAAGCTGCTATATCCTTCCTGAATTGGCCTCCTCTGAAAGCCAATGGCTACCACCTTCAAGTGCCTTCTTGTCTGTCACGGTCACAGTCTGGGAGAGGTGACAACATCCCCTGCTATTGCTGCAGCCTCACTTTCAGGAGGAAAAGAGAGTGCCAGTCCTTTGCATCTAGCAGAGACACAAAGTTCATCTCTGTGGCATGCGTATGGTGTGAGTGAATGGGAATGCTGATTTCTCATGGCCCCTATGAGACAGCCTGTCTGTAGAGCTCGGACAGCATTGACCCACATCTGGAGGTCTCTGATTCAGTCCATGGGTGATTTAAATGTCTGCTCCTGTCAACCCACTGTGAAAATGGGATAGTGGTTGATCCATGGGCCTGCAGAGATGGGGAGCAGCGGGGAGGATAACACTGCTGTCTTTAACACCTAGTGTCTCAACCACCCCCACAGCTCCCTCACCCAAATCGGGAAAGAGGAGATACCATCACCACAATCAATTAATTGATGTGCTTCTAACCTCAAAGTCTTGTTGATTTCCAGAAGAATTTAGCCTGAGGAAACAGTGTGTCTAACTAACACAGGAGCTCTGAGTTTGTCCCTCCAGGAAGGGTGGCCAAGCAACGTACTCGTCCAAGTGAAGATGAGTTGGAAAAGGTACAGCCATGGTACTGTGCTCAGAGGGAGTATGTCTATGTGGTCAGATCAGAGTAGCTCCACTCCCCAGTCACAGCAGCCCTGGAGATGAAAGAGGGAAATGATCTTGGCAGGACAAGGAGCCATGATAACCTGGGAAGAGAAGTCCAGGCATGCCACCACGAAAAGCTCTCAACACAAAGAGTAAGTAGCCCCTGAGGCAGGATGTATTGAGAAATCATCCCTGCACAGATACCGTGACAGGGAAGAGAAACTGCCAGGGCAAAAATGAAATGTTTCTCAGGTTAGAGCATGTAAGTGGTCACAGGGATGCTGGAGAAGTCAGACCATATTGCATTGTGCCAGGATGCCACTGCACAGAAAGCAACCAACTACCTTCTCAGAAGAACTGGGACTGTCTGCTTCCTTGCTTCCAGGCCCTACCACAAAAGCACAAACACCACGCTCCAAATTCCAGACTATTTAATTCAGTCTTGCATCAGCACTGCTTCCCATTTCAGTCTCTCTGATTTCTTTTCCCTTTCTTGTTAGAGTGATGAAATCCCATCTCAGTGCATCTAAAGTATCTTCATTCCCACATCAACCTTGCTGTTCTTGTTTATTTTTCCTTCTTATTAAGAAAATCCCATTTTTCCCAATGATGCTAAAGCCTGTATGATGATTTCAGCTTAGTACACAGCTCTGGTGTCCCGGGGAGCTGCGCCAGCAACAGGCTGATTTGGAGGACTCAGTGTGCCAGCTGATGTAGGGGTAAAGGACAATACAGTGATCTTCTTATAATACTGGTGTCCTGAGCAGTCATGTGCCTTTTCTGGATATTTTGCTGAGCACATGCAGAGAGAGCTCATTTGGGAAGGACAGCAAGAGCAAAAATCTCCAAGCAGGAGATGATAACACTGACACATAAATCTTCAACAATTTAGGAGACTCAGGGTGAACACAGAGGGATTTAGAGGAGGAAGGGAAATTAGTGGTGAGCCATGGGGAAAAGGGTCTGGGTTTTTTGCTAGATCAGCTGAGGAGCATAGGGATGGGATGTACTGAAGAAAGGGAGAAGTCCTCAAAGGATTCCCCCAGGGGCAAACAAGGAGTAGGTGGGCATGTAGCCCTTCCTTTTTTCTCTATTTCTTTGGCTCTCTATGTCTATTTGGCACCTGCACTTCAACCCCTTTGCACAGTCGTTGGTGCCTGTTGGCAGGGTGATGCCTGCTGTCCCATGTCCAAGGAGAGATGAGCTGTAAGGCTGGTCCTGGACGAGGGGTCAGGCTGAGATACAGGTCTTATGGATGGGCGGAAGGAACCATCTGACAGCTGTGTCCTGGGACTACACAGGACATTGAGGGCCCCACAATGGTGACCCCAGTCCCAGGGGGAGCTGAGAGAGCCTAAAAGATGTTAACCTCTCATTCTGCCCCAATGGTATGATACGGGGCGCAGTCAGGAGAACCTCACAGCTCCCCCCCTGCATGCTTCCCCCCTCCAGAGGGTAACAGCCAAACCCTTGTTTTTCTTTCTCTCTCATGTTAAAGCTCTTTCCCTTGCAGCTGCTGGAATAATTTAATTAAATTGTAATGCTGTGGAGCTGGCTCCTCTCCAAGGGCAGGAGCAACAGCTTGCCACCTCGAGGGCAGGCAGGCTCCCGGGGAGCCAGTCACACAGTACCAATAACATGCTGCACTTGACTCATAAGTCTCCTGATGACAGGTTTAAAAGAAACCCCACCCTGCATGAACACCATGCTGCAGAGCAGCCCTGGAGGCAGCCCTCTGCACAGGGCCCTGGCACCCTGGCAGCTTTGGGCACCGTGGGGTCAAGGCAGTCCTGCCTGAGGTGATGCTGAGCTCTCCAGAGATGTGCTGAGCTCCCTCCTGTGTTTGGCCAGCAAACCCCATGGCAGCTGCAGGGCAGTTTCTTCTGTAGGAGTGGAGCCTGCGCCCAGGACTGTGCTGGGTGGGCAGCCTGGGGGACCCCAGCAGTGTCTGATTTTGCAAGAGGGAGTGGGGAAACAGGGGTGAATTGCTGGCCTCGGCAGGGCTGGGACAGAGCCAGAAAAACTGAGCAACAAATCCTGGAGCAGAAAAGAGTCCCTCTGCCCTGCCAGCCGAGTGCTCTCTTGACTTTGCGTCCTCTCTTCTCTCTCCTCCCCTCTCAGCATCTCCAGCCAGCAGCCCCATTTCTCTAAAGACAGGGAGAAATCACTGCCCTTGTCCTGTCTCCATGCTGAGACAGTCCTCATGTCCCTTTCAGAGCACCCACCCCTCTCCTGGCCAAAATACCCACCATACTATCTCCTTTCAGTCACCCACAGCCTGTGGCCTCCCTCAGTGCCTTTCTCCCAGCCTCCTGCCAGGGACGTCTGCATGCCAGGGTACACGCTGCCCTGAACCGCAGAGCTATGCATCATTACCACCCTGCACACACCGGGGTGCAGCAGTCCTTCCTCTGCCAGCCAGCAGGTACCCAGCACCTCGTCCTGCCAGCTGCAGCCAAGCCATACACCAAATGCCATGTGCTCAGTCTCCCCAGCATCCCCCACAGATAGGCCTGGAGCCAGCTGAGGACACGTAGCATTTCTATTCCCTCATCTCTGCTGCTTCCCCTATTTCTGCCTCTCCCAGAGGCAACCTGTGAACAAATGCAAACCCCAAGGAAAGTCTCAGATCTTTTAAAATGAAAGAAATCCCCTCTGGGAAAGAAAGATGCGCAGAGGTACAGCTGCTGCCAGCAGGGAGCTGCTCCTCACAAGCATCTCTGTCAGAAGGCAGATTGCAGCAAGAATAAATGCTGACCTTGTGAGCAGTGGGCTGCTGTTGGCACTGGGCACATCAGTGGCATCACAGGTCAAGCAAGGGTGGGAGGGCAGACAAGTGAAACCTTCTTTTGTTATTAGTAAGAGCTAAACTCCTAGCTGTTTTCCATGTATTCCTTGGAAAGCATATCCTTGGCAAAACCCATCTCACCTCCAGGAGATATGAGCTGCTGGAGGATCTCCCAGCAATAACCAGGCGGAGACAAAGCCCATGAGGGGCAAACTTCCATTAAAACCTAAAATGTGAGTATATACTGGTGGCAAACATATTGCCATCACCACACTAGGAATGCTGGGGCCAGGGAGAAATGAACTTGCTGAGATGCCCTGGGCACAGCTGCATGCCCCAGGCAGCTGAGTCCTGTGTCTCCCAAGAGTGCCTGTGCTTGAGGCAGAATACAGAAATCATGAAAAGTCTGTCTGCAACACCAGGAACGGAGATAGGGAGAAATGTCAGGATATTTCCACAGCTCTGGGAACAATCAACCTCATAAACTGTGACCTAGTCCTTGCCAAAAGGATAGCACAGTCCCATGGCTACACAGCCCATGAGATCTTGCCACCAACCCTTCATAAAGAAGATTGCCCAAAGGAAAAGAAGAGCTCCTAGGTCAGCTTGGATAAAATCCTGATCCCAGCAAGACAACAGAAGAAGGAAGGGGTCAGGATGGCTGAAAAAGTGCTGGCCTCTAGTGTTAAATGAATATCCATGTGCACACAGATAAGTGTGTTGCATCTGTGTGCATGGGTCAGTGTGCATGAATGGGTGGAGAAAGGCATCTATGGTGTGGAGGAAGGCATCTATGGTGTGGAGGGTAGTTTGGGAAGGCTGGTTCTTCCCCTATCTGTGCAAGCATCCTTCCCATAAAGCACTTCACTGCCCAAGGACATCATGCCCAGGCCATCAGGTCCTGCAGGGGAGGATATTGCAGCAGGCTCTTTTGAAATACTCCAGGGAATGGTTGGGAAAATCCCTTCAGCACTTTGCTCCTGGGCGCTATCACGCTGTTTATTTCATGGCCCTTTTAATCTGCTGGGGAGGAGAAAGGGCAGGACCATACTGTGTGCTGGGGTGCAGGGCTGGTCCCCCTGCCCCATGGAAAGTTGCCTCCCATACCTGTCCTCCCTGCCCTCCAGCACCTTGCCCATGGCGTCAGCCCTCTTGGGGACAGCCAGGACAGGGGCACCCAAGAGGAAGCAGAGCAGAGGGTGCTCCCCTCTGTGGTCTGGGATTGATGCCAGCCAGCAGCTCCTTCTGAAATCTAATGCTAAGTGCCACTGGTTTTACGGCAGTGTGCTGAGCACAGGAAAATCCTGGGGTAGGTGCAAGGCACCCACCAGAACCTACGTCCTATTACAAGGAATGGAGGTACCTTATTTTGACAAAAATCCCACCCTTTTTGATGGTATCACAAAATTTGTGCAAGTTCCTGGACTGCTTTCCTGTGTTCCTGCCAGTGGAGAATGACTAGGACCTGGGTGAAGCCAATTACTAGACCCTTAGGTAATCTTTTGAGAAGTACATATTCCGTAAATAACTCAATTAGAATTTCTCTCTTCTTCAAAATTCAGTGACACTTGCAATGCAGAACACCAGCTAATCTGGCCTACAGTGGATATTAGTGTCTGAATGGATTTCCTTGCAGGGGATTGTGTTGATTGTACTATAGAAGAGTTATTCTTAGGTTTATACTGATTAAAATATTACCCAGAAGAACAAATACATCCTGGAGATAGGCTCATGTTGAAAATTTGGGGTTAAAATTCAATGTCACCAAGATGGGATCCTCTTCCCACCCCTAAGTAGGCTAAGAATAAAGGCAAGGAATAAAAAAGAGCAAAGGGGACGAGACCGTGTAGAAAATGTCCCAGAAAGATTTGAGATTTTATGCAAATGAGTATTAATCTGTCACGGCAGAACCCTGGAAACCAAAAGCATGAATTTGACTTAACATAACAAATCCTAGGTGCACAGAAGTTGATTTATAAATAACAGTAGTTCAGTAAATGGTTCTTGGCCATCCTCTTACAAGTACAAGATTTGATGGGTTTCCCTGGCAGAAAGCTGCTCATGGACCTCATCTGAAAGTATTTCAAACCTTGTGTAAGTACCTGGCCAGTCCAGGATTAAGGGGAGCTCTGGCTGTTTGATGAGGTTCCCATAGAGTGGCATGTTCAGAGCAGAAAGTATCTCAATCTTTCTTTACGTGCTTGCTGAAATGCATGGTTGGCCAACACTCTTCTAAATACTATGATGAACTTCAAAATACATGGTTCATTTCAACTCTGGCTCCAATTTGCCTAAACATGAAAAAACAGCTGGAGAATCCCATGATCCTTCAGGTAATCTATGTCTAATTCATTGCCTGGGAAGTTATTTCAGCAGTTAATTACTCTTGAGATGTTAAAAATTAGCATCTTTTTTTAGCTAGGATTTGTCTAGTTTCATGTCACCCAGGGTAGCTTGAGTTACATGGGCTGGATGTATTGCAGAGTGCTCTACTCTGAAATACTTACTCTGACCTTAGCATCAAATATATATTCAGCAACATTAAGGTCAAGATTGTCACCTCTTGATCTTTGCTTTGATATACAGGTAGTATGCTCCCTTTGCTTTTTATATGCAGTGAAAGAGAGGCTCAGAAGGAAGCAGAGTGTGTACATGGAAGGGAAAGGGACACCCTATCGAATGAGCAACATTAATATTGCAAAATCAAGTACTGAGATATTGGAACCTTTAGGTTGCCTTTCTCATGGAGTTGGCCATCAAAGATATATTAGGATAGCTTAGAGAACTGGGTTGTTCCCAGGACTGTGACAGCTGTCTGAAAAGGAGTATCTGTTCCTGTACAAAAAGGTTTCAGATCTGGAACAAATGAGGCAGAAAAGTGACATGGGCCAATTGACCTGCCTCAGGAGACCTTTGGATGCAAATGGCTGTATGGCCTTCTTCCTTGTCCCTACAGGTGTCACTGAAACCAATGCATTTTCCCAAAGAAAGCTTCATTTTCAAAAATGCCTCTTCTGGGCCAAGAGGGGGAGCAATCCTTTCAGTGAAAATCTCCCATCGGCTCAAGTATACACCCTGGAAAATTTTTTTTCCTGCAATATAATTCATCAAATTTGGCTGTCAGTCACATGGCCACAGTTCTAAAGTAACTAGCCTGAAATTAAGATAGGCATATGCCTCGGCACCATGGTGATAGTTGCAGTAGAAATAAATAAACACCCAAGGTGGATGGATAGATTACTGCCTGCATAGCGGGGAGCGGACTCGGGCCCAGTGCTCTCTGCATGGCACATTGATCTCCAGTCCCATCCATGGGCTTCTCCCATCTCTAAGGCAACTGTTTGGGCTTATTTATATTCCTGCTGAGATGTAAAAACAACAGCCTGCAAAGTTATCTTTCCTGGTTATCTTTATTGTTTGCATAGCACAGATTTCCCCTGATGCAAAGGGTGGGTGAGGGTTTTATTCTCCCTTGAAAACAGCCTGGATTTCATTTAGGGGAACAGAGGAGCATACCAAACACTGAAATATATTTATGAACCTTGTTAACCTCCAACTCCACTGCTGTCCTGGTGATCTCCCTGTCATCACTGTGGACCCTTGCTAATCGTGACTGTAAACCTGGGGCATTTCTTCCATAATCTGACCAGGATTTGCTTTGAAGTCAGATTTCCTATTCCACTGGCATGGATTTCTTTTGGTCTGAGTAGAAAAGAGAACCAAAACACAGGAAAAGGTCCCACATCAGGATAAATGAAATACTCCATTTCGAAGTAATCTAGATGTTTAGGCCCTACTGCAATTCTGTGCTTCATCATAAAAGGAAATTGGCTCCAACTCTGAAGTGGAGTCCTCTGATCTCACTGAAATACTTTGGTTCGATCTTTTTATCGAATGCTGAAGTTTGTCAAAAGCAGCATTTCCCTGGAGGAAAATTCTACTTTGATGAATAGGCATTTTCCAAGAGAGAGACGTTCCATCCACAAACATTCCCCGACTCTAATAATGGTGCTTCAGAGGATGTTATTATTCAAGCCCAACTTCCCAGGCAGCAGCTGTCTGTCACTAGCCTCTAGATAATTTGGATGGATGATCACAGAAAGGCAGGATGACTTGTGCACAACACATTTTGAGAAGATCAGGTGCTTAGTGAAAGCCCGGGGCACCAGGGCAAGGTCCAAGAGGGCCAGGCCTCCTACGAGGCTCTAACAAGGGGAAGAAATTCCCTGACAAAATGGAGCGTGAATGTCACCCATTCAGCAGATACATTGCTTCATCTTGTAACCCATAGTCCAAAAAACAGTGAATAATCTCATGGTGAATCTATTCTCAGGTGCCGATCTAAGAGCTCTCCCAGTGCAGTCTCAGTGAAGCCTTCTCCTCTTACTGACAAAGTTGTCGTGTCTGATTTTGGCATAGAACAGCTCCAGCATTTGTTCGCTGACGTCCAGTGCCATTTTCTGTTTCTCCCAATGCCTCATGTTTCCTGTTTCACGGGCTAAGCTCTGATGTGTGGCTCTCTTTTTGTATGCAATTAAAATCTGGAGCCAAACAGCCAATTTCCATTGGCATCATCATATTTTGCTCTTCCAGAGATGCCTCATCAGAGGATCTCAGAACATTTTGCAACCATTCATTAATAAACCAGCCACCTGTCTTGGAAGACAGGCGGAATTATCCCTTAACTGCATGTAAGTAAAATCAAGGACACAGGCACTAGCTGGTTTGCCAGAGGTCATAAAAAGTCTTTGTCCTTGCATGACCCTGTGCTTTGCAACTGATATCTTGACAGAGCTTTTGGAGCATTATGCAATGCAGCGGCTGACTGTCAAATAAAAAGCAACCCCGTGGTGTCTAGTTTGTCTTCTGACATTTCTTACTACTCTTTTGCCATCTGATACCTTGGGAAGATCATTAGGTCTTTGATGAAATGGTCTTTGTGTCCATCAGACCTGCTATAACCACCTGCAAACTTTTCCTCAGCCTCAGCAGCAAGAAGAGTGAGTGTCCTGGGCAGATGCTTTTGATGGTGCGGGAGGGAGCCAGTTACCAAGCCCTGTGGTGTACCCACAGGCTGTGGGATGGCTTTCATCTCTGAGGGCTTGACAGTGGCTTGAAGAAGCATGTATTTAGCTCTGCTAAGAGTCTGTCTCTTCCTTCCTCCACTCATGTCTGCTTTGAACAGAACACCAAATGATGGTCATAAATATCAGGGGATAATTAGAGTTCCCTTTCTCTTCCAAGTTTGAGAGCTATAGAGAAGATAATCTTTTCAAGCTGCTGTCTCTCCCTTTCCCCTGAGAGGGCTCCTGCACTGGTCATTGGTGCACCTTACTGAGGCACCACTGGGCTTGGCAGCCAGTACCCTTCAGTAATTCATCTCAAATATTCCTAGTGCTGCTTTAGATTGATGATGTTTTCCCCTTTCCTTTCTCTTTATATTGTCACTTAACTGCTCCGACTTACAAAGCTGTTAATCTTTCACACACATGCTTACGTTAAGCAGCTTAAGAGCACTGCAAACACTTTATCCTCATAAAGATTGAACTGCCCTGATATGAAACTTGTAGCTCTGGAATAGAACAAAATTTACGTACGCAAATAAAAGCTGAAGGTCAGGGACAGACAGAGAGACTGTAAATATTTCTGGGCCCATATTTCAGAGGATTTGAAAAGAGAAGGGTTGATTGGCTCCAAGCTGCTTCTGTGCCCTGAGTCAGCAGGAGCTGAGAGGACAGGGAAGAAGGGGCAATGAAGATGGGCCATGCCACAAGGCTGTGTGGCCCAGACGGGTGACCTCTAGACTCCTGCTGACTCATCCCATCCCAACCTGGCAGGACCATGCTCTGGGAAGCCAGGGTTAGAGAGGCTCAGAAAAATCCCTGAAGTTTTTTCTCCCTGGGATGAAACCTAAATGCAGTCTCTCCTGATGAAAGCTCCAAGGTGAAAACCCTGGAGTGAGCAAGATGCTTGACTGAGCAATTGGCTATCCCCAGGCAAACACCTTGGTGGGCAACAGGCAGAGCAAGACACTGCACCATATGTCCTCTGCCTGGGGTGCAGATCCTCACTGCAGGTTAGAAGAAAAGAGGGAGCTGTGGCTATGGCTGGAGGAGGCTATGTTGGAGGTAAGCAGTGCTGGGAAGTGATATTTAGGGTATGGCCGTACTTGACCATATCTTCTCCTGAGGACATTCCCAGCAGCACTAATCCAATTGCTTTGGCCAGTGACCCAGCACCCATACAGAAATCCTACATGTACAGCCACTCCTGCACCAGGTAAGTCTTCATGGCCTCCAATCTGTCTGTGCCATTGGGCTGGCCCTTCCTGTGTGCCAGGAGCCCAGGCTGCCCTGCATACACTGGACTCTGGGTCATCAGCTTGTACCTTTAGAAAGTGTTATCTGACATGCTGCCAGGGGAGCCAGAGACCATCAGAGGCAGGATCAGTAGAAAGCTTTCCAGAGCTTTGCTCTCAAGCTGCTTGGATTCATCAAGGTTTTGCAAGTGCCAGCATAGGCTCAGTGAGACCAATTCAGGAACTAGTGGGAGAAGGATGCAGTATTTCCCAGGATGCAAGGGTAGCTCCATTCCAGACTTAATTATGGGCCATTTGCAGAGCAAACTTTAAATGGTGTCATAGGAAGGATTTATGGCTGAGGTGGGCCTATCACACCCCATAGCACAAGTCAGATTTATTTCTAAAGTGTTTTATTAAAGATCCCACCTATTTACTAGGAGACCCGGTGCACTTGTTGGGATTTTCTAGTGGTCTTCTGCAGAAGATATGTGCTTCCTGGAGAACAGGAGGTGACAAGGACAGGCAGCTGCTTCTAGTCCTATTTCAAATGACTCAAGTGAAGTCAGGACAGATTTCTTTCTTCTCTATTTTTGAAAGGGAGCTAATTCTATCTTTGAAGGCAAGAGAGGCAGTTTTGAAATACCCCCAGCTGAATGCCTGGCAGTGTTTGGCTGTAGTTGTGTGGGGTTTGCACCCTCTGTTCCCTGTGAGGAACATCCCTGAGAGCATTGTTCTCAGGATTCCCTGAGAGTTTGCATCCTCTGTTCCCTGTGCTCAAGAGAAGCAGCCCAAAATCCAAGCAGCCCTTGGGGATGCAAGGATTAGTGATAGGCTTGGCCTGACCTTGGTGAAGGACTTAACCCATTACAGTGGCTGGGCACAGTTCAAAGTGCCGGTCTGGATGCCTTTATGTTAGGTGCTGCAGAAGCATGTTTACTGTTAGCTGGTCCTGCTGCACCTCAAAGACAAGCCCTGGGCAGCAGAGTGAAAGACTCTGAGACACCTCTTGTAGTTGTGAAGAAGTGCCTGTAAGCACTGTGACCAAGGTGCTCTGAGAAAATATTTATCCATGCTGGGCTGGTATGCTGTGGTTAATTCATCATATGTGGTCCTCATCACGATACCCCAAGGCCCATGGTCTTTTGGACCATGCATGGGAGATGCTGCACCCTCTGAGTGATTCTGGTTGTGGGCTCTGTCTGCACTGGGACACTGGGAGTTCAGTCTCGGTAATACTTGCTTCCCAATTCCAGCTCTGCAGAGCTGAAGGGGAATAGCATAAAGATCAGCTCTGAGCAGGCCACCCATCCCAGTGAACCATTTGGGACCAGGGTGGCTTCAGCAGGGCTGGGATTGTTGCATAACCTGACCCGTGTGAGGCTGTAGAGCACATGACGGCCAAATCTAGTGAACCTCCTTATACCTTTCCCTGATGTGCAGTTCTCCTGCCTATAGACACTTGATCCCATTCCTGTGGGCTGGAAATACCCAGGGAGCCCTGGTGTAAATAGGAACTGGGCCAGTATATCGTTCTTTTAATTTCCATTATTTTTTACTGGATCTTATTGAACTTCTCTGGCAGTGATTTCTCTCTCCTCTTTTCCCTGCCTACATGGGGAAAGAAATGGCTGTGAAACCCTCTTGCCTGAAGAGCTGCAGTGAAATAGTTAACCTTTTCCAGGGCTTGTGGTGGGGATGCAATTTATAATTGTGTTTTCCAAGAGAGCTATAAACTTGTCTCCTATCAGTTTTCTGGCTGAGGCGGAGAGTCATCAAGAGTTGCATCAAGGATGAGGTATAATTCAACCAATTATAACTGGCAGGTTATGCTGCACTTGTAAAGTATGGATTTTAAAGCCTGCAATTGCTGATAAACAGTATTGCAGGCAGAGCAAAATCTATTCTCAGTGAAAAGGCGAACAGTATCATTTAACCCTTTCCTCCCAGGGGACTGTTGCATCATTGCCAGTGATGCTTGTCCACCTCTCTGAAGGGGGTGTCATGGGGAGCAGGGTACATTCAGCTGTGCAGTGGTTACGGCTGTGTACGCACTGGTGGAGGCACTGCTCTGGGCATCCGTGCTGTGAAGGCAGAGGTGTTTGTCTGGGGCTGGAATGCATGGAGCCACAGCAGGCTGTGAGCCAATGAGCTGGGAAAGCCCATCAGCAAAAGAGGTGATTTCCCACCCCACATGTCTGCAGGGCAGGGGTGTTCAGCCCAACACATTCAGCCCACGGATGCTGCCAGGTCATGCAGCACAAAGTAGCCCTCGGGAAGTGTGTGCCCTTTCCCTCCATCTGTAAATGCTTTGCCTTTTTATACTCCATTTAGATCCAAAAGGGTAATTGTTTCCCTTTAGCAGAATTAATTGTAATCTCACTATTAGATAATTGTCCTCTAGTCTGAGTGCAGCTGCTTTCAAATNAAGGGGGGCATGGCTATGAGATGGCAGCAGCCTCCTTCAGCGTGAAGATGTCTAACTTGAGTCAAACTTCAATAAATGCCAGGAGGGAGAGGAAAGGTTGCTTGGGCTGCAAAATAATTCCCTTTTCCTGCTGCTTCAGAGGGTCCCCTCACTGCTCCCAGCCCTCCAAGACCTCTCTTTGGCCACAGCTAATTGAAGCTCCTCAAGATCCACCACAGCCAAACCACCACGGGAGACAGGAGGAAGAGGAAAGAAGCTCAGCTGGGTACTAAACACAATGAACTGTGCAAACATGAGTGGTATTAAGTCCCCTTGTGAAGTAAGGGGATTTTAAGCAGAGCTAAGCAGATGCACCTCCTGCTAACTTCAGCCCCAGCTGTGTGTCCTCAACAGCTCTGGAAAATCATTCCTCTTTCCCAACCCACTCTGCAGCTTCGTACCCGGCGTTGGAGGGACATTTTGGGAGCAAAGCCACTAGAGGGCATTCTGGGATTCCCACAAAGCCTGGCTGGCAAAGGCAGTGCCTTACTCTCTTCAAGGGCTTCTGAGGCTCCCTCCAGATCAGCCATTGAAGTCAACCTACTCAGATGTTTGGGGAAGAGGGAGGAATATGGGCCTTTTGTAATCTCCAGGCTGCAGTGAGTTAGGACCATTTCACTATCTGTTCTTGCAAATAGCCAAACATTTTGGACATTTTTGTGATTGGCATAGGCTGTAGGCAATTCGCTTCCATCTTTCATTACATGAAAAAACCTACATGCCACAGACACTTGGTCATTTTTGGCCTGATGGTCCTGGAAGAGATATCTAGGACAGCAAATGGTGGGCTTGTGTCTACTGCCTGTGAGAGATGGACAACAGCAAGGAGAGATCTGCCCATGCGGAGGAGGTGCAAATATCACGAAGCCAAGCTTTTATGATGTGCTCCTTGTACTCTCCTTTTCCCTAGGGTGGAGGCAGAGAGTCGTTTTGCTATCTTTTATTCTGTGGATTTTCTTCTCAGTGTTTCTGCCTGCAAACTATCTCTGTTCTTGTGCTTATTCCATTTTATTTCTCTTGGCATGCTGGCCAGTGAGCAAAGGAAGGACATTGTGCTCTTCCTTCCAGCAGCAGTCCCTGTTCTGGCTGGTGGATGGTACCTCAGCCAGGTCCTGCTTCTGGTGCACCTCTGTGGGAAGGCAGTGGGTTCATTCTGGCCAGACAGCCGTGACACGTGTAGTTACCTGCACAGGAGGGATGTTACTGATATCCCCGAGAGATATTTCCTCAACTTCTAAGACTCCCAGTGACGGAAACTCCACATCTTCCCCAGGCAATCTATACCAGTGCTTCCTTATCCATCCTGCTAGAAGGGCTTTCCAGTGAATCTCTCTTGTGCAGCTTAAGTTAATTTCTTCCTGCCTTATGCACCCCTGGCATGGAGAACACATTATTGTCTTTTCTGCAGCAATCCTTTACATTCTTGCAGACCAATATCGTGCTTTCCTTTCTCTAAGCTAAACATGCCACCTCTTCCTATCTTTCTTTGGAGGATGTCTTTCCAGGCCTCTGAACATTCTTGTTGCTGTCCTCTGGGTGCTCTCCAACTGCTTCATATCTTTCTTGAAGTAGAGATCCTGAGCCTCACCGGAGGTGCCTGCAGGCAATGTTTGCGTATCTCATTATGCTGATCACCTTCTTTCCAGCAAGCTGGTCACCTCCTTCAAGCCAGGTCTTTTGCTGCAGAACTGCTACCAGATCATTGTTTTTCACCTTTCTTGACAGTTCCTGCTTCATTTTGCACTTGTCCCTCTTCAACAGGGACAAACTGGCTTTGTTCCTGTGTCCCTCCAGGCTTCCTACTGGTGAGGAGCTTGGCAAGGGGGACCAGTGGAACTGGTGGTGTGACTCTGCTCCACCAGGAAGGGCCACGAATGCAGAATTCTTTGTCTTGGCCCAAATAAATGCGAAACAGACAGACACAAATGGTATAAAAGCAGTGTCTGTGTAACCACCGGTGTTCTCAGCTGTGATAATGCTGTGAAATGATATCTGCTATTGTGAGCTTAGAGAAGAAAGGTCTGGGTGGCTGTAAAAATAAAAATAACATAAAATGGTGCTGTGAGACCTTTTCATTTAATAATCCCAAGTATCCAAGATTAGGCATTTCCCATAAAACCTTCATGTTTCCAGTCATTTTATAAAATGACAATATAACAATAACAACATGACAATGGCTTTGTAATAGGACAATAGCATACACATCTTACACATGAGCAAGAGCTATTTTTTGCCAGTAAAGTTGCAGTGAATTGATCCATAAAATAAAATTTTAAAAAAAGATAAAAGCAGGGTTGTTTTCCTGAAGACTTTCTTAAGTTAAAAGCAAATGACTGGGTTCAGCAAGAGAGTCCCTGGAGGACATTCTGAGTGTGGGTTACCCAAAACCTTCATTGGTGCCTCCTGGCTTCAAAGTCTTTGAAACAATGAGGTATTTAGAGGATTTGATAGCATCTGTCCACCTTTTCAGTGAGGTTTAGGAATCCCAGCTAAGTCCTCTGTCTTGTGAATGAGCGCAGCACATGGGTGATGTGCTACAGAATGGAAAGGTATGAGGAGGCTCATGGTTCTTCCATTCCACCTGAGTCTGAGTGAAACCTTGTACCACCTAGGTCTGACACAAGAGCCAGTCCTGCAGGCTACTTTTGGCACAGCGGCCGGTGGAGCATAGAGTTTCATGTGGAGTGAAGCAATGGCATATCTGCTCTTACACACACAGCCTGTATTTGGTTTTGTATTTATAACTGTCAACAGCATCTTGGCTCTTTCCTTTTTCAGATACAAATGCAAAACTGAGGCTTCCAAAATATCCTTATATAGGCCAATGACAATAATTTGTGGGGCACTGAATTGTTTCTAAAGGATCAAAATATGTAAGGAAGGAGCCAGATCATTTAAGAACTGAATTATCTGAGCCCAACGCACAGCTAAAGGTGGAAATGCCATCCCACAGAAGAACTTGGTCTGGGGATAGAGGATATATTAGTCTTTGTCTGAGGTGAAAAATTAAACCTCTGGTGCTTTTTGTGAGTTGAGGAGAACAGTAAAGGCAGGAAACCCAAGAGGAGATCTTCAGAGAGAGAGTGCTTCTGGCTGGCATGGCTGTGTTTTTCTCTCCTGGCCAAGAATGAAACTGCTAGGAGCCATCCCAGAGCAAGGTAAGGGTGAGAGCATCAGTCTTTGCTCATGTCCTCTCCTCTCTCCCAGGTATGATGGAGGAGGCACACCAGCAGGAGATGGAGCTCTGGGGTTCTTCACACCATGGACCCTCCTCAGAAATTATGTCAGGAAGAACAAGTGTCCTCATAAACCATAAGCATCACCTCCGTTTCCACAATGAGATGGATGGTCAGGCCCTGGTTTTCTCATTGCATGGATATTACCTTCACAGACTGGGGTGGGACCTCCCTCTGTGAGCTTGTCCCATGAAATGTTTCCAGAGGACACAACTGGAGGCCCAGGCTCCTCCTGGAGCCACTGAATAGTTGCACTGGCAGTAATTTTATTGCTGATGTCCCTGACACAAGGTAGAGGAGCCAATGGGCTCCTTGAGGGACTAGGCCATACTGAGCTCTGTTAGTGGGAAACACTTCTCTCATCAAGGAGCTAAAAGGTGCTGCAGGCTGAAAGGGGAACAGCACATAGTTGGGGGTTAACACTGGAGATGTGTCCTGTCCACAGGCAGGAATTTGACTGCTCCCATGTTCCCAAACGCTCACATATTTACAGCATAACCTGCAGGATGCAAGTCCAGCAGATGTAAATTTCCTTGGCCCCTGTCAAGTGACTGTATTAAGTGCTGCTCACACAAGTGACTCCAGTAGGGTCCTGACCCAGCTCTGACCTCTACCATCTGGACCAGTAATCACCAGCTCATTAGACACACAGATTAGATGCTTCCAGGTGTGACAACAGACGAACCGCGTGCTGAGCCAGATACTTTGAAAAGCTTTGTTGGTGTCAGAGGGATGTTCAGGCTGCTATGAGCACCAGGTAACACTGATATCTCTTTAACACTGACACCAGGATGTCAGAGCACTGTCTCTGACATCTCAGGAGCTGCACTGGTGCAGGCGATATGTGGGAGGAAGGTCCTCGGCTGGTGTGTCACCTCCTGGATATTGATTTTGGGCCACGCACTGCAATTATCATGGTGGGGTTTGAACACCCGGCTTTTCAGCTGTTTTGTGTTTCCAGGGTAGAACATGTCCTGACTATCAGTCACTAAGGGACTCCTGACTATCACCAGCATCAGTGAAGAGCCAGTGGCCTATGCCACATGGGACGTCACAGTCTCCGTACTAGTTTGGACTGAAGAACTGGGGAACAAGTTGCCAATCTTGCATTCCTGCAAAGTCTTCACATGCCAGGTCCACTTCTGCCCTCTTCAAGGCTGACCTGGAAGCATCTGTCTCAACTTGCTGCAGCTGAGCTGTCCCCAGATCCAGTCTGGGCTCTGGTTTCTCCTCTTTGAAACAATCTTTAAAGAGCACACTTGCTGCCAAAGTATTTCTGGTTCCTTTTCTTTGCATGACATGAAAAGAGCTACCTGAGTGAAACCTATTTTGACCCTCAGCCTTAGCTTGTGTTGGCCTCACTGTGCCACCACAACCTACACCATGGTGTGGTGGTCCACAGAAGGACAGGATGGACAAAGTAAATTAGCAGCTGACCTTAAATATTTACTTAGCACTAGGTCTGGGTACCACTTAGAGGAAGACCATGCCTACTCGGCTGACTGAAATCTTGACTGTCAGGTAACATGAAAACCACTTGTCAAGGCAGAAAGAAAGAGCTCTTCCACTGGCCAGATGGACCTCTCTCCACATGCAGGGTGGGGTTCGCATGCTGGGATCATACAGGAAAACAAATTAAGACTCAGGTCTTCTGGTTCCTCATTCTTTGAGCACCTGTGAGTCAGCAGCATCCTAAGTTCCGTTCCTCCACGGTGAACTGAAACTGGGGCAAAACAAAGTGCTGAAGTGAGATGACAGAAACAAGAATGAAAGGATACATCTTTGTCAACTGAGAGTCAGGAAAGCAACTTGAAGGCCAAGAGCTTGTAAATCTGAAGGCAGGGCAGAGAAGATCAGTTTAAGTGTATGGTGGGGCATGAATGAAAGAAGACCAGCAAAGACTGAGCCAAGCAGAGTGGCATCAGGTCTGGTGGGTCAGGCACAACCACGCACTCCAAGGAGCAGATTATATGGCAACAGCTATTGACATGAGAGGCATCAGAGGAGACTATCCATCTGCGAGAGGCCTTGGCTGAGGCTTGCCATCCCATTAGTATCTGCTAGACTGGAATGAAATCAAAGGGAATACTCCTGCTGCAGAAGGTATCCGGCATCGGAGGACAGAGTAAGCACTTGGTAATGGTCTGGCTGACAATGCTAGCTGACATGCAGCCACACAGAGTGTGACAGAGCTGCTGCTTTAGGGTTTGTACAGGGTCAGACCATCACTCTGTATCTCCTGCTTCTTCCCACTTGTGTGGCACAGGAGCTTTACTGTAGCCATGCTTCCTGTCCAGGCCATCCTGGAGTCTATTTTGGCAGCTGCTACAGGTATAGCTGAGACATGCACATGCACTACTGTCCTGTGCAAACATTACTGTTGTTTTCTTTAGGGCTTTGAATGTTATTCATTCCTTTTAAAATAAAAACCCATCAGGCTTTTGAACACAGTTGCTTCTCATGCTGGGAAAATTAATGGTACCCAACACACATCACTAAATCGTGTTGATTTGAATAGTGGATATAAATATAGAGGCACAACTACAGTATGGAGGTTTCTTCCTACAAGGACAGAAAGTCAAGGCTGGAGGTAGTGCAATGTACTCTGTCATCTTGCAGGTTCATAAGCAGAGACCAGACATCAAAAACTTCCATAAAGACTCAAGCATTTTTGTTCCACGTAAAAAGCCAACACCAAATGGTAGCTGCACTCCTGGTCAGGGGTCTGCCCTGCTCCTCTGCTGGCAAGCTTTCTCATTCAGGGCTCTGGATAGATGTGGAGGTCAACAAAGTTGACAAGTGTCTTTTGGCTGACTTCTTTGGGTCTGTTGGTTTGGGATGGGTGTTGATGCTCTGTGTGTGCTTTATGGCCTTGCCGTAAGGTCAGTTCAATATCTCTCATGTGCTGGCTGGGCCACTGCCAAAAAGTAATGTAGCAAGACAAGGACAATGCTGAGATGAAGAGAAGTGGATGAGCTCAGTGCTCTCAGTGTTAATTATCAGGCGTGATCAGCCTTGCTAAAAACTTCCCAGGCCTAGAGCCACATTTTCTCACTTGCTTTTTATCATGATGGTGATGGAGAAATGAATGGTATCTACCGGGACCCAGCTCCTCAGAGGGATGTAAGTGCATAAGATAACTTCCATACTAAAATTATCTTGTGACGCACACAGGAGTTTGAGATGTGTGGCCCCTTTTATTTGACCTTATCTCTGCTCCTGTGCAAAGTGAGCTCTGCAAGAGCCAGGTGGCACAGTAGCAGCCACCAGTTGCCTCAACCTGGCTGTGTATCTGGCTGGACTGAACAGCACCTGTGGGGCTAAACAAGAACTAACTGCACATGCCAGAAATGGGGACTTTTCCCATTTTTCTTGGATTGCTTTGTTTTACTGAGACAACCCAGTACAAGATCGACTGGCCTATTGGAAGCAAAAAGTAAATCTTCATTGGCACCTGCCCCATGCACTTGTAAGTGCACACTGTGACGCTAACCCAAACCTGGTCCTCCCTGGCTGTGCACTCGGGAGCTACCAGGCTGTTTTCCTTGCACTGCACCTGCAGGAATGGGATTAACTTCCTCCATGGAGGTGGCTGGTGAGATCATATTGTTGGTGCGGGACAACAAAGTCATCAGTCTGACAGAGATGTGCTTTTCTTTCTTTCTTATTCCAGCAAGCCCAGTTATGTGCTTTTTTGGAGCAGCAGTCTGTCCTGTTCTCATTTTATGACTTTTTACCTCCAAAGCTGGATACATCCCTCCGCAGTGAAGCCCATTCCACGTATCTTCAGTGCATCCTGGCAATGAAGGTGACAGCCCAAACAGCTCTCTAGAAGATAGGGAGGTTTCTTTAAGTCAGTACCTACTGTGCCAGCAAAGCCCTGAGCTCACCATCCCACATCATATATAACAGTAACACTCTTAACTTACAAAAGCTGGACTTCCCCAATCAGGGCTTTGGCTTGAGAGAATTGACTCAACTGGGCAATCTTAAACAGGGAAACAGGAACCTTCCTGGATCAGTTCCCAAGCAGAAAATAGTATTTGGGGACCCAGTACAGAAATTAAGCTGAGTCAGCATTTTGGAAAAGACTGCAAAATCTTTCAGGGGCACAAGGAGGAAAAAAATCCCCTAAGATGAAAAATTTTAAACAAAAAAACCTCAGGATTTTGTTCTGAAGCAAGGTCTATGGCACCTTCCTAACGGACAAGGACCTTCAAACCTCCCAGAGGCATGAAACCCCTGCAAGGTGATGGAAGATCCACTCACAAATCAGTGTTTCACAGCTTGTGTTCATAGCTAAGGACTAGCATCCAGTCGGGCTATTCTTTCCCAAGCAGCCGTGTTATGACCTATCCTCAAGGCCAGCCTACTCCAGAGTATTCCTGCTCGCATGACTGCTCTGACCAGAGCACTGGGTACATGCGTGAGACAGGGAGATGATGACGGTGTGCAGCGGGATCGAGAGGTGCTGGAGAGCAGTGTTTCTGGAGGGGGAGCTGGGACCACTAGAGGGAAGCATGAAGCCGCTCACACTATGGCTTCGGAGGATGGAAATGGAGAGCCTGAGAACTGGCAACAAAAGAAAAGGAGCTGCAGGTATGGGGACAGCGTCATCTCCTAGAGTGCTGCTGCTTTGTGAGCTACCTCCTGTATATCCTGGGCAGGTCTGGCTGAGCCAGCAGGACTGCAAATGCAACCAGCTATCTCCAAACCGTTCAAGTCCTTCGTGGTTCCCCAGAAGGAGACAGCAGGATCTCACCATCCCCTGTACGGCCTGGAGGCTCCCTGGGAACAACCATGTGTCTCTCTGTTTTAGCATGTAGTTAAACACATGGTGAAAGGGAGCAAACCTCATGGGGGCTTTTCCAGATGAGGGCTGCTCCCTGGCATTATAAAGAGGGTGAGCTGTGAGGCTTAGCTGGGCCTGAATGGGTCAGCTTGGTGTCAGCAAAGAACCAATTTCCCTGTCCCATCCCGGAGCATTGCCCAAGATGGAGCCAAGGGTCCTGGCAGGAAAGGTCAGTTCCTTGGGGGTGGGGGAAAGGGAAGGGGACACAGACACCTTGAGGGACAACTGCTCTCATACACTGAGTCCCCAGTCAGGTTTTGGTGCATAGTTGGGTGCACAGAACAACATACCAGCCAAGCTTTTCACTCCCTATCCCCAGGGATGTGACTGTCCTCCAGGCTGAAGGTGCTAGACCAACGAGGTTATTCGCCTACTTTCAGTTTTGGTCCAGCATAGTTCATAGTGCCCACCCAGGCCCTCTTAGTTACACTGGCTACCTGGCAGGGTGGAAGCTTCCCCCCAGCATGCCTGGCCACACACCCAGCAGCATGCAGCTGGGCTAGCAGGTCGCTTTTTCAATCTGTTTTATATTTTCAGGAAGAAAGATCCTCTTCCCAAGCCCCTGAAGGTACTGTGCACTTAATCTTTAGCAACTCATTTACCTCTGAATATATTTCTTTCTAAACCACCCAAAGCCCACACCACCTCCCTCTCCCCATGCCTCATATTCAGCTTATGACAAGAGGAAAGGGCATTTGACAAATGAGGAACCAAGGCACACTGAACAGCCCTGAGATATATAGACCCCCAAATACCACCCTCATCTGCTCCCTAATCCTGGGTGATTTCTAGAAGTGAGTCATCTCACCCAGCCATACCTGACTTAGGGAGGGATAAACAACTTAGATAGCCTGTCAGCCTGCTGGGGGTGCTACCAGGCACCTGGATGATGGAAGCAAGATTCCTCCAGACCCCGCAAAGGTAATTTTGGCATTCAGGGGTCAGGTCAGTGGAAAAAAATAGAGGCTGCAGGGCAACATATGTGAGCTCTGGTGGAGTGAGTCCTCCCACCTGGAGCAGGGAGACTGGGGATGGGGCTCATGGCAGGACCCCATTTTGGTCAGGTCTCAGTGGCTGTTTGTGTGACCAGTGGTTCGAAGGTGTTTCGTACCTCTTCTGCAAAAGAGCTGAAATTGGAAGTTTTGATATCTATGTTTCCTCTTTTCTCACTGGTTTGGTCTTCCTGGAGAAGGCACTTTCAGTATTTTATCCACAATGGAAGAGACCCAGGGCATGAGCTTTCTGATCTGGGAGGGCTGTCCTGGACATCGTCTGGGGCAGTTTCTTCCTGTGTGGGGCACAGGCAGGTGTGGGGGAGTGTGAAAGCCTCACATTAGCTGACACACCAGATGCCCGGTGGCTGGGCTCTAGGATACTCCACACCTGTGACCTGCTATAAAGCCTACACAGCCACTGAGAACAGGAAAAGCCAGCTGTCCTGGCTGAAGGGGACAGGACACTGGAGCTAGTGATGGATGCTCAGCTTCACTGGGCTGTGTCCAGGGACTCCATCTCATGGGCGGTAACACACCATGGCAATGCACTTGGCTCCAGGGAGACTGCTCTCCATTTAGTTTCCACCATACAACTTGGGAACAAGAAGACTTTGCCCAGGGTCTGCAGCTGACAAAGCCTTGGTATTGAACATCCAGAAATCAGCCCTTCACAAACAGATGACTGAAAAGGTCTGAACCTCCACAGTCCCAACCTGACCCAGCCCCAAACATTCTATCTAAATGCAAGAATGCATGCTTTTGACTAGTCCTGCTTCTGTGTCTGCTCCCAGCCATCCCATGAGCCAGATTATCCTCTGAAGGGTCTACAGTCTCCCTGGAAGTCCAGAATAACATCCTGGCAATGGCATAGACAAGAAATAGAGCCAGGAATTGAAGCCACTGAACACTTGCCTGGAGATGCTTGCAGAGCAGTCATCTATCATTTGAACAACTGAACAGGTCTAGACTGGAGCAGAGAGAGACAGCAACATGGGTCTGGTCAGGAACAAATCACTATGTTATGGTAAACCCTTCTTAGTGCTGTGAGAATACTGTAAGTAATGCCTTTGCGGGGAATACCCTTATTAAGGTGCCTGGAAAAAGGAATTCCCCTTCCTTCATTGCAACAGCATGTGGTGTGAGACTCCATTTTGTTGATCCGCAAGAGCTCAAAGAAGAGGAGGTAGCTGCTTCTATAGGGCAAAGTTGCAGCAGTGTTCCTTTCTTTGGGCACAGGCATCACAGTATGCCTGGCTGCAGCTATTCCATGTGTTATGTCTTCCCTTGCTTCCAGTCTTTAGACATCTCATTTTTTCTGGAAAACTCTTTGCTAGAAGGGTATTTCAGATCCTCTTTGAACCATAGCCCATGGACTGTTCTCTCTCCACTTGCTGGCTGAAAAAAATGGGGTCTGAGCCCATGCGCCTGCATCTGTTCATGGGAATGCCTTGAGGCATTGTGTGTTAATACACTCACTGCAGACCACAGCCTAGTGTTTCTTAGTCGTACTAAATCACAGAAAATGACAACATGCTCCATCTGCAAGTGAACAGAGACATTTTTATGCACTGACTGAGCCAGCAGAGGAACATCTCACACTGCATAAGACGAAGGAGCCTGCAGCAAGGATTCGGGGATGACCTCTCTGACTTCTTCCCAACTATAAAAGATTGTGATCTGGGATTGCTTCTCACAGTTGTCCTTGCTGGCTATCTGGGCTGTGCTGGTCCTCCCTGGGTCTCCTGGGATTTTATATCTATGCAGAGAATCACGGCACAGCTGAAGCATGGGCTGCCTGTCTCTGGGCGAGGCTGTGGGCTCTAGGGGCTGTCACCATAGCTGGGTGGTGATGGGGGGGACACACATCTTCGCCCTGCCCTGGCTCCTCTGTGTCTGCAAACCCAGAGCCAGCTCTGCTCTAGAGAAGTTTTACTACCCTTTGTCCAAGAATACACTGTTCTCATGCACTTGCAAGTGGAGGCCACACCAGCATCGATCAGGACTGCTCATCCAAGTAACCACAACAGGATTCTGGAGTAAACTACAGATAAACACTGCTACTCAGCTTCCTGCCTTTGGTTGAGGTTTTTCACTGAGCAATAGCCACTGTGTTCATCACTCAGCAGAACTGCTTTTCTGGCTGTGATCCTGCTCAGATGGTCTCTTCATTTGGGGGAGACAGGATGGACAGCAGTGTGCTGGCTTACACACAACTTGTTGCAGAAGCACTTCTTATGTAGGATACTTGCACAAAGCAAGAATGCTTTGGTGTGCAGTTTACTTACTTGCCCCTATTGTAGCAAAGCGGTTAGTCTCACACAGTGCTGTAGCTCTGCCCCATCCCCGCTGAGCACCACTCTATGTCATACAGTGACCCTTTCAGCCTCCACAGCATGGACACACTAAACCCCGGAGGTGGAAAGAATCTAAACCAGCAAAAATCCAACATAATGAGGCTTTTCAAACCAAAAAAAGTCAAAGGTGATTGTTGCTTCTAATTGGACATGCCCTGATATCAGGGTGATGGAGGTGAGATAAAGGCTTCGGGTCAGGAACAGCAGGTTGAGTGTGCTTTCTGTGTCGTCCCCCGCCCCGACTCTGTAGGGTAACAAGGCCAAGCAAGTGCATCATCCAGGCTGCACTGCAGGGGAACAAGTCTCTCAGAGCCCTAAACCCTTTCCCGAGGAAAGCGAGATTGCTAGGAAAGTCCCAGCACATACGTGACCAGTTGTATTTTTTCCCCACCTGAACCTGACCCATTGCTCCTGAGGAAACTGAGGCTTTTAGAGGCTGGGGTGGGAGGAAGAATAACAGAGAATTACTCAGATGTCAGCTCTGCCTGTGGCTCTTGATACTGCCCTGGGCATGTATCCTGCCAGCTCTGTGCCACAGTACAGTGGAGATGAGCCTGTAAACTTTCCTTGCCTCCCAGGAATAGAGGATCAATTCATGAGCATGAGGAGAGCTTTGAAACTGCAGGTAGAAGGCTGCAAGAGAGGAAGATGCTGCAACTTTTGGGCTCTGAAGTTCAAAGTAATTGTCCTTTTCATTTCTCCGATAGCCTGCAAGGCTTTGACAAGCTGAAGCACCAGGGAAAAGGGCAGCCTAAGCTGCACAGATGTGCTGCTCTGAGCAGCTGCCTGCAGCTGGGACCCCTCTCCAGTCAGGGACTGGAGTTTGACCTGGAAGAGCAGGAAAGAGCTGAACCAGCTGGGCAGGAGCTGCAGCTGCCGGCAGGATGGGTGCAGTCTGAGCAGTCCCACATATGGCAGCCATCACCGCGTGCTCCCACTGCTCTCTCTAGAGATCTCAAGCTGCTGGTGGGACTGCATGTCCACCCTGGTCAGCAGGGTGAAAAACAGGACTGGAGGAGACTGGGTCCTGTAGCTTCCCCCAGAATATCCATCGTGCTTTAGCCTTCCTGCACTCGCCAGGTCTCCTGGGAAGCCCTTAGCAATTGTAGCAGGTTTTCAGCATTCCCATATGCTCCTGTGCTGCAGCCTGGGTCATGGATCTGTCAACCTCAAGCAGGAATGTATGGCTCTGTGCAAATTAAATTCTTAATGAATTTGACCACAACACCGGATGCGTTTGTCTCACGCTTTCAGTCCCAGGTCTGTATCTCCCCTTCCAAGCCTCTGCACAGTGCAGGAAGGACTCTGACCCAGCCAGCCAGACCAGGGTTACTCTGCTAGCCACAGGAGAGCTGCTGTTGGTAATGCTTCCCCAGTAAGTCTCTGCCTTGGTATCCAGGCTGGTCCTGCTCAGGCAGGCACAGGCAGGCTCCAGTGGATGCTCTGCTGGTCTCTGAGCATGGGAAAGTGCAAGCAGTAGGGAATGAGGCTGGGCTGGCTGATGCTTGGGCACTGCAGCACAAGTCGTTTGAATGGCCTTATCAATTATTCATACAGCTCAAAGGCTCAGGGGGTCCGCCTGCAGCTCTCCCTCCCTCGCCTCTCCTCACTCTCCAAGCCCTCTGACATAATATGATTAGCTGGCTTTTTCACACCAGAGCTGATTTCAGAAGATGTCTCAGGAAGACACCTGAGGCACGCAGCATGCCCACAGGCTGGGAAAGAGCTGGAGTAAGCTGTGCTGTAAGCCATGGCTCGACTTGTTGGCCAATCTGCAGTGCAGACTTATGGGACCCTTTGCTAGCAAAGGCATTGCTCCTTGCTGGGAGGCAGAAGGATTAGGGAAAGGCCAGGCTCTTTCCTGGAGACATCTGCCCTCCTTTGAGGTCATGAGTAATTGCAGGCTGAAGCCAGGGAAGGATCCAACCCCTAGCCTCACAGGGTGGCCTCCCTGGAGCAGGGCAGCTTTCACAAATCCTTGGTTGCAGTAAGGAACTGGTGGATGCTATGCATGCTCCTGCAAAGTGCTGTCCTAGCAGCAGAGCAGGATCAGTGCCTGTGAGGGGTGCAGGGCAGTGGCTCCACATGCACCCAACACCTTCTGCCCCCTTGCCCCGTTACTTGCCCGACTTAGATGAGACCTGTTTCCTGTCTGGGATGTGGGGACAGGGAGTTTCAATCTGTCCTACCCTGAAGCCCAGGTGTTGAGAATGGAGTGTATTATTCATATCCTTCTTTGCATGTATCATACAGAGACCTCCGCATTGCATATGGACGTGTATTGTGTGCCTCTGAGGGTGGCACCACCTTTGCGTTTTGTGTCCCTGCACCGGCAGCAGACAGGGATGATTGCTGTTAGCTCAGACATGGGGGTCTGTGTTATTGAACAAAAGTTCTGTTCCCGCTGGTGCGATGGCCATGATTTGACATGACTGAGGAGCTGTGGTTCCCCAGCAGAAGGGCTGAGGGGATTAAGGGATGTAGGGAACGAGGAGCTGGGGTGCCAAGGTGATCAGGGCCCTTCTTGGGTCTGCCCTAGGCATTTGCCTTCTAGCTCCCTGGAAATCAGTTTTCCATGTGTGAAGGGGGATAATGAGGACCCAGCAGATGCAGTGAGGCTGTGAGTTTAACTGATGTGTGGAAAATCCTCCCACTCAAGAGCCAGCCATGTGCAAGCTGGGATGCTCCCAGCTACGCCAGCCTTGCTCCGGGAGAGAGGCGACGCTTGTCAGTCTCTGGGTGTGCATCTCCAGACACCATCCCTTGCTCTGCCAGTCTCCTTGACATAGCAGAAGGTCTCTGGTTGCAATGTTCGTAGCAGCCTTGCCAGTTTTGGGGCAAGACAGAGGAAGAGGTTTTATTTTTGGCTGTGGTGAAGAGGGTGAGGATGGAGAAAACTGTGATATGAGGAGAGCCATGTCAATGGGAGATAAGTCTGGGCATCCGCCCCAGTTGGCTGCTGCTTCAATCGCACTGCAAGATGCTGGTGGCTTCTCATGACTGGAGGTCATGCCAGGGGAGCTCTCCCCTTACCCTCTGCCAAGCGTGTCTGATCTTGGTCACACGCACACAGAACTGGCACATGCCATCCCTGGGACACTCATCCTCCTGGCCGAGGGGTGGGGGGTGTGGGAAGAGGCATTTCAACTAGACTGGGATGGAGAAGGGGGGCAGGTAATGTTGCTCCCTGCGGCTGGGATGGAGCCATAGAGAAGAGGTGTGCTCGCTGCTGGGACCTGGGCAAGGGCTGCCTGCAGCCTATTCAGACATCACTGCCTCAGGTCACCATTGCCCCAGGGGGAGCAGGACCCCGCTGCAGAGGTGCCAGTGCTTTGGCGAGAGCTCCGACCTGAGCTGGCTGCTCATTTGTAATAGGCTCTGTGTTCACGCTGTGGTGTCCGTCTATGAGCACTCAGCTGCCTTGTCATCAGCCAATTCGATCCATCAGCTTCTTGACAGGCTCAGAGAATAAAAATAACCACCCATTTCTAAGTGCCTATTATGGCACTTTGAAAAATGCCTCTGCAGGCGAGCCTGAATTATTCCCAAAGTACTCATTTTTTAAAAACGTTATTTTAATGTAATAAATTATTTGTACTGAAGAGTAAAAGATTATCCATGTACCCTGATAGCTCTCCGCACAGCGAGGGGTTCGGGCCTGTGCCTCCTATGGGGAGGGTAGTGCAGTGAGCTCTGAAGCTGTGGGGAGCAGAGGAGCCGCCTCAGCCACCTGGGAGCTGCCGCTGATGGTCTCTGTGCTGTGGGGAAACACCAATGGGAGACCTGCGGAGCTGCCATTGCTGCTTAAAAAAGCCCACATAACCCAGGGGACCTTGAGGTGGCCCTGCACAAGGCAGCGTGCTCTCGGTGAGGAAGGACAGCCCTGGCTGCCCTGCGCAGCCCAGCTCCATGGGATTCCAACTGCCTGCGGAGCAGACAGCTCATTGGTCCCAGCAGGAGAAGGGTTTTGCTGCAGCTGCAGCTGGTCTGAGGTGGGTAACTCCCAAATGCCACCACAGCATCCACCCTGGAGCTGGGGAGGTGGTCAGGAGTCTTCTCAGCAACTCTACCTGTTTCAGGGGAGCATCATGGCAAGGGAATGCTCAAATGCCTGCATAGCCATCCATGTCTCCATGCGCGGGGCTGGGCCTGCCCACATGAGCCGGGTGGCTGGAATGCATGCAGAAAATAAAGAAACGCCTTGCCTGGGCTTGCTCTGGGTGCAGGCACTTGCTCAGCCAGGCAGGGATAGGATGGGATCCCTGCACAGCCCAGCTCTGGCGACAGGGCACTCACTGCACAGCCCAAGGCAAACTGCAAGGAGCGGCTGGTCAGGCTTAGCAGAGGGAAGGGGCTCTCCTTGCAGAGAGGCTCAGTTTGATGACAGGCTGAGGAGACCAGGAATCCTTCATCTCCCAGCAACCAGCCACCTGGGACCACCATGCCTTCTCCTCTTACAGGTATCCTCATCCATACACAGCCAGCAGCAACCTCATCCACGCTGTCTTGTGGCTTTCAGTGCACAATACCAGCAGTGAGCAGCACCTGCTTGAGGATGCCACAGTGACCTGCTCCCTGGAGCAAAAGTGCTCCAAGAAGACCTGTGGTTTTTTTAGCAGGATATCTTCAACATCTTTGGGACTTTTCTCCGTATAGTATTCAATGATATTTTAATACCTTTTTTTTTTTCTTAAAACTGCTTTGGTTTAAGCTAAACCCCAAAATACTTGCTCTTCACAGCCTTGTGTTGGTAAAAAAAAGAAAGAAAAAAAAAAAGAGGATGAAACCTTATTTTGGATGAATGTTTTCGGTGAATCCAAAAAGTGATGGTTTTTTTGTTAAACAGCAATTTGTAAAATACGGATTGAAAGAGGAGGAAGGCTCCAGCTCATGTTTCAAACAACTTTTCTGTGGGAAGCCAGACCCCCAGCATCAGCTACTGGGCTGCTTGAGAGTGTGGGAAACCATCATTGCTGAAGATGTGAGGACATGGTGTGGGGGGGGAGGCTGTGATTGCAGCCTCAGCCATGCTGTGGGGGACAATGCTGGTGTTCACTGCTGGGAAGGAGACCCTGGCAGAGGAGTCTGATGTCCACCTCTGTCTCCAAAAGGGTCCAGCACAGTGCAGGGAGTGTGCACTGCCACCACCCTGGGTTGCCCCGGCTCTTCCCTATTCCCACACCTCTCTCGTAAGCTTTTGCACAGAGCTGTCCGGGCTCTGGAGCCACTCTTTGACAGTCCTTCCACCGCAGGGGCTGGACCCCATCACGTCCCGGGGCTCTCCTCCCCGCCAGACCTCCCCTCCTCAAGTGGCTTGATTATAGGGTAGCCATTCAAATCATTTTAATGAGCTCAGCCTGCTGCTGTGAGGCACCAGTAACTATGGCAACTTCATTCAAAGGTGGCGTGCGTGGTGGCTGTGTCAGGATTTGTGTTTCGGGGAGCTGATTGGAGGAGACGGGCAAAGGTGGGAGTCCTTAGGGAATTTGAGCTTGTTTGCACGAGGGGTTTCATTTAAAGTGGTGACGGGTGGCACTCTTGAGGGGCAGAGGTCCACTGCAGACAAGTCCCCTTTGATCCAGGGACCCATTGCCCATGGTCCCAGGAGACGCAGGAGCCCTACACTGTGGCAGAGCATGCTGCAATGATGGGGGTCTCTCCTCTCCATCACTGTCCCAGCCATCACCTCGCAGGCATTAGCAAATTGGTCTTGAATCCTAGCAAAGAGATTGGCCCTTGCTTTCTTCTGACACCCAGGGAAAACAAGTTGTCACTCCAGGCTGGTGATAGAGCATTGCTGGTCTGAGAGCAGGATAAGGCCCATGGTCCCCCACCTGAGGCAACACATCCAAACCCTGCACTGTGCTGCTCACTCTTTGCCACCCCAGCCACGCTGTTCATCTCACTTACACCCAGGGCAGTCCTAAGGCACTCACAGAAATTACAGGGTTTATGTCTGCTTTATATTAGCATCATGGAGAGCTGGAGGAAGCATATTTTCCTAGTAAATCACTGCCATCCCACTCTGGGCTGGCTCACACAGGGCACTGGATTCAGGGAGGAAATAGTTCTTATGTTTCAGTGCCACTGGCAACCATAAAACCTCTGTCCAGCTGCTACAAACCTCTGTGGCCACATAGTTTATGGAGGTAAAATAAACAGGGCATGGGCACAGGCATGGGCTGCATGACTGCCCAGCAGGTTAAATTGTGGGTCCAACCCCTGCATGGTTTTGCCTGGATCCAGCTAGTATCCTCCCACAGCACAGTTTTGGGAAGGCTTTTTCCCCGTGGGAAGCACAGGTGAGGCCACCTTGTTTTGAAAGAAAAAGCTGCTTGGATGCATGGTGTGCCTGGGGAAGGGCATCACATCCCTTGGTGCCTGGTTTGCTGAGCACTCATCCTCCTGCTGCTGCACTGGCCTGGGTAGCACTTCCCTGGCAAAGCCCTGGCACTAGCGCAAGGTTGCTTTAAACTCTTCCCTTTGGGTAGCGTGTCTGCACTGTGCCACTCTATGGTGCCAGAAGATGCCACAAAATATAGATCCTCCTAGATCAAAGCTCACTGCCTAGTCCTGTCAATGGCATCACGCAGAGCTTGCCACAGAGTTTTGCTTGCTTATATCAGTGGCCTAATTTCCCTCTCAGTCTCTTTAGTGTAAACAAATCCTACAGAAGCTAGAGCTTTTCTATAGACTCTACTTCTAATATGCCGTCAGACGCCCACTGAGAATCAGGGTGGTAAAGTTATTCCAGACTCACACGTGTGTATCTTGGATCAGTGTCTGGTCCCAGCTGAATTTCTCAAGTTAAGTCCCAGGAAGGTGTAAGGATTCTTTTAAGCACCTCCTGGATTGCGTCATCCATACATTTGTGTTTATAGGCTCGGTAGCTGAAGCCTGTTTTTAGGGGAAATGTGAATGAACAGAGAATGCAGGCTGGGTGGAAATGTGGGGATTTCAAGGGGCACAGGTTGCAGCAAAGAAAACCCTCCCTGTGGACACCGCACCTTGAAGTCTGCTCAACCTCAGGCTTGTAGAAGTAAGCAAAAAGAGAAATGTTCTCAACATATCTCTGAATCTCAAAAAAAGTTTCCTGCTCAGGCTGGAGCTGTTCCTGACTTTGTCTCCTTGCCCATTTTAATTAATCCAGCTAGGATCACAGTTACTGGGAACGCAGCATAGGAGAGGCACACAGACAAGAAGTCAGGACGGGAGCACGGTAGGAATTTTTGGACGAATTGTGTTTTTTTCCACTGGAAAATGCTGATTTTTTCAAAACTGACGTTTATTTTAAGAGAAGGTTGGTTCTGATTAATTTATTGAGTCAGAAAAAAATTTGGAAGGAGTTCTGAATTTGTCAAAATGAAGTGTTTTGACATTCTCAAAGGAGAAAAAAATAATCTATTTTCCAGTTCAGATGACCTCTTGTTTTGAAATTTAAGCTAATTATAATTAAACATTTCAAAAGATTAATACTTCGAAATCACACTTGGAAGGGACACTCTCAGCTCATTAATGTCTTTAAGATTTTTGACTTTTCAGGACAAGCTGTGGTGGAATTCTTTGTGCATCCTGAGACATCGACACTTCTCCTCACCTCGACTCAGGATGACACATGAGAAAACACAGCCTTGTCCTATGAGCTGGCATCATCTCTCAGCCAACCGTGCAAAAGCTTTTCTTCTTTCCAGGTTCACAGCAGATGGACCAAAGCAGTTGAATTGGGATGACTGCAGCTGACAGTGATGGGCAAACAGCTCTGATGGCACACATGGGACACAGAGCTCCAAAAAAGATGACTTTTCAGATGACCCTGTTGGCTGCTGATGCCATCCTGAGCAGATGCTGCTTTGCAGAAGCAAAGGAGATCCCCCCGTCCATCGTACACAAGGTGCAGCCTCACCCAAAGTGCCAACTGCAGTTGGTCCAGGGATTTGGAGAGCTGAAGTTAGCTCCCAGCTTCAACACATTAAGATCATATAAAAGTTGTTTGGAGCTCAAAATTCCAAAATATTGGGTACTGAGGTCCCACTGGCACCTGTCAGGTATGAGGTGCTCCCCTGTGCTTCTGGCTCCTTGGTTTCTGGCTGGTGCACAACAGCCCCACTCATTGCATCTTGTCTTTTGGGCAATGGGCACACTGTGAACCTGAAATGCAAAGGTGGTCTGAAGGTGTCTCTATTTGAACACTTAATCTGAAAACTTTAGCTGCTCTTTTGGGGGCTGCACAGATCCAGGCTTCTCCCCTCAGTCCCCAGCCCCAGCTGATGGCCAGGAGCCAGGCAGCCCTCACAGGCTGAGGATCAGGAAAGTCAATGGGCAGCAGAGCTGTGCACAGCCTGGCTTGGCTGTGTGAGCAGAGGATGGTCCATGCTCTTATGGCATGGAGCAGCTCCAGGTGAGCAGCAGGATGGGTGGCAGCTGCCAGCTTCCCTGCTCCCTTCCAGACAGGGGAGAGCCACTGAGCACACATGGCCTCTGGGCTCTATAATCTCTAGCCACAAAGCTCTCCTCGAAATTGCATTTGTGCTCATTGGAAGTGATTACATTTTCCTGGAAGGATTTGACCCTCTGGCTGCTGACTGCGATGGCAATGCTCCTTCTCTGAACGGCTGCTGGCTGGAGGCTTGGCGGAGTGACAGCCAGCAGGAGCTGGGAGCTCTCTGCCTTCCCGTCCTTGGAAGCAGCTGTGGAGGCTCCTGGCTTGCAGGAGGATCAGATAGGCAGAATGGTACTCCAGTGCAGAGGAGGAGGTGTTTCATCCCCAGAAAAAAGCATGCAGGAGAAGAGAGCAGAGGGCAAGGAGGAAGAGTGATGCAGATAGTCTGCACTGGCTGCCTCACCAGCCTGAGACAAAAAACAGACAGGATGGAGAATGTGACACCATATCACATTAGGCATTTATGCAACATCAGTGCTGTGGGACCAGCCAAGGTTCAGGGGTTTAGAGGCTTGCTCAGAGCCAGGAAGGCTTCTCTGGACTTGCCTGGGAAGTGGGTGGGTGCTGAGCTATGGGAGAGATCTCCAGCACTTCACGCCAAGCAGACTCACTGCTTGGCTTCACGGCCTGGCAAAAGAGCTGTTACCAGCACCTTCTCAGGGAGTGAGTCTTGTCCATCTCCAGCCCCACAGAAATCCCGGGAATGTCTCAGCAGTTCAGACGGCAAAACCATCCCGTTAACTTTACAGAGCCCAGGAGCAGGAGAGAAACTCACCTCTTCTCTTTGTTATATGGATGCAGGTCCCTGAGAAGCTCTAAGGGAGGAGTTCCCAAGGGTGCTAGTGGCAGTAACATATGCAGCTGTGAGGTGCACAGCTGGAGACCAGACAGATGTTGTTATTCTGGGTCTTGGGACACAGGTCTGATTAGCTCAGAGCAATTAAGGTTACTCTTAGCTCCAAAGCCTGTTGCTGTATCACCCCTCAACTTCGGGGTATTGTTCTGCACCTATTTATAGGAGCGCAGCAAAGTTATGGATGGTCCAAGCTGCTGGCATCTGCCTGCATTCATTCTTCCTGACCACACTGCCCTGTCCCATGGAGGGAGATGGAGCACAGCCCATGGTCTGCATCCCTCCAAGTGCCCTTCCCTTCAGGAAGTGTCTGTGATGGACCTGGACACACCACAGTGCCAAGAATGAAGAGGAAAGGAAAGAAAAATGTTCCTTCTTGACTCCTATCTAGGCCAAATTAAAATTGGGGCATGAAAAGCACTGTAACGCTTCTGTGAAAGACATAGTTTGTGGCCAATCAGTCTGCTCATGTTTCCTGGACAGAGGAAACATATGATAAACCCTAAAGGTAAAACGATACAAAGTGCAGAAAGTTCATCGTTGTCTCTTTCACATATGGGTGAGACAGAGTCAGCCAGATTCAGTAAATCTTATCTGTCAGAACATCCCCAGGGTTCCAGTGCTGATGCCCCCATAAGCAATAATATGCTGGCTAGTACCAAGAATAATCAGAAATTATCGTGTGTCCTTGGTACATCTCATCCATCAAAACACTGAAACAAACCAGTTTAACAGCAGCAACACCAACTTGTCCAGATGTATGAGGTACCCTAGAGCAGAGTGAAGCTTTCAGCAACAGCCTAGCTCTGGTGCTCTCTTGAAGGAGGGCAGAAAACTCATTTTTGAATGCCCTGGCAGAAATCAATTTATAGGTTTTGAAGAGAGAGAAACAGTCTTCAGATGAAGTCCTGGCCTCAGACCTCTCCAAAGAGCAGAGAGACAGAAGTCTTAATGATTGCAGCAGTCCCTATGGTTTTCAAAGCCATGATTTCCCTCTCACCTAGACAAAGTTGGGGCAAGATGCAGTTGTTTCCTTGCAAACTCCATCCATATTGCTTGGTCACCCAGTCTGCCCTTGGCCATGGGGGAACTCATCTTCACAGCATATGCTGGCTGCATCAATATGTGCTAATAGAGCAAGATATTCAGTCCTAAAAACCACAGTCTGAGTAGTTCCTGCCATAAATTCACAGGTGTTTCTGTGTAACTGGTTTGGAGATTCAATTCTTGCTGTTCTGACCCCATCGTAGGGTTTGCACCAGACTGGGAAGAGTCTGTACCACCCTGAAACTCCTGTAACACCACTGGGAAAAACCTGCTTCAAGGAATACCACCACACAAAAACCTTCTCCCTGCGTTTCACTCCCTGTATAGCTGTACACACACCCCTGGGCATGCAGACTAATCCCCTGCCAGAGATTCCCATGTACTGAGCCAGGACAAATCTGATTATTCCTGATGTGCTTCCAGTGGGAGGCAAGAGGAGAACCAGATGTGACGGCTGGATGCTGCTGCGATCCTCCTCTGTCTCTGAAGTCCAGAGGACAGAGGCAACCCAGTCATCCATCCTAATAGCTGTTTGGGAGCATGCATGGGGGGAGCCCCCAGCCTGATGTGAGGCTGCTGCCTTCCCTGCAGCAGGGACGGGCAGCTCCTGGCAGGTTCTCTCCACGGACCCTGGGAGCAAGCTGCTGGGGAGCAGGAGGGCTGTAATTACAGAGATAACTCACACCATGTCACCCAACAATGATACATGAAAATGCTACATAAACCCGTCTATCTGGTGCTCTCGATTTATCTTTCTGCTTCTCTATTTATTTCTTCCTCCAGCCTATCGTTCAGTACCGTGCAGGAGCTCGAAATGCCAGCTGCTGAAAATGCAATTTGTTTTGATTCACCAACATCTCCCAAAATATCTCCGTGACCTCTTGAATTTTTTTGCAATGAATTATGATAATGATGATTTTTACTTATATTAACAAACTGCAGTAGCTCAGCATGGCCAGCAAATACACAGCCCC